>CM029601.1:62751722-63351722 GCA_017311375.1 Mytilus coruscus
CCACGGACCCAGCCAAGGCACAGATGCAAGAACCCCAAAAGATGAGTATTTTTTTTTACTTGAAGGGCCCCACCATCTGTGTTGTCAATATGGAACTAATATATACTTTTTTTTTCTTTCAGAGGCCACGGACCCAGCCAAGGCACAGATGCAAGAACCCCAAAGATGAGTATTTTTTTTACTTGAAGGGCCCCACCATCTGTGTTGTCAATATGGAACTAATATATACTTTTTGTTTTTCTTTCAGAGGCCACGGACCCAGCCAAGGCACAGATGCAAGAACCCCAAAAGATGAGTATTTTTTTTACTTGAAGGGCCCCACCATCTGTGTTGTCAATATGGAACTAATATATACTTTTTGTTTTTCTTTCAGAGGCCACGGACCCAGCCAAGGCACAGATGCAAGAACCCCAAAAGATGAGTATTTTTTTTACTTGAAGGGCCCCACCATCTGTGTTGTCAATATGGAACTAATATATACTTTTGTTTTTCTTTCAGAGGCCACGGACCCAGCCAAGGCACAGATGCAAGAACCCCAAAAGATGAGTATTTTTTTACTTGAAGGGCCCCCACCATCTGTGTTGTCAATATGGAACTAATATATACTTTTGTTTTTCTTTCAGAGGCCACGGACCCAGCCAAGGCACAGATGCAAGAACCCCAAAAGATGAGTATTTTTTTTACTTGAAGGGCCCCCACCATCTGTGTTGTCAATATGGAACTAATATATACTTTTGTTTTTTTTCAGAGGCCACGGACCCAGCCAAGGCACAGATGCAAGAACCCCAAAAGATGAGTATTTTTTTACTTGAAGGGCCCCACCATCTGTGTTGTCAATATGGAACTAATATATACTTTTGTTTTTCTTTCAGAGGCCACGGACCCAGCCAAGGCACAGATGCAAGAACCCCAAAAGATGAGTATTTTTTTACTTGAAGGGCCCCACCATCTGTGTTGTCAATATGGAACTAATATATACTTTTCTTTTCTTTCAGAGGCCACGGACCCAGCCAAGGCACAGATGCAAGAACCCCAAAAGATGAGTATTTTTTTACTTGAAGGGCCCCCACCATCTGTGTTGTCAATATGGAACTAATATATACTTTTGTTTTTCTTTCAGAGGCCACGGACCCAGCCAAGGCACAGATGCAAGAACCCCAAAAGATGAGTATTTTTTTTACTTGAAGGGCCCCCACCATCTGTGTTGTCAATATGGAACTAATATATACTTTTGTTTTTCTTTCAGAGGCCACGGACCCAGCCAAGGCACAGATGCAAGAACCCCAAAAGATGAGTATTTTTTTTTTACTTGAAGGGCCCCCACCATCTGTGTTGTCAATATGGAACTAATATATACTTTTGTTTTTCTTTCAGAGTCCCACCCGGAGGTCGAGGCCACGGACCCAGCCAAGGCACAGATGCAAGAACCCCAAAGATGAGTATTTTTTTACTTGAAGGGCCCCACCATCTGTGTTGTCAATATGGAACTAATATATACTTTTTGTTTTTCTTTCAGAGGCCACGGACCCAGCCAAGGCACAGATGCAAGAACCCCAAAAGATGAGTATTTTTTTTTACTTGAAGGGCCCCCACCATCTGTGTTGTCAATATGGAACTAATATATACTTTTGTTTTTCTTTCAGAGTCCCACCATCCAGAGGTCAGAGGCCACGGACCCAGCCAAGGCACAGATGCAAGAACCCCAAAAGATGAGTATTTTTTTTACTTGAAGGGCCCCACCATCTGTGTTGTCAATATGGAACTAATATATACTTTTGTTTTTCTTTCAGAGGCCACGGACCCAGCCAAGGCACAGATGCAAGAACCCCAAAAGATGAGTATTTTTTTTTACTTGAAGGGCCCCACCATCTGTGTTGTCAATATGGAACTAATATATACTTTTGTTTTCTTTCAGAGGCCACGGACCCAGCCAAGGCACAGATGCAAGAACCCCAAAAGATGAGTATTTTTTTTACTTGAAGGGCCCCACCATCTGTGTTGTCAATATGGAACTAATATATACTTTTTGTTTTTCTTTCAGAGGCCACGGACCCAGCCAAGGCACAGATGCAAGAACCCCAAAAGATGAGTATTTTTTTACTTGAAGGGCCCCACCATCTGTGTTGTCAATATGGAACTAATATATACTTTTGTTTTTCTTTCAGAGGCCACGGACCCAGCCAAGGCACAGATGCAAGAACCCCAAAAGATGAGTATTTTTTTTACTTGAAGGGCCCCACCATCTGTGTTGTCAATATGGAACTAATATATACTTTTGTTTTTTTTCTTTCAGAGGCCACGGACCCAGCCAAGGCACAGATGCAAGAACCCCAAAAGATGAGTATTTTTTTTACTTGAAGGGCCCCCACCATCTGTGTTGTCAATATGGAACTAATATATACTTTTTTTTGTTTTCCTTTCAGAGGCCACGGACCCAGCCAAGGCACAGATGCAAGAACCCCAAAAGATGAGTATTTTTTTTTACTTGAAGGGCCCCACCATCTGTGTTGTCAATATGGAACTAATATATACTTTTGTTTTTCTTTCAGAGGCCACGGACCCAGCCAAGGCACAGATGCAAGAACCCCAAAAGATGAGTATTTTTTTACTTGAAGGGCCCCACCATCTGTGTTGTCAATATGGAACTAATATATACTTTTTCTTTTTTCTTTCAGAGCCCCCACCATCTGTGTTGAGGTCGAGGCCACGGACCCAGCCAAGGCACAGATGCAAGAACCCCAAAAGATGAGTACTTTTTTTTTTTACTTGAAGGGCCCCACCATCTGTGTTGTCAATATGGAACTAATATATACTTTTGTTTTTTTTTCAGAGGCCACGGACCCAGCCAAGGCACAGATGCAAGAACCCCAAAAGATGAGTATTTTTTTTACTTGAAGGGCCCCACCATCTGTGTTGTCAATATGGAACTAATATATACTTTTGTTTTTCTTTCAGAGGCCACGGACCCAGCCAAGGCACAGATGCAAGAACCCCAAAAGATGAGTATTTTTTTACTTGAAGGGCCCCACCATCTGTGTTGTCAATATGGAACTAATATATACTTTTGTTTTTCTTTCAGAGGCCACGGACCCAGCACCCAGCCAAGGCACAGATGCAAGAACCCCAAAAGATGAGTATTTTTTTTACTTGAAGGGCCCCACCATCTGTGTTGTCAATATGGAACTAATATATACTTTTGTTTTCTTTCAGAGTCCCACCCTGTGTTGATGGAACTAATATATACTTTTGTTTTCTTTCAGAGGCCACGGACCCACCCACCAAGGCACAGATGCAAGAACCCCAAAAGATGAGTATTTTTTTTTACTTGAAGGGCCCCACCATCTGTGTTGTCAATATGGAACTAATATATACTTTTGTTTTTCTTTCAGAGTCCCACCGGAGGTCGAGGCCACGGACCCAGCCAAGGCACAGATGCAAGAACCCCAAAAGATGAGTATTTTTTTTACTTGAAGGGCCCCACCATCTGTGTTGTCAATATGGAACTAATATATACTTTTGTTTTCTTTCAGAGTCCCACCAGAGAGGCCACGGACCCAGCCAAGGCACAGATGCAAGAACCCCAAAAGATGAGTATTTTTTTTACTTGAAGGGCCCCACCATCTGTGTTGTCAATATGGAACTAGTATATACTTTTTGTTTTTCTTTCAGAGTCCCACCCGGAGGTCAACGCCACGGACCCAGCTAATATATACTTTTTGTTTTTCTTTCAGAGTACCACCCGGAGGTCTACATCACAGACCAAGCCAGTCGCAGATGCAAGAACACCAAAAGATAAGTATATTTTTACTTGAAGTGACCCAACAGCTGTGTTGTCAATATGAAACTAATTTATACTTTTGTTTTTGTACCAGAGTACCCCAGTTTCGTCTGTCTGTCCTGCTTCAGGTTAAAGTTTTTTGTCAAGGTAGTTTTTGATGAAGTTGAAGTCCAATCAGCTTGAAACTTAGTACACATGTTCCCTATGATATGATCTTTGTAATTTTTATGCCAAATTAGAGTTTTGACTCCAATTTCACGGTCCACTGAACATAGAAAATGATAGTGCGAGTGGGGCATCCGTGTACTATGGACACATTCGTGTTTATTGTAATTCATTGACATTGTGAAATAAAGAATAAAACAGTGTTTTTTTGTAAGTTTTCAAAATTTACCGTAGATTTGCATTTTGCATTATGAGCAGTCTACCGATTGACATACTGATATTACTTAAAAATCCATGTGAAAGAGTTCTGGTTTATTTCGAGTGGTATTTTAATCTTTAGTTACTTTTAAGATTGTTTGAGACGTTGATTTAACAATGAAAAGTCAACTGATCTTTGGCTAGTCGGCAAATGTCAATAATAACTCACTTTTCCCTGGAATCCGATTATTTTTTTCTTTTTGTCATCAGAACATTTGGTACGTTGAATATTGCCGAAATCTGCCTAAACTATCAATATCGATCTGGAATTTATTGAAAACCAGAGCTGTTGAATAACATCTGACTGTCTGACATAGCTATCAAGTCCGACCCTTTGTCGGGTTAACAATTTTGATCTAATACATGTAGGTCAGATAAAAAAATTTTAAATTTGAAACGAATAGTGCCAAAGTTGTCATCCGGGAATCACTGTAAAATTTGAAGGTCTTCACTAATTAGTGACAAGAAGCGTCAAGAAGTGACAAGAAGAATAATTTAACAACAAGAAGAGTAGTTAAGCGACAAGAAGACAAATTTAGGGACAAAAAAAAGAAATTGAGCATAAAAAAAATCAAGATATTAATTATTTTTAATAAATAAATATAGAAACATGCATTAAAGTTTGTTTTTTTAATATTGTCGCTTCTTGACCTTTCCTGACAATTTTTGTCGTTAATTAGTGAGACCGAAAATTTGATACAATTGGGTTTTTTATTTACTGTTTATTTCATGTGCTCTGCATTTATTATTTGTAAATATCGTTGTAAACAGATCTTATGGTCGCGGGACACAGTTATCATCATTTGATTTTCTTTGTGTACAAATAGAGTCCCTAGAGTGGACAGTGTATAACTTGCAAATTTTTTCATACACCTTCAAATTTATTTCTTTATATTTTATGCATAAAAAAGTAAGTAGGGATGAAATTATATGTAAAAAATTTGGGGCATGAATTTTTAGGTAAAGTAAGTCCAGTTTGAAAAGGTCAAAAATTAGTATGTCTGAAGCTGTCAAACTGAATTACAGACCCCCTTTAATAGCATATAAGAATCCATATTTTGATTTAGAACCGATAGACTTTTCTATAATTTTGATATAATTTGTCCCAAAAGTAGTACACTACACTGTAAAAAATTTTTTTGATAGAGCAGGTGCGATTTTTTTATTTGTGTTTTTTGTCTAAAAGAAATGCACTATGAAATAACTGTTTTCTCGGTCCTTATTAATTAAAATTATCATCCATTGTGATCTACAATGGTGAATCTAAATAAAGATAATAAAATAATTTTGGAATACTGTTTTAAAGTGACGTCTCTTTTGAAACTGATATTTCAAAGGCAGAAGTGGTGAGAGACTTAAAGAAAAATGCTTGTTTACTCATGGCACTATAATGTTTGATTTTAAAACAATTATTTTATATAAAGGGCCATTATGTTACATCCTATATTTGTGATTGTACAGTTGTAGCACTGTCATGACTTTTAAAGAACAACCCTATCTGATTCTGACAATTTGAAGAGAGACTGACAATTAAGGATCATAATCAGCACTAAATAGTAGCTACATTATATATAATCACTATCAAAAAAACTTTACTTGTCAGCAAAATGTAGAATATAATGAAAATAAGAAGAATTTGACCTTACCTGACTTAACATTTGTTTTTCCACTGCTTCCTATATCCGGTGGTGATGCTACACAGTGGTCATACAATGTATAATGCACTACATTTCCTCTTAATGTTTTAAAAGCCAAATACTATGAGTGCTTGGATTTCCTTTATTTTGTTGAAAATACCTCTTTATCTCTTTGGCCTTTTCTAATGGGAGATAACTCAAAATATTTTTTTTACTCTTGTGGAAATCTTAATTATTTCATAATTTCCATAATTTTCCAGTATTAATAAACACCAGAACAAATTTGTGCATTCCTTCATTTAGACATTTGTTCCATTCTTATTGACATGAGCCTTGTACAAAGTGTTTAAAAATAGTGAAGGTAAAAATAATAGTTATGAATAAACTTTTATTTATTGACACTGATATTTGATATCCCATCCAGTATTCCAGTTTCACTATGTGAAATCATTTTAAAATATTTTCCTAATTTTATAAACTTTTTAGAATATTTTCTAACATTTTTCACTGTATAGCTAGATTTTTTTCTATATCCACAGTATAATTCTCTTTACTTTCCCATGATATATATCCCAATTAAACATGTGCTGAGTCTTTATATTAGATCCAGAAATTTGTGATTTTGATAATTTCCAATATCACATTCAAAATAATTATTCTCACTTTACACTTTTTGGAATATTTTTTTATTTTGCACTATATCACTTGATTTTACTAGATCCACAGTATTCAGTTTTATTGCATTTTCCATGATATATGTCCCAATTAAACAATATAAGATCCAGAATTTTATAATGATTATTTCCAATATCACATTCAAAATTGTTATTCTCACATTATGAATTTTTAGAATATTTTACTTTTATTTTCACTCTATCACTAGATTCGACTATATCCACTGTATTCACTTTTACTTCATTTTCTATGATATATATTGCATTTAAACAGGTGAATCATCTTCATATAGATCCAGAATTTTATAATGATTGTTTTCAAAATCACATTTAAAAGCCACAGAAAAATGTTGGATAAACTTATTTCTTCTACTTGCATTCCAGTTTTGAATTTTTTACCTTTCAGATTAACTAAATCCCATCTAATAAAAGGAATTCCTTGAGTAAACAGGATTTTATGCACAAAAGTCTTTATAAATTTTCAAAGATAAACACTGCAAAGTATACTCCAAAATTATTTTGAATTTTACACATACATTATCATGTATAAGCCACACAAAGCATTTTGAATGAATTATTTCCTCCTTGATACTTTCATGATAATCCATTCTTGTAAAAAAAAACATTTTAAAAAGCAAAATTATATGGCATCTAAGAAGTGAATTCAAATAAAATAAATCCCAATAAGTTATGCACATTGATTTCAATAGATTTCAAACACTTTGAATGATATTCCAAATGAAAATTTGAATGGATATATGAAGAAATGTATAACATATCCATCTGAAAATTAAAACTGAAAACACCTGAATAGCTATTTCTTGTTTCACTGACAACTGGACAATACTATGTATATGGTTTAAAATTTAAAGAATTATATATTATGTAAAAACAGTTTTCATTTTCATTCATGTTAACATGCAGTTAAGAAAATCTTTTACTGATTTAGATTTTTGGGTCAAATTAAATAAATCATTTATATTGGGGATTTAAAACAATGAAAACCAATGATATTTTCTTCCCTATCAATTTTATAATAGAATAACCCTAGGTGAAGAAAAACTTCAGGAAAAAAGCATGCTGTAAGGTTGGGTTAGGTGAATAAAAAAAACCAGTACAGGTAGCTTCAAGGTAGACTCAACTCTAACAATACCAACTGGTCAATTTAAATGTCCCAATTGTATTGTCAATTTTACAATCTGTTTGAACAATAGGTAAAGGTAAACAACACCTATAGTCAAGTCGCAGTAAACTATTTTAAGTTAGATAACTGTGCACATATATGAATAATTCAAATAACCTGGAATATGAGGTCTAACCAAATTTTTAAATTTAAAAGCTGTTGATAGAATTTTTCAAAAATTAAACAGAAAAGTTTTCATATGGGCAGACATTATGAGTAAAAAACACAAGTGTATAAAAAATTGGAATTTTTATATATAACGAAAACATTTTCTGAGTGTAATTGGTGCGGTAAAATTCATCATGTCAACCTTTATTTTTATATAGAAAATCATCTTTTTTAATAGAAAACATTAATTTATAGAAAATCATTTTTTTTTACAGAAAAACTTTTTTTTTACAATAGTTTTTAAAAGATTTTATAAAATATAGTTTAGTATCTCAAAGGTCTCCAAATATAAAAAATCTACCAAATAACAAAAGTTATGATCATTAAAGAAATTTATATCTCATCCGGTCAATCGTCCTGTCATTAGTGTAGCCGGAATTATAAAATAATATAATTCTGAATTATTAGTTTTGCATTTTGTAAATTAATTCAATGTTCTGTCGTATATTTGAGTACTTTTATTGTATTTTGTGTAGTTCTGTGGTATATTTTGGGTGTTCTGTGGTATATTTGGGGTGTTCTGTGGTATTCTGCGGTGTTCTGTGGTATTCTGTGGTAAAGAGACGCTCCGCCGGTAACCGCAGATAATTTCGTTTCATTCAAAACTTCCTGCTTCAAATTTCAGTTTTCGTATTTCTCCTCGAGTAATATAATAACCAAAATGATTAAGTCGACATATTCTGCTGCTCAATGATGACAACATTATCTTCTGAGAATATAGATTGATTACTAGAAGGGCATGAAATATTCGGGTTACGAGTAATAGGCGGTGTCCAAGAACGCTAATCGCGGTATGTCACAAATTTCAGTGATTAGAAAAACGTAGATTTTTTTATTCATACAATGACTTTGTGTTAGGGAATTTGGACTGTGAATAATATCCGAAGCGCAAAAATCGTGGAACACATTGGTACAAAAACACCACTGGAATAAAGTAATTGACACAAGCACGAACTTGTGCGATTTATTTAATGAATGGCTATTATTTATTTTGAATTTATTGAACCATAAAATTAATTTTTGACTCTTCACATTGAATAATCCGCGAAGCGGATTATGTAAAATGTGAAGAGTCAAAAATTAATTTTATGGTTCAATAAATTCAAAATAAATTATTGCCATTCATTATAAATAAATTTCTATCAAAAATGAGGCTCAAAGAACTTTTTATATTATTTATATTAACAATAACAACGTACACACATGTTGGCGTATGAATACACAACGTCAGAGTGGGCGTGTCGCCATAAAAATTGACAACATTGAAAATAAAAGTAATACTTTTAACCAATCAGAAGACAGTTAGTACACCAAATTTATTTATGACCGTATATTTTGAGTACAAAGAGTCAGCCAACATACAAAATGTATTATAGCAAGCCCTTAGATTTACCCCAAGGCTGTCGTTTTTGTTGACAAACAGCAAACACCCTCTGTCCCCAGCCCCTTAATAGAATCACTAAACTGTCCCTTGTGTCTTTTAGAAGTAGAAAATGAATTTCATTTCACTATAATATGTACAAAACTAATTACAATTAGAGAACAATTATTTTCCAAAATTAGTGAAATAGTTCCCTCTTTTTTAAATATGAATAATGAAGCAAGATTTAAATTTTTGTTTACCTGTGGTGAGACTGATATAATTAAAATTATGTAAAATTATTAAGCACCATGTATAATTCTAGAAATGCTTTATTGAGTATTTAATAACTTTGTGGTAACCACCTCCTCAGCAGAGATTATATACATTCATATATTATTGTAACAATATTTTCTTTTAATAATGGAGGGGATATAGAGTTATATATATAATATTTATAAATGTGGTCAGATTATGTTTGCATGTTTATGTATTCTCTTATCCGGCGTGACGTCCTTAGAAACAGCATCCGGGCATCACTGTAGGTGAAGCTTTTCCATGGATACGCTAATCACCCTGTAACCGAGGGGAACTTGTAATTATAGAACCTGTTAATCATTGGCAATAAACATTTCTTATCAGGTGACAACGGGTGTGAAAAATATAAAATCTTTTATCTTTGTAAAATGTTATCTGAATTACTGTAACTATTTAAAATTATTAATTAATAATTGTTTAATACAACATGATGCATACGTATACTGTTATCTATATATATGTTGAGAGAATGTGATGATTTTGATGAAATCAAAATTGTATTAAAACGTTAACATTTAAAAAATATCTCTTTTATTTATTGATTATTATATGTCATTTAAAAAAAAAAAACATTTCGAAAATTTGGTAATGTCTTGCAAAGTTTCGGTAAAAGCTAATCGTTTACAAAATCACTTAAAAGTAACTTGATATAAGAAGATGTGGTATGAGTGCCAATGAGACAACTCGATCTCCATCCAAGTAACAATTTATAAAAGTAAACCATTATAGGTCAAGGTACGACCTTCAACACGAAGCATTGGCTCACACCGAACAGTAAGCTATAAAGGGCCCCAAAAATTACTAGTGTAAAACCATTCAAAACGGGAAAACCAACGGTCTAATCTATATAAAAACGAGAAACGAGAAACACGTATGAACTACATAAACAGACGACAACTACTGTACATCAGATATTGTACATTTAGAGTGAACCTTAAAAACATACACAAGTAATAAATTTTCAATTATGTTAGATCATATTTTGACCGATAGATAGATTTAATACAGAAATTATAGAAAACCCAAAAGAGTTCCACGAAAGTCATGTAGCGCTAGAATTACTGACTAAACAGTTATGTTGGAAAACAAGAATTCCCACGTACCTGCACACACTGACTGAAATATAACTCCTTGCATGTTTACACACGATAAAAGGACGATACTCGTTTTACAAGATGTATCTAGTTTCTCTATAGATTACAATGCATGCCCTTATGCTTATGTGCCAGAATTATGCTACACATACAAAAACAGAGTCAACCTTTACAGCGAATTCTCAAACTGTAGGAATTTGGTTACATGGTAGGGGATATGCAGTACTATTGATTCTGTATGATCTCATAAGTTCACTTTCAGACACCCTACCACCAAATATAGAAGTCCACAAAATATTGAAGCTATTGAAAGGGCACAACTAATGAAAACTTGAACAATACTGTGCTTTTTATGGTCTGAGAAACAATTTGCTTTGACTGTCAATTTTTTTTATCAATCTAGAATAAAATGACATGAATAGCTGATTATGAAAATTCAAGAGATATATGATTGTTTTACACGTAGTAGCATAAAATAAACTCAAACTTTTGTTTGTAAGCCAAGCTTGAAATGAACTTTACAGTTATCATGGTTATGTTATAAATATGCAGTGAAAAATATTAACTGACAACAACAAAAAACAACATTGGTGGCCTTGTGCTGTTTTCTGCTCTTTGGTCGGGTTGTTTTCTCTTTGACACATTCCCCGTTTCCATTCTTAATTTTATTAACAACAAACAACAGAAAAACGTACCACTTTAAAACATTATAGAAATTCGGCTAAGCGCTACTGACACACTCTCTCTCTCTCTCTCTCTCTCTCTATATATATATATATCTCGGAATGTATTTACACGCAGTTGTTGTAACATCTTAACAGACGTCATTTTGGAATTTTAGAGTTGTGCCAGTTCATATCTCTAATTACTATTTTCATTTTAGGCATGTCTTTGAGCCGTTTTTTGGAAATTTTAAAAATATATTAGCGTCTCTACATATGATGTTCCGGTGAAACTATTTCACTTTTTTTATTGTATAGAATTCAAGATTGCTATAGTTTAATAATCAGAATAGATTGATCTGATTCATTTTACATCGTGCTCATACTGATGAAGGATATCTGTTATCCTAAATATTTATAGTTACATTTGTTCGTTTATTGTCATTTTTTGGTGATGTTGTACCCTTTTAGACTGGTTATATATTATATTTTGTAGTGTACTGTATCATATTTATATGATCCGTCTGTCCGTCCGTCTGTCCGTCCGTCCGTCGTCAACATGTCAGACATTAACTCAAAAACGCTTTAACCAATTTGCGTAAAAACTTTGGTGAATTGTTTATATCTAATTCGGACAATAACTCAAAAATGTTTTCACCAACTTGCAAGAAATTTTGGTTAATTGTTTATATCTGTTGACATGAGCTCCCTTTGGATTTTTATAAATTTTAGATTTTACATTTCCGAGTTTTATTCAGTTTTCAGACAATAACTCAAAAATGCTTTCAGCTGTTCTCATGAAACTTTGATGAATTGTTGATATCTATTGATGTAAGCTCCCTTTAGAATATTATAAATTTTAGATTTTACATTTCCGAGTTATAGGGTTTTATTCATTAAAAAAGGGGGGATTTTCTAGTTTTCAGACAATAAGTCAAAAATGCTTTTAGCAATTCGTATGAAACTTTGGTGAACTGTTTATATCTATTGATGTAAGCTCCCTTTAGAATTTTATAAATTTTATTTGTTTATAGTCTGACAACAGATTTACTAAGTATTGCGCAACAGCACAGTGTATTGCACAACAGCAAGAAATCTTTAATTGATATAAATTCAATTCATATAACCAACTTCAAGTTCTTTGACTACATTTATTCAGAAACCTATAATACATGTATGTCAAATATTTAATTACAATCCAAATTCAGACCTGTATCAAGCTTGAATATTGTGTCCATTTTTGCCCCAACTGTTCACGGTTAGACCTCTGTGGGCGTATCCAGCTGCGCTCAGCGAAGCAGTTTATTACTTACTGACCTCCTGTAGAAGAACGTTTATTGTGTTTATTACTTGTAGAAAAACTGAAAATTGTGCATAAAATTAAAGTCAAATAATGGTATATTTGTAATTAGGGCTATTCCATTAAAATGTATGTGGGAGGGTTAAGGAAGGGACTTTCAAAATATCCCTACAACCAAGAACCATTTTTTAGATAATTTTGCATAATGGTAATAGACGCTTTCTGAAAAAAGACCCATGACCCACATTCAATAATTAAACTTCCCTTCCTACCCTCCCACATACATTTTAATGGAATAGCCCTTACAGACATTGGTTACATCCACTTCATTTGAACTTTGGCGGATAGTTGTCTCATTGGCAATCATACCACATCTCCTTATTTTTCTATTGGTGAATAGTCATGTGCTTCTTTTAAATTGAAATAGTGCAGATATAAAACTTTACCCTTCTAATTCTGGTAATGATTGGTTCAAAAGATATTATATGAAACTCTAAATAACAATTTTGACTACTATATATTTACTTGACTATTATATATTTACTTGACTACTATATATTTACTCGACTATTATATATTTACAGAGCAGCTGTTGGTATTGGTGTTGTAAGTGCTGAAAGTGATCTGTCTCAAGATGGTAAGTGCTCACAACATATCGCAACACAAGTATTTGTACATAGAAGATGGTAAGTGCTTACAACATATCACAACACATGTATTTGTACATAGAAGATGGTAAGTGCTCACAACATATCACAACACATGTATTTATACATAGAAGATGGTAAGTGCTCACAACATATCACAACACAAGTATTTGTACATAGAAGATGGTAAGTGCTCACAACATATCGCAACACAAGTATTTGTACATGAAGACAGTAAGTGCTCACAACATATTGCAACACAAGTATTTGTACATAGAAAGAAAAATGTATCCATGTGCTATATATAGGGTTATTATAAGTCTCATGCCTCCAGATAATCACTGATCTTTTTAATTTTAATGGTCCAAGGGAAATAACTCTAAAATTCTTTGTAGCTGCAGTAGTATTTATTTAAGCAAATGTTTGCATCCAGTTTAACATGGTTAAAGCTTGCTTGAAGAAGAATACCGTAAAACAATGTTGTCTGACTTTCATTTATTTTGGAAACACACACATTTAAAATAATTATATAAATTTATATTTCATTGTAAGAACAGTTACAACTGTTTTATTTAATAACTTTGATGACTTGAACCAATTAAGATATTAATAAAATTTTGACTTCATATATCCACATCATTTTATTATTACATTTTAGCCATGAGTACAAAGAGTTCAATTGATTACACTGGTACCCCAGGAAGTGCAAACCTGTCTCCAGTCAGTCAGACTTCACCTATTAGCATGAGTCCACTGTCTCCTGGAACCAGTCCATTACGTTCAGAGGTCAATAGTCCTATAGCAGGGGCTGTTGGGAAGGATGTGGTTAAAAAGATACACAGCAGAAGATTTAGAGAGTGAGTTTATTCATCTATTCAGTTAGCATCGTATTTAGAAATAAGATGTGTTACCGGTATATGGCAACAAGACAAATCTCCACAAGAACGTACCAAATGACAGAGAAGTTAGCAGCTATAGCTCACTATACAGCCTTCAACAATGAGCAAAACCCATATTGCATAGTAAGCTATGAAAGCTCCAGAAATGACATATCTAATATAATTAAAACTAGAAAACTAACGGCCTGATTTATGTACAAAATAATAAAACGAAAAACAAATATGATATACAGCAACAAACAACAACCACTGAATTACAGGCTCCTAACTTGGGACAGGAACATACAGAATGTGGCAGAGTTAAACATATTTGCGGGATCCCAACCCTCCCCAAACCTGGGACAGTGGTACAACAGAAAAACACAAAAACAATCATTTTTTTTTTGGCAGGTTGCTTCAAAAAGTATTTATGGATTTGATTATTTTATAATATTATAGTTATATTTAAAGGTCCAATTATAATGGATTCTTTAGATAATGCAATAAGCAATAATAACTTGAGAGAATAAAATTGTGCAAATAATATTTGAAACATTTATGTTTTTATTGTTTGGTTTATGGTCAAAGGAGATAATCACTTGAAACTTGAAACTTTGAACTTTAATCAGATTTGAAATTTTTAATAATATCGATGTTAAAATATGTTAATGAGTTAGAGCATGATAAAAAAAGTACAGTGTTAATTCAATAAGATATAATTCAAAGCATGGGCTTATACTCATAGACAATATGGTCTGAGGACGCAGTCATAGTTATTTTGATTTTAGTTGTCTACAAATATAGTTCCTAGTGTGGACAGTGTTTAACTTGCAATTTTTTTCGTACACCTTCTATATTTATTTCTTTATATTTTATGCATAAAATATTAAGTAGGGGGATGAAATTACATGTTAACTTAATTTTGGTGATGAATTTTTAGACAGGTAATGATTTGGTCCAGTTAAAAAAGGTCAAAAGTTAAGTTTGTCTGAAGCTGTCAACCTGAACTATAGACCCCCTTACCATAGAATTGTCTATATTTTGAGTTTGAGTTGGTAGACTTTTCTATAATTTTGATATATTGTCCCAAAAGTAGTACACTACACTGTAAAAATCTTTTGGAGATAGAGTGGGTGGGATTTTTTAAATTTGAATTTATTGTCTTAAAGAAATGAACTATGAAATAACTGTGTTCTCAGCCATATTGAATACATTGTAAAATATAAAACGCATGAGAAATAACTTGGTAATCTAATGCCTTATTTCTATTCTTCTTTACTAAACTTATTTTTAATCAACTGACATAACTTTTAACCTGACTCAGCATAATTTATGAGTGTGAATGTCCCTTTGGTATCTTTCGCCTCTCTTTTACTATAAATAAAAGAGACAAAATGGTATAAGTTTATGGCTATCCCTATAACAAAGAATGTGATATATTAGTAAATTGTTGCCCCATTAGTAGTTTCAGATCAGTCTTCACGGTAAACTTTTAAATCAACAGGCCAGAAGCTCAATTTTACAAACATTTTAGTAAGATTCTATTGGCCTGTATAGATGATTTTTACAGCCCGAAAGCAATGTGTCAAGCCTTGGCTGGTGGGCCTGTGCTTAAGAGTGAAGACTGTCAGATTCTATGTTATCAGTTTGTGTCATGTTTTTGCTATAATGGCAAAATAGATTACACTACAGCGAGCTATTGTTATGACTTAGTTCTTTATAAAAAGAAAATAAGGAGATGTGGTATGATTGCCAAAAGAAAGTAAGGAGATGTGGCATGATTGCCAAAAGAAAATAAGGAGATGTGGCATGATTGCCAAAAGAAAATAAGGAGATGTGGCATGATTGCCAAAAGAAAATAAGGAGATGTGGCATGATTGCCAAAAGAAAATATATATATAAGGAGATGTGGTATGATTGCCAAAAGAAAATAAGGAGATGTGGCATGATTGCCAAAAGAAAATAAGGAGATGTGTTATGATTGCCAAAAGAAAATAAGGAGATGTGGCATAATTGCCAAAAGAAAATAAGGAGATGTGGCATGATTGCCAAAAGAAAATAAGAAGATGTGGCATGATTGCCAAAAGAAAATAAGGAGATGTGGCATGATTGCCAAAAGAAAATAAGGAGATATGGCATGATTGCCAAAAGAAAATAAGGAGATGTGGTATGATTGCCAATGAGACAACTATCCACCAGAGTTCAAATGAAACGGATTTGAGAATTATAGGCAACTATATGGCATTCAACAATGAGAAATATGAAATAATTCAATCTAGAAAACTTATGGCCGAATTTATCACAAAACAACTTTGTCTGGTATCAGATATTTGTCAAACATATTGAAACTATTTGTAAATAGAAATCTCTGAAGGTCAAAAATGTTCAGAATTTCAAATTTTGCTTCCCTCCATTTGGACAATGAATATTGAACTTTTCCATCATTTATGGTTTTGTCAGCATAGTTGTCATTATCCAAACCTCTTTGAAAAATTCTTGGTGTACTTGCTTATGCTGAATCTAACTGTGTATTTAGATTTTGGATATTGGACCATAATAGGTAAAAGTCCAATTTAAAATTTTGCAGTTCTTAGACCACATTCATTCTGTGTCAGAAACCTATGCTGTGTCAAATATATATAGTGTCCATACTTGTCCAAACTGTTGAGGGTTCGACCTCTACGTTCTTTTTTATACGCCCGTTTACGGGACATATTATGGTATACCGTTTAGCATCCGTCCGTCCGTCCGTCGTCAACATGTCGGACATTAACTCAAAAAAGCTTTAACCATTATGCATAAAACTTTGGTGAATTGTTTATATCTATTGACGTGAGCTCCCTTTCGTTTTTATAAATTTCAGATTTACCGTTTCTGAGTTTTGGGGTTTTATTCATTAAAAAAGGGAGGATTTTATAGTTTTCCGACAATAACTCAAGAATGCTTTCACCAACTTTCAAGGAATTTTGGTGAATTGTTTATATCTATTGACATGAGCTCCCTTTTGATTTTTATAAATTTTAGATTTTACATTTCCGAGTTACAGGGTTTTATTCATAAAAAAAGGGGGATTTTCCAGTTTTCAGACAATAACTAAAAAATGCTTTCAGCAGTTCTCATGAAACTTTGGTGAATTGTTTATATCTGTTGATGTAAGCTCCCTTTAGAATTTTATCAATTATAGATTTTACATTTCTGAGTTATGGGGTTTTATTCATTATTTTATATATATCTCTCTATATATATATATATATATATATATATATATATCTCTATATATATATATAATGTTTTCCTTATCTGCACAGTATCGTCACTTAATATGGCCTTCAACAATGAGCAAAACCCAATACTGTGTAGTCCGCTATAAAAGGCTGTAAAAAGATGTAAAACAAATTAACCAAATATTTCCCAAAGTATTAACCAAACTCCCTAAAATGCATTCACATTATTAATACATGTATGTGTATTTACAGGGGAGTCTCAATTCGTTTGTAGTTTTGTTTCTTCAACAGTACAGCAGTGTGGTCTAATTGAATATAAAAAGACCTGGCCCAGTTGAATTCTTCCCCCACCATGTTGTAAAGATTTAGCGGACTCACACCTTTAAAAATATTCAATAAGTCATAGAAGTATTGACAGTGAAAGTTCATTATTGAAGATAAGAGCTGGTTGTTTTGAAGACGACGATGATTGTTGTCAATATGGAACTAATATATACTTTTTGTTTTTCTTTCAGAGGGCCACGGACCCAGCCAAGGCACAGATGCAAGAACCCCAAAAGATGAGTATTTTTTTTACTTGAAGGGCCCCCACCATCTGTGTTGTCAATATGGAACTAATATATACTTTTGTTTTCTTTCAGAGTCCACCCAGAGGTCCACGAGGTGAGCACGGACAAGGCACAGATGCAAGAACCCCAAAAGATGAGTATTTTTTACTTGAAGGGCCCCACCATCTGTGTTGTCAATATGGAACTAATATATACTTTTGTTTTTTTTCAGTTCAGAGGTCACGGACCCAGCCAAGGCACAGATGCAAGAACCCCAAAAGATGAGTATTTTTTTTTACTTGAAGGGCCCCACAATCTGTGTTGTCAATATGGAACTAATATATTCTTTTTGTTTTTCTTTCAGAGGCCACGGACCCAGCCAAGGCACAGATGCAAGAACCCCAAAAGATGAGTATTTTTTTTACTTGAAGGGTCCCCACCATCTGTGTTGTCAATATGGAACTAATATATACTTTTGTTTTTCTTCTCAGAGGCCACGGACCCAGCCAAGGCACAGATGCAAGAACCCCAAAAGATGAGTATTTTTTTTACTTGAAGGGCCCCCACCATCTGTGTTGTCAATATGGAACTAATATATACTTTTGTTTTTCTTTCAGAGTCCCACCCAGGTCGAGGCCAAGACCCAGATGGCACATGAGAACCCAAAAGATGAGTATTTTTTTTTTTTGAAGGGTCCCCACCATCTGTGTTGTCAATATGGAACTAATATATACTTTTTGTTTTTCTTTCAGAGGCCACGGACCCAGCCAGGTCGAGGCCCGGACCCAAACAGATGCAAGAACTCCAAAAGATGAGTATTTTTTTTTACTTGAAGGGCCCCCACCATCTGTGTTGTCAATATGGAACTAATATATACTTTTTTTTTTACTTTCAGAGGCCACGGACCCAGCCAAGGCACAGATGCAAGAACCCCAAAAGATGAGTATTTTTTTTACTTGAAGGGCCCCCACCATCTGTGTTGTCAATATGGAACTAATATATACTTTTTGTTTTTCTTCAGAGTCACCCAGGTCGAGGCCACGAGACCCAGCCAAAGGCACAGATGCAAGAACCCCAAAAGATGAGTATTTTTTTGCTTGAAGGGCCCCCACCATCTGTGTTGTCAATATGGAACTAATATATACTTTTTGTTTTCAGAGTCCTTTCAGTCGAGGCCACGGACCCAGCCAAGGCACAGATGCAAGAACCCCAAAAGATGAGTATTTTTTTTACTTGAAGGGCCCCACCATCTGTGTTGTCAATATGGAACTAATATATACTTTTTGTTTTCTTTCAGAGTCCACAGAGGTGAGGCCCGGACCAGCCAAGCACAGATGCAAGAACCCCAAAAGATGAGTATTTTTTTACTGAAGGGCTCCCACCATCTGTGTTGTCAATATGGAACTAATATATACTTTTGTTTTTCTTTCAGAGGCCACGGACCCAGCCAAGGCACAGATGCAAGAACCCCAAAAGATGAGTATTTTTTTTACTTGAAGGGCCCCACCATCTGTGTTGTCAATATGGAACTAATATATACTTTTGTTTTTTCTTTCAGAGGCGAGGCCACGGACCCAGCCAAGGCACAGATGCAAGAACCCCAAAAGATGAGTATTTTTTACTTGAAGGGCCCCACCATCTGTGTTGTCAATATGGAACTAATATATACTTTTGTTTTCTTTAGAGGCCACGGACCCAGCCAGATGCAAGAACCCCAAAAGATGAGTATTTTTTTACTTGAAGGGCCCCCACCATCTGTTGTCAATATGGAACTAATATATACTTTTTTTTTCTTTCAGAGAGCCACGGACCCAGCCAAGGCACAGATGCAAGAACCCCAAAAGATGAGTATTTTTTTTACTTGAAGGGCCCCCTCCATCTGTGTTGTCAATATGGAACTAATATATACTTTTGTTTTTCTTTCAGAGGCCACGGACCCAGCCAAGGCACAGATGCAAGAACCCCAAAAGATGAGTATTTTTTTTTACTTGAAGGGCCCCACCATCTGTGTTGTCAATATGGAACTATATACTTTTGTTTTTCTTTCAGAGTCCCACCGGAGGTCGAGGCCACGGACCCAGCCAAGGCACAGATGCAAGAACCCCAAAAGATGAGTATTTTTTACTTGAAGGGCCCCACCATCTGTGTTGTCAATATGGAACTAATATATACTTTTGTTTTTCTTTCAGAGTCCCACCAGAGGTCAACGGCACGGACCCAGCCAAGGCACAGATGCAAGAACCCCAAAAGATGAGTATTTTTTTTACTTGAAGAGGTCCCCACCATCTGTGTTGTCAATATGGAACTAGTATATACTTTTTGTTTTTCTTTCAGAGTCCCACCAGAGGTCAAATCCAGGGACCCAGCTAATATATACTTTTTGTTTTTCTTTCAGAGTACCACCCGGAGGTCTACATCACAGACCAAGCCAGTCGCAGATGCAAGAACACCAAAAGATAAGTATATTTTTACTTGAAGTGACCCAACAGCTGTGTTGTCAATATGAAACTAATTTATACTTTTTGTTTTTGTACCAGAGTACCCCAGTTTCGTCTGTCTGTCCTGCTTCAGGTTAAAGTTTTTTGTCAAGGTAGTTTTTGATGAAGTTGAAGTCCAATCAGCTTGAAACTTAGTACACATGTTCCCTATGATATGATCTTTGTAATTTTTATGCCAAATTAGAGTTTTGACTCCAATTTCACGGTCCACTGAACATAGAAAATGATAGTGCGAGTGGGGCATCCGTGTACTATGGACACATTCGTGTTTATTGTAATTCATTGACATTGTGAAATAAAGAATAAAACAGTGTTTTTTAAGTTTTGTAAGTTTACCGTAGATTTGCATTTTGCATTATGAGCAGTCTACCGATTGACATACTGATATTACTTAAAAATCCATGTGAAAGAGTTCTGGTTTATTTCGAGTGGTATTTTAATCTTTAGTTACTTTTAAGATTGTTTGAGACGTTGATTTAACAATGAAAAGTCAACTGATCTTTGGCTAGTCGGCAAATGTCAATAATAACTCACTTTTCCCTGGAATCCGATTATTTTTTTCTTTTTGTCATCAGAACATTTGGTACGTTGAATATTGCCGAAATCTGCCTAAACTATCAATATCGATCTGGAATTTATTGAAAACCAGAGCTGTTGAATAACATCTGACTGTCTGACATAGCTATCAAGTCCGACCCTTTGTCGGGTTAACAATTTTGATCTAATACATGTAGGTCAGATAAAAAAATTTGAAATTTGAAACGAATAGTGCCAAAGTTGTCATCCGGGAATCACTGTAAAATTTGAAGGTCTTCACTAATTAGTGACAAGAAGCGTCAGAAGTGACAAGAAGAATAATTTAACAACAAGAAGAGTAGTTAAGCGACAAGAAGACAAATTTAGGGACAAAAAAGAAATTGAGCATAAAAAATCAAGATATTAATTATTTTAATAAATAAATATAGAAACATGCATTAAAGTTTGTTTTTTAATATTGTCTTCTTGACCTTTCCTGACAATTTTTGTCGTTAATTAGTGAGACCGAAAATTTGATACAATTGGGTTTTTTATTTACTGTTTATTTCATGTGCTCTGCATTTATTATTTGTAAATATCGTTGTAAACAGATCTTATGGTCGCGGGACACAGTTATCATCATTTGATTTTCTTTGTGTACAAATAGAGTCCCTAGAGTGGACAGTGTATAACTTGCAAATTTTTTTCATACACCTTCCAAATTTATTTCTTTATATTTTATGCATAAAAAAGTAAGTAGGGGATGAAATTATATGTAAAAAAATTTGGGGCATGAATTTTTAGGTAAAGTAAGTCCAGTTTGAAAAGGTCAAAAATTAGTATGTCTGAAGCTGTCAAACTGAATTACAGACCCCCTTTAATAGCATATAAGAATCCATATTTTGATTTAGAACCGATAGACTTTTCTATAATTTTGATATAATTTGTCCCAAAAGTAGTACACTACACTGTAAAAATTTTTTTGATAGAGCAGGTGCGATTTTTTTATTTGTGTTTTTTGTCTAAAAGAAATGCACTATGAAATAACTGTTTTCTCGGTCCTTATTAATTAAAATTATCATCCATTGTGATCTACAATGGTAAATCTAAATAAAGATAATAAAAATAATTTTGGAATACTGTTTTAAAGTGACGTCTCTTTTGGAAACTGATATTTCAAAGGCAGAAGTGGTGAGAGACTTAAAAGAAAAATGCTTGTTTACTCATGGCACTATAATGTTTGATTTTTAAAACAATTATTTTATATAAAGGGCCATTATGTTACATCCTATATTTGTGATTGTACAGTTGTAGCACTGTCATGACTTTTAAAGAACAACCCTATCTGATTCTGACAATTTGAAGAGAGAGACTGACAATTAAGGATCATAATCAGCACTAAATAGTAGCTACATTATATATAATCACTATCAAAAAAACTTTACTTGTCAGCAAAATGTAGAATATAATGAAAATAAGAAGAATTTGACCTTACCTGACTTAACATTTGTTTTTCCACTGCTTCCTATATCCGGTGGTGATGCACAGTGGTCATACAATGTATAATGCACTACATTTCCTCTTAATGTTTTAAAAGCCAAATACTATGAGTGCTTGATTTCCTTTATTTTGTTGAAAATACCTCTTTATCTCTTTGGCCTTTTCTAATGGGAGATAACTCAAAATATTTTTACTCTACTGGAAATCTTAATTATTTCATAATTTCCATAATTTTCCAGTATTAATAAACACCAGAACAAATTTGTGCATTCCTTCATTTAGACATTTGTTCCATTCTTATTGACATGAGCCTTGTACAAAGTGTTTAAAAATAGTGAAGGTAAAATTAATAGTTATGAATAAACTTTATTTATTGACACTGATATTTGATATCCCATCCAGTATTCCAGTTTCACTATGTGAAATCATTTTAAAATATTTTCCTAATTTTATAAACTTTTAGAATATTTTCTAACATTTTTCACTGTATAGCTATTTTTTTCTATATCCACAGTATAATTCTTTTACTTTCCCATGATATATATCCCAATTAAACATGTGCTGAGTCTTTATATTAGATCCAGAAATTTGTGATTTTGATAATTTCAATATCACATTCAAAATAATTATTCTCACTTTACACTTTTTTGGAATATTTTTTTTATTTTGCACTATATCACTTGATTTTACTAGATCCACAGTATTCAGTTTTTATTGCATTTTCCATGATATATGTCCCAATTAAACAATATAAGATCCAGAATTTTATAATGATTATTTCCAATATCACATTCAAAATTGTTATTCTCACATTATGAATTTTTTAGAATATTTTACTTTTATTTTTCACTCTATCACTAGATTCGACTATATCCACTGTATTCACTTTTTACTTCATTTTCTATGATATATATTGCATTTAAACAGGTGAATCATCTTCATATAGATCCAGAATTTTATAATGATTGTTTTCAAAATCACATTTAAAAGCCACAGAAAAATGTTGGATAAACTTATTTCTTCTACTTGCATTCCAGTTTTGAATTTTTTTACCTTTCAGATTAACTAAATCCCATCTAATAAAAAGGGAATTCCCTTGAGTAAACAGGATTTTTATGCACAAAAGTCTTTATAAATTTTCAAAGATAAACACTGCAAAGTATACTCCAAAATTATTTTGAATTTTACACATACATTATCATGTATAAGCCACACAAAGCATTTTGAATGAATTATTTCCTCCTTGATACTTTCATGATAATCCATTCTTGTAAAAAAAAACATTTTAAAAAGCAAAATTATATGGCATCTAAGAAGTGAATTCAAATAAAATAAATCCCAATAAGTTATGCACATTGATTTCAATAGATTTCAAACACTTTGAATGATATTCCAAATGAAAATTTGAATGGATATATGAAGAAATGCATAACATATCCATCTGAAAATTAAAACTGAAAACACCTGAATAGCTATTTCTTGTTTCACTGACAACTGGACAATACTATGTATATGGTTTAAAAATTTAAAGAATTATATATTATGTAAAAACAGTTTTCATTTTCATTCATGTTAACATGCAGTTAAGAAAATCTTTTACTGATTTAGATTTTTGGGTCAAATTAAATAAATCATTTATATTGGGGATTTAAAACAATGAAAACCAATGATATTTTCTTCCCTATCAATTTTATAATAGAATAACCCTAGGTGAAGAAAAACTTCAGGAAAAAAGCATGCTGTAAGGTTGGGTTAGGTGAATAAAAAAACCAGTACAGGTAGCTTCAAGGTAGACTCAACTCTAACAATACCAACTGGTCAATTTAAATGTCCCAATTGTATTGTCAATTTTACAATCTGTTTGAACAATAGGTAAAGGTAAACAACACCTATAGTCAAGTCGCAGTAAACTATTTTAAGTTAGATAACTGTGCACATATATGAATAATTCAAATAACCTGGAATATGAGGTCTAACCAAATTTTTAAATTTAAAAGCTGTTGATAGAATTTTTCAAAAATTAAACAGAAAAGTTTTCATATGGGCAGACATTATGAGTAAAAAACACAAGTGTATAAAAAATTGGAATTTTTATATATAACGAAAACATTTTCTGAGTGTAATTGGTGCCGGTAAAATTCATCATGTCAACCTTTTATTTTTATATAGAAAATCATCTTTTTTTTAATAGAAAAACATTAATTTATAGAAAATCATTTTTTTTTTTACAGAAAAACTTTTTTTTTTTACAATAGTTTTTAAAAGATTTTTATAAAATATAGTTTAGTATCTCAAAGGTCTCCAAATATAAAAAAAATCTACCAAATAACAAAAAGTTATGATCATTAAAGAAATTTATATCTCATCCGGTCAATCGTCCTGTCATTAGTGTAGCCGGAATTATAAAATAATATAATTCTGAATTATTAGTTTTGCATTTTGTAAATTAATTCAATGTTCTGTCGTATATTTGAGTACTTTTATTGTATTTTGTGTAGTTCTGTGGTATATTTTGGGTGTTCTGTGGTATATTTTGGGTGTTCTGTGGTATATTTGGGGTGTTCTGTGGTATTCTGCGGTGTTCTGTGGTATTCTGTGGTAAGAGGCGATCCGCGGTAACCGTGAGATAATTTCGTTTCATTCAAAACTTCCTGCTTCAAATTTCAGTTTTCGTATTTCTCCTCGAGTAATATAATAACCAAAATGATTAAGTCGACATATTCTGCTGCTCAATGATGACAACATTATCTTCTGAGAATATAGATTGATTACTAGAAGGGCATGAAATATTCGGGTTACGAGTAATAGGCGGTGTCCAAGAGCTAATCGCGGTATGTCACAAATTTCAGTGATTAAAACGTAGATTTTTATTCATACAATGACTTTGTGTTAGAATTTGGAATTTGAATAATATCCGGCGTTAAAATCGTGGAACACATTGGTACAAAAACACCACTGGAATAAAGTAATTGACACAAGCACGAACTTGTGCGATTTATTTAATGAATGGCTATTATTTATTTTGAATTGAACCATAAAATAATTTTGACTCTTCACATTGAATAATCCGCCGCGGATTATAAAATATGAAGAGTCAAAAAAATTTATGGTTCAATAAATTCAAAATAAATAATTGCCATTCATTATAAATAAATTCTATCAAAAATGAGGCTCAAAGAACTTTTATATTATTTATATTAACAACAATAACGTACACACATGTTGGCGTATGAATACACAACGTCAGAGTGGGCGTGTCGCCATAAAATTGACAACATTGAAAATAAAAGTAATACTTTTAACCAATCAGAAGACAGTTAGTACACCAAATTTATTTATGACCGTATATTTTGAGTACAAAGAGTCAGCCAACATACAAAATGTATTATAGCAAGCCCTTAGATTTACCCCAAGGCTGTCGTTTTTGTTGACAAACAGCAAACACCCTCTGTCCCCAGCCCCTTAATAGAATCACTAAACTGTCCCTTGTGTCTTTTAGAAGTAGAAAATGAATTTCATTTCACTATAATATGTACAAAACTAATTACAATTAGAGAACAATTATTTTCCAAAATTAGTGAAATAGTTCCCTCTTTTTAAATATGAATAATGAAGCAAGATTTAAATTTTTGTTTACCTGTGGTGAGACTGATATAATTAAAATTATGTAAAATTATTAAGCACCATGTATAATTCTAGAAATGCTTTATTGAGTATTTAATAACTTGTGGTAACCACCTCCTCAGCAGAGATTATATACATTCATATATTATTGTAACAATATTTTCTTTTAATAATGGAGGGATATAGAGTTATATATATAATATTTATAAATGTGGTCAGATTATGTTTGCATGTTTATGTATTCTCTTATCCGGCGTGACGTCCTTAGAAACAGCATCCGGGCATCACTGTAGGTGAAGCTTTTCCATGGATACGCTAATCACCCTGTAACCGAGGGGAACTTGTAATTATAGAACCTGTTAATCATTGGCAATAAACATTTCTTATCAGGTGACAACGGGTGTGAAAAATATAAAATCTTTTATCTTTGTAAAATGTTATCTGAATTACTGTAACTATTTAAAATTATTAATTAATAATTGTTTAATACAACATGATGCATATGATACTGTTATCTATATATATGTTGAGAGAATGTGATGATTTTGATGAAATCAAAATTGTATTAAAACGTTAACATTTAAAAAATATCTCTTTTATTTATTGATTATTATATGTCATTTAAAAAAAAAATTCGAAATTTGGTAATGTCTTGCAAAGTTTCGTAAAAGCTAATGTCGTTTACAAAATCACTTAAAAGTAACTTGATATAAGAAGATGTGGTATGAGTGCCAATGAGACAACTCGATCTCCATCCAAGTAACAATTTATAAAAGTAAACCATTATAGGTCAAGGTACGACCTTCAACACGAAGCATTGGCTCACACCGAACAGTAAGCTATAAAGGGCCCCAAAATTACTAGTGTAAAACCATTCAAAGCAGGAAAACCAACGGTCTAATCTATATAAAAACGAAACGAGAAACACGTATGAACTACATAAACAGACGACAACTACTGTACATCAGATATTGTACATTTAGAGTGAACCTTAAAAACATACACAAGTAATAAATTTTCAATTATGTTAGATCATATTTTGACCGATAGATAGATTTAATACAGAAATTATAGAAAACCCAAAAGAGTTCCACGAAAGTCATGTAGCGCTAGAATTACTGACTAAACAGTTATGTTGGAAAACAAGAATTCTAATGCACTGCACACACTGACTGAAATATAACTCCTTGCATGTTTACACACGATAAAAGGACGATACTGCTTTTACAAGATGTATCTAGTTTCTCTATAGATTACAATGCATGCCCTTATGCTTATGTGCCAGAATTATGCTACATACACAAAAACAGAGTCAACCTTTACAGCGAATTCTCAAACTGTAGGAATTTGGTTACATGGTAGGGATATGCAGTACTATTGATTCTGTATGATCTCATAAGTTCACTTTCAGACACCCTACCACCAAATATAGAAGTCCACAAAATATTGAAGCTATTGAAAGGGCACAACTAATGAAAACTTGAACAATACTGTGCTTTTTATGGTCTGAGAAACAATTTGCTTTGACTGTCAATTTTTTTTATCAATCTAGAATAAAATGACATGAATAGCTGATTATGAAAATTCAAGAGATATATGATTGTTTTACACGTAGTAGCATAAAATAAACTCAAACTTTTGTTTGTAAGCCAAGCTTGAAATGAACTTTACAGTTATCATGGTTATGTTATAAATATGCAGTGAAAAATATTAACTGACAACAACAAAAAACAACATTGGTGGCCTTGTGCTGTTTTCTGCTCTTTGGTCGGGTTGTTTTCTCTTTGACACATTCCCCGTTTCCATTCTTAATTTTATTAACAACAAACAACAGAAAAACGTACCACTTTAAAACATTATAGAAATTCATTAAGCGCTACTGACACTCTCTCTCTCTCTCTCTCTCTCTATATATATATATATCTGGAATGTATTTACACGCAGTTGTTGTAACATCTTAACAGACGTCATTTTGGAATTTTAGAGTTGTGCCAGTTCATATCTCTAATTACTATTTTCATTTTAGGCATGTCTTTGAGCCGTTTTTTGGAAATTTTAAAAATATATTAGCGTCTCTACATATGATGTTCCGGTGAAACTATTTCACTTTTTTTATTGTATAGAATTCAAGATTATAGTTTAATAATCAGAATAGATTGATCTGATTCATTTTACATCGTGCTCATACTGATGAAGGATATCTGTTATCCTAAATATTTATAGTTACATTTGTTTGCTTATTGTCATTTTTGGTGATGTTGTACCCTTTTAGACTGGTTATATATTATATTTTGTAGTGTACTGTATCATATTTATATGATCCGCCTGTCCGTCTCAACTGTCCGTCCGTCCGTCAACAACATGTCAGACATTAACTCAAAAGCGCTTTAACCAATTTGCGTAAAAACTTTGGTGAATTGTTTATATCTAATTCGGACAATAACTCAAAAATGTTTTCACCAACTTGCAAGAAATTTTGGTTAATTGTTTATATCTGTTGACATGAGCTCCCTTTGGATTTTTATAAATTTTAGATTTTACATTTCCGAGTTTTATTCAGTTTTCAGACAATAACTCAAAAATGCTTTCAGCTGTTCTCATGAAACTTTGATGAATTGTTGATATCTATTGATGTAAGCTCCCTTTAGAATATTATAAATTTTAGATTTTACATTTCCGAGTTATAGGGTTTTATTCATTAAAAAAGGGGGGATTTTCTAGTTTTCAGACAATAAGTCAAAAATGCTTTTAGCAATTCGTATGAAACTTTGGTGAACTGTTTATATCTATTGATGTAAGCTCCCTTTAGAATTTTATAAATTTTATTTGTTTATAGTCTGACAACAGATTTACTAAGTATTGCGCAACAGCACAGTGTATTGTACAACAGCAAGAAATCTTTAATTGAATATAAATTCAATTCATATAACCAACTTCAAGTTCTTTGACTACATTTATTCAGAAACCTATAATACATGTATGTCAAATATTTAATTACAATCCAAATTCAGACCTGTATCAAGCTTGAATATTGTGTCCATTTTTGCCCCAACTGTTCACGGTTAGACCTCTGCGGGCGTATCCAGCTGCGCTCAGCGAAGCAGTTTATTACTTACTGACCTCCTGTAGAAGAACGTTTATTGTGTTTATTACTTGTAGAAAAACTGAAAATTGTGCATAAAATTTAAGTCAAATAATGGTATATTTGTAATTAGGGCTATTCCATTAAAATGTATGTGGGAGGGTAGGAAGGGACTTTCAAAATATCCCTACAACCAAGAACCATTTTTTAGATAATTTTGCATAATGGTAATAGACGCTTTCTGAAAAAAGACCCATGACCCACATTCAATAATTAAACTTCCCTTCCTACCCTCCCACATACATTTTAATGGAATAGCCCTTACAGACATTGGTTACATCCACTTCATTTGAACTTTGGCAGATAGTTGTCTCATTGGCAATCATACCACATCTCCTTATTTTTCTATTGGTGAATAGTCATGTGCTTTTTAAATTGAAATAGTGCAGATATAAAACTTTACCCTTCTAATTCTGGTAATGATTGGTTCAAAAGATATTATATGAAACTCTAAATAACAATTTTGACTACTATATATTTACTTGACTATTATATATTTATTTTGACTACTATATATTTACTCGACTATTATATATTTACAGAGCAGCTGTTGGTATTGGTGTTGTAAGTGCTGAAAGTGATCTGTCTCAAGATGGTAAGTGCTCACAACATATCGCAACACAAATATTTGTACATAGAAGATGGTAAGTGCTTACAACATATCACAACACATGTATTTGTACATAGAAGATGGTAAGTGCTCACAACATATCACAACACATGTATTTATACATAGAAGATGGTAAGTGCTCACAACATATCACAACACAAGTATTTGTACATAGAAGATGGTAAGTGCTCACAACATATCGCAACACAAGTATTTGTACATGAAGACAGTAAGTGCTCACAACATATTGCAACACAAGTATTTGTACATAGAAAGAAAAATGTATCCATGTGCTATATATAGGGTTATTATAAGTCTCATGCCTCCAGATAATCACTGATCTTTTTAATTTTAATGGTCCAAGGGAAATAACTCTAAAATTCTTTGTAGCTGCAGTAGTATTTATTTAAGCAAATGTTTGCATCCAGTTTAACATGGTTAAAGCTTGCTTGAAGAAGAATACCGTAAAACAATGTTGTCTGACTTTCATTTATTTTTGGAAACACACACATTTAAAATAATTATATAAATTTATATTTCATTGTAAGAACAGTTACAACTGTTTTATTTAATAACTTTGATGACTTGAACCAATTAAGATATTAATAAAAATTTTGACTTCATATATCCACATCATTTTATTATTACATTTTAGCCATGAGTACAAAGAGTTCAATTGATTACACTGGTACCCCAGGAAGTGCAAACCTGTCTCCAGTCAGTCAGACTTCACCTATTAGCATGAGTCCACTGTCTCCTGGAACCAGTCCATTACGTTCAGAGGTCAATAGTCCTATAGCAGGGGCTGTTGGGAAGGATGTGGTTAAAAAGATACACAGCAGAAGATTTAGAGAGTGAGTTTATTCATCTATTCAGTTAGCATCGTATTTAGAAATAAGATGTGTTACGGTATATGGCAACAAGACAAATCTCCACAAGAACGTACCAAATGACAGAGAAGTTAGCAGCTATAGCTCACTATACAGCCTTCAACAATGAGCAAAACCCATATTGCATAGTAAGCTATGAAAGCTCCAGAAATGACATATCTAATATAATTAAAACTAGAAAACTAACGGCCTGATTTATGTACAAAATAATAAAACGAAAAACAAATATGATATACAGCAACAAACAACAACCACTGAATTACAGGCTCCTAACTTGGGACAGGAACATACAGAATGTGGCAGAGTTAAACATATTTGCGGGATCCCAACCCTCCCCAAACCTGGGACAGTGGTACAACAGAAAAACACAAAAACAATCATTTTTTTTTTTGGCAGGTTGCTTCAAAAAGTATTTATGGATTTGATTATTTTATAATATTATAGTTATATTTAAAGGTCCAATTATAATGGATTCTTTAGATAATGCAATAAGCAATAATAACTTGAGAGAATAAAAATTGTGCAAATAATATTTGAAACATTTATGTTTTTTATTGTTTGGTTTATGGTCAAAGGGAGATAATCACTTGAAACTTGAAACTTTGAACTTTAATCAGATTTGAAATTTTTAATAATATCGATGTTAAAATATGTTAATGAGTTAGAGCATGATAAAAAAAGTACAGTGTTAATTCAATAAGATATAATTCAAAGCATGGGCTTATACTCATAGACAATATGGTCTGAGGACGCAGTCATAGTTATTTTGATTTTAGTTGTCTACAAATATAGTTCCTAGTGTGGACAGTGTTTAACTTGCAATTTTTTTCATTACACCTTCTATATTTATTTCTTTATATTTTATGCATAAAATATTAAGTAGGGGGATGAAATTACATGTTAACTTAATTTTGGTGATGAATTTTTAGACAGGTAATGATTTGGTCCAGTTAAAAAAGGTCAAAAGTTAAGTTTGTCTGAAGCTGTCAACCTGAACTATAGACCCCTTACCATAGAATTGTCTATATTTTGAGTTTCAGTTTGTAGACTCATGTATAATTTTGCTATATTGTCCCAAAAGTAGATTACTACAATGTAAAAAGCTATTGTAGATACAGTGGGATTTTAAATTTGAATTTATTGTCTTAAAGAAATGAACTATGAAATAACTGTGTTCTCAGCCATATTGAATACATTGTAAAATATAAACGCATGAGAAATAACTTGGTAATCTAATGCCTTATTTCTATTCTTCTTTACTAAACTTATTTTAATCAACTGACATAACTTTTAACCTGACTCAGCATAATTTATGAGTGTGAATGTCCCTTTATTTCGCCTCTCTTTACTAAAAATAAAGAGACAAATGGTATAAGTTTATGGCTATCCCTATTGCAAAGAATGTGATATATTAGGAGATTGTTGCCCCATTAGTAGTTTCAGATCAGTCTTCACGGTAAACTTTTAAATCAACAGGCCAGAAGCTCAATGTGGCAATGATTTTAGCAAGATTCTATTGGCCTGTATAGATGATTTTACAGCCGAAAGCAATGTGTCAAGCCATGGATGGTGGGCCTGCTTAAGAGTGAAGACTGTCAGATTCTATGTTATCAGTTTGTGTCATGTTTTGCTATAATGGCAAAATAGATTACACTACAGAGCTATTGTTATGACTTGTTCTTTATAAAAAGAAAATAAGGAGATGTGGTATGATTGCCAAAAGAAAGTAAGGAGATGTGGCATGATTGCCAAAAGAAAATAGGAGATGTGGCATGATTGCCAAAAGAAAATAAGGAGATGTGGCATGATTGCCAAAAGAAAATAAGGAGATGTGGCATGATTGCCAAAAGAAAATAAGGAGATGTGGTATGATTGCTAAAAAGAAAATAAGGAGATGTGGCATGATTGCCAAAAGAAAATAAGGAGATGTGTTATGATTGCCAAAAGAAAATAAGGAGATGTGGCATAATTGCCAAAAGAAAATAAGGAGATGTGGCATGATTGCCAAAAGAAAATAAGAAGATGTGGCATGATTGCCAAAAGAAAATAATATGAGATGTGGCATGATTGCCAAAAGAAAATAAGGAGATATGGCATGATTGCCAAAAGAAAATAAGGAGATGTGGTATGATTGCCAATGAGACAACTATCCACCAGAGTTCAAATGAAACGGATTTGAGAATTATAGGCAACTATATGGCATTCAACAATGAGAAATATGAAATAATTCAATCTAGAAAACTTATGGCCGAATTTATCACAAAACAACTTTGTCTGGTATCAGATATTTGTCAAACATATTGAAACTATTTGTAAATAGAAATCTCTGAAGGTCAAAAATGTTCAGAATTTCAAATTTTGCTTCCCTCCATTTGGACAATGAATATTGAACTTTTCCATCATTTATGGTTTTGTCAGCATAGTTGTCATTATCCAAACCTCTTTGAAAAATTCTTGGTGTACTTGCTTATGCTGAATCTAACTGTGTATTTAGATTTTGGATATTGGACCATAATAGGTAAAAGTCCAATTTAAAATTTTGCAGTTCTTAGACCACATTCATTCTGTGTCAGAAACCTATGCTGTGTCAAATATATATAGTGTCCATACTTGTCCAAACTGTTGAGGGTTCGACCTACGTTCTTTTTTTATCGCCCGTTCACGGGACATATTATGGTATACCGTTTAGCATCCATCCGTCCGTCCGTCGTCAACATGCGCCTCAGACTATTCATAGGCGGATTAAGGATCTTTGGAAAATGGGATACATTCGTAATGTCAAAACTGGTTACATACGTAGCGAGGCTAGAATTTTTTCGAAGATTTAACTTACAAATTTTTTTTTCTCGATCAAACGAAACATATACCCACTACACTCCTCCCCTTATAATTGTACATGTGGCTGCTTCTAGTTGTAGAGACACTGTCTTAATGGATAAGATACATCCATGTCTGTCTGTCACAATCTTAGGTCTAATTTTAATTGAATTTTTGTGCAATTTCTCAACTGGGCTGGAATGAAACTAATTTTTTGCTAGAATACACCCCTATTTGCGATAGTTGTTCATCTGAGAACTTAGAGAATGTTTCACCTCAAAACCAAATAACTGTATTCTCAGAGAGTCATATATTAAACGATCATTTACAACAACGGATTTTTTTTCAAAATTAGTAAGGGATCCTTGTTTCGATATATTTCTAGGCGTTATGCCGAGCTTAACTAAGACAATTTCAGTGCATTTTGGTAACATTTTGTAGTGTCTTCTTTCACATTCAATAACCGATACATCGATTCACAATTTTAGTGCAAGCGGGGGGTTTAGGTTTCTTCCGTGGAAAATTCTAATTATTTTGGCCACTATAATCATGCATATGTAAGCGGTAAAAATCTGATAAAAAATCTCAGGATTGTTTTTTTAATAAAAAAAAGTATGAATATTGTAGATATTCGAATATCACATTTTGAAAATAATTTATAAATATACGTGTATATAATACGCCTATTTCTAGAATAAGAAACACACATCAAGTACTTGCAAGGCGGTTTGTGTTCGGACAGACACATAAAGAATGTGCTGGGTTAAATAGATATAGGAAGATGTGGTATGAGTGCCAATTAGACAACTCTCCATCCAAGTCACAATTTATAAAAGTAAACCATTATAGGTCAAGGTACGGTCTTCAACATTGTTTATTTTTTTAATTTCTGAAATGAATAATTTGTTAAGAGAAAAGTGAAGAAAATAATTTGTTTTCATTGAAAATTAGGAGAAATAAATCATGAATTGTGTTTCGAATTAATTTTCTTGTTTCTTATTGAATATAAGATTGTAATTTTTTTTTTTAGTTTAAGTAAATTCAATCAATCTTTTTATTTACAGGGAAAAAATAATAAAAGACTGTTGCTAAGGCTGTTTGGCCTAAACATAAAGGAGTAGATGGAGGGGTAGTGAAAAGGAGTGTATTCGTCCGAATTTTCATTGTTACAGTAGTACATTTTCATGATTACTATGTATAATATTTCTCAGTAAATTTTAATGTAATATTGTGCCAATTAAAATTATATAATTAATACAAGTAAGACTTGCATTTGCCTTTAAAAAGATATTGCAGTACGTGATTATTTGTTTTCAAACACACCCAGGGGCGTAGCTACCCGGAGGCACGATAACACGTGCATCCACGTCGTTTTCACAAAAAAAAGAGAGAGAAAAGAGAGAGAGAGAGATAACATATGAATTGGTCAATCGGAATAGGACAGAGTGGGAGGGGTATTAACGATGTGATGCATCTATTATCTATTATGAACGTGATAACTGTTTAACGTTCGGAGACTGTTTGTGTCTTTTCCGACTATCCCGGATGTAAGTTTGACAGCCTAATAACAAGTGTTGATGAAGCTGTTTGAGTCATGCAGAAAAAGATATTTTCTTATTTCAAACCGAAGCCAGACTCATCTGCTTCGAGTTCTGAAGGAAGAGCGTCAGATGATCACACCTCCACAAAGATCAATATCCAATGCAATAGAGACGCCCCCACACTAACCGACTCGTCGACTCCGTCTTCATCTAACCACCCTCCTTATCTAGGTATTGGCAATATCTCCATATAATGTTCACAACAAGACAGAGTGAAACTAGATTTGCTGACAGAGTGGGAGGGGTATTAACGATGTGATGCATCTATTATCTATTATGAACGTGATAACTGTTTAACGTTCGGAGACTGTTTGTGTCTTTTCCGACTATCCCGGATGTAAGTTTGACAGCCTAATAACAAGTGTTGATGAAGCTGTTTGAGTCATGCAGAAAAAGATATTTTCTTATTTCAAACCGAAGCCAGACTCATCTGCTTCGAGTTCTGAAGGAAGAGCGTCAGATGATCACACCTCCACAAAGATCAATATCCAATGCAATAGAGACGCCCCCACACTAACCGACTCGTCGACTCCGTCTTCATCTAACCACCCTCCTTATCTAGATATTGGCAATATCTCCATATAATGTTCACAACAAGACAGAGTGAAACTAGATTTGCTGACAAAAACATCATGAGAAAATGTTGCAAAATACAAGTTTCCTTTAAGGTAATTCATAATTTTACGAACAAAAGAAGTTTAAAATCATAAAGAAATTGAACAATATATACAGAATGTATTTTCTACGTTAATAGATTAATAGTCGTGCAATCTGTGGCCACCACCTGTAAAAACGGCTGGTTTAATTCCCACATAATGCACTTAGTTATTGTGAATGCCATTTTTCCCCCTTTTATCCTCCCGTTCCTTGTCCAACGGAGTACGGGGTATACTGGTTACTGTGTACTTCTGTCCGTGCGTCCATCCGTAACAACATTTTTCTCCGCAACTATTCATCACAGCAAATTACTCCTCAGTTTCCTACTTCCTGTTTCCCGACCTCTCTTTATTTTCGTACATATGGTCATACATGGAAGTTTTCGTGGCATTTTTCTGAGGAACTATTTCTTGCAGAAATCTAATATTTAGTAACAAGCTTCATGATTTTTTTGTCTGTCAGTTCCTACCCTATTTCTTATCTACCAACTGAAAAAAGTAAAATAACAAAAGTACCGAACTCCAAGGGAAATTCAAAACGGAAAGTCCTTTATAAAATGGCAAAATCAAAAGCTCAAACACATCTAACGAATGTAAAAGTACTGATACCACTGACTTTTTAATGTATGGGTTTTACTCATTGTTGAAGGCCGTACGGCGACCTATAGTTGTTAATTTCTGTGTCATTTGGTCTCTTCTGGAGAGTTGTCTCATTGGCAATCACACCACATCTCCCTATTTTTATATCTACTTTGCTCATTACAAGTACTTATATATGGAACAAATCTCCGTGATTTTAAAAGCTCTCACGGCGTACAAAAAACGCAAAGAAAACAATGTTTAGTCTTCATTCGACTCGAACATGTCGAAGTTAAACAAATAATTGACCAAAAAACACAACAAAAATGTACAAATTTTAATACGGTCGTGATTGTTTTAAAACGCTATATATGCGGAGCGTCCGGGGGCTTCGCCCCCTGGCCCCCCTACCAGGGCTTTGCCCTGGACCCACTGGGGGCCTTAGACGGCCCCCAGACCCCTCGCCCTTCGGTTTGTGATTCCACTTCATTCACTAGGTAGCTACGCTCCTGACACCTTCTCTGTTTTGAATCTTATAAAGGTATGGATCTCGGCCTATCTGTTTGGTTGAATATAAATGTGAATTCATAGAGTTTCAAAATCAACAGCTAGCCCTATTTTTGTGTGTGTGTAAATAATCTAATCTTTAGATAGATGCTAAAATTAAAATCGTTTTTCTTAATAAGAAGAAAAAAGTGCAACTTAAGCACGCTTGAATGTAGAAAGGTGTACCCGACTTATTCTTTCACGATAAGAATTTACCGATTTCGGTATTTTAACAAAACTGTTTATGAGGGCAAATAAATAAATGAACGCTATCAAATCAACATTTAAATTTACGTGGATTTTTCCAAAAGAGTTTATGAGAATGCACCATCAGGATTCAAAAATATTTCAACCTGTCCTTATTAGATGTTATTTCATTATAATTATTTAAACTTACAAGTCGAAGATGCTAGCTTTTGTGAATTGTATTAATAAGTGTATAATATTAAGATGACAACCAAACAAACTTCATACAAGGTCATCTTTATTCTCAAGTAGAAAGTTTATATAAATAGTTTATGCCGTAGCCACAGCCGGATTTGTTTCCCTTGTATCGGATTCTTCTTTCATTCTTCCCAAAAATGATTAATCTAAGGTTAATATTTTTTTTAAATTCAAACAGTGTTAGCCACCGAGCTTGTTCATTTCTTACTATATAGAGATGCAGTTTTTTTTTAGAAAATTAATGTTCTTTATTCTAATATATTGGCTGTATCTGCCTTTTACAAATAAGACAATAACATTAATTGAAAAAGGAGACGTGGAATGGTTTTCACTGAGAGGACTTTCAAACAAAGTCCAAATGAAATAGATTTGACCAACTATTGGTCACTATACACTTCACAATGAACAAAACCCATACCGTATCAAAATTGCCTGATTTATGACAAAATCATAAACAAATATGTCAGGCAGCAACTTACGACAGCCGCTATATTACATGTTCCTGACCAGGGACAGACACATATATAATGAGGCGGGGTTAAACGTGTTTGTGAGCACTCAAACCTCCCTTAACATGGTGCCGTGGTGTAGCAATACAACATTTTTTTTGCAGAGAATGAAAATTCATTTATATTTCATTTTATCTGAAAGTTGAAAGAGAATTCATTCACTTAATGGTTCTAAATATTCAATGCGGAAAAATTCTCCTGCCCTTACCTCCTTCCTTCCCTCCACCCACAACCCATCCCCGAAATGTTCATCACTTATATGCAAATGCTGACTAATGTTGTATGGTCAAAACATTTGGTTGAGGCAATCTAAAGTTTGAGAACAGAAACGACAGATTTAGCTTTTTTTCATTTATAAAAGGGCATAACTCAAGAACGGTAACAGTGACGCTACCCAATTTATAACTTGATCTGTGTTTGTGCATGGTGATAAGCATTTCGTGTAAGTTTTTAAAGCATTTAGTTAAGGCATACTAAAGTTAGAGAACGGAAACCAATTTTTGGAACTTTCTGGACGGACGGGACAGACGGGTCGGACGGACATGGGTAACATTTAACGCTACGTCAAGGGCATAACAACAGGTCAGTAAAACAGTGATATGCTTTTCCGAAAGTTACAACATTTGCCAGTTTTTGTATATGCCGTATTCATATTGTATACATCAGTTATGTAAAAGATGTAATAGGACTGTGTTCAAGCCTTATATTGTGTATACATCTTAAATTGTGTCAAGCGAATCGATTATTATCAAATGCATAATTAGATATTTGAACCTAATACTTTATTTTCTTTAAAAAGACGGCAAATAAATATTTTGAAATTAGCAAGTTGCCATACAGTTGAAAACAAGTTGCCATACAGTAAATTTGTCAACACGAGCAAGTTGCCGTACCCTAGACTTTATTTTGTATGGTCTATATTCTTTAAAAACCACCATTTTGACAACAAATTTCAGTAAATATGATGCCACACTATTATTATCTAAAAAAGTGTCTGGAAAAATAATGAAAAACAGTTGAATATCTTGCCAATGGGGCGACAGAGGACGATCGACCTCGAAATTTTCAGGTACTAAGTGGTAAGTTCTTGAGTATAACACAAAATCTTGTCTTAATTTTGTACTTATCGGCCTAATAATTTGAAGAATTATATATTAGAAAATCATTTCTTAAGCGATACCCTCGTCAAATCAGTAGAAATGCTTTAAATTGAATGAATTCTTACCTTGTTTACTTTTTTTTTTCCATTTCTCTCGCTTCGTTAGTACCCAATTTCCGGTGGCGATGATACACAGTGTAACATATATTAAGGGAACACGATTGCGGCCACTTACATTTTAGACAAAAAACGTCTGAAAAGTGACGTTTTATGGCATATTTGATAGATTTTTCATATTTAACCTTAACTTTGAGCGTCTTTAATGACCAAATCAGTTCGAATCTTTTACATAAACTTATTGAATCGATTGAAGTTGACACTTAAGTGTTAAACAAATGTCAAAAATCATTCATCAGATGTACTTCGAATTTTAGGCCAAAATTAGCCCATACCGGACCGTCTCCTTTACCAACATTTTCTTCAATTCATGGTTTAAGAATCTGATGCATTGTGGAGGATGAAATTTTATAATTTTCAGATTGATTGACATCATATCATACGTATTTACTTTCATCATATAAATTTTGGCCTTGTTAATATTCGCATGCTTATTCAAGAGTTCTAGAAATTATTCATAGTTTTGAGATCCACAGTTACCTTCTGGATGCTTTCTGCGGTAAAAACAAACAAACATACACATAAATAAAACACATTCTGCGTCTCTTTATCTTTACGCATAAAACTATTGATTTGTTGTTTCCATATATTCTTGACAGTAATATACAGTTTACATATTAATTTGTGTTGTCGGGTTTTTGTCTCATTAATGCAAACTAAAAAAAACACCATTAATTAATTATTTGCAGGTATGATTGAGGCTGGCATTGGTCCTAGACAACTTAATAAGTTTGTTACAGTGCTTGGAATTCCAGGAGCCAACACTCTAAAAAACGGAACGGAAGATTCAAAAGCTGCTGTCGGAGATTGCAAAAACATCATGTGTCAATGCAGTCCCCTGGGACCACTCCCACCCCCTCCTCTTTAAGAACTTGTAAACGGTCGCGATCCCCACCCCTAAACCATATATATTCTTGTATGGGACAAAAAAACAAATCATATGAAATAAAGGGAGAGTCCACTGGGGATCACACCCCTTTTGAGAACTTGTAAACGGTCGAAATCTCCATCCCTAAACAACCATATATATTCCTGTTCGTCATTTCAAGAAGATTTGAATGACATACAGGGTCAATCCATAGGAGTCACTTATGCATATCACAAACCAATTTGTACTGGACTTTGCCCAATGTCAGGCGACCATGGGAATGATGATTTATTGGAGCTTTGTTTGGGAGACTTCGTAACAGCATCCTGTTACAATTATTTCTTGTAACTGATAAGTTTTATAGATTTTGAAAAGACATTGTATTAATGATAAATAAGATTTTGGATTTTTTTCTTCTTTTCTTTGGTAAATTGTATGAAGAATTTTGTGGCAAGCTTGTTTGCTATTCTGTAATAACTAATTTTCTGAATGCTATATATTTTTTTTTATGAAGTGAACTCCTTTAAAAACTAAGCTTATATTGTTTATTAATAAACATATATTTAGATTTCTGATTTTTGGCCCAGTTTTCAAGTTGGTCCAAATCGGGGTCCAAAATTAAACTGTGTTTGATTTCAACATAAATTGAATAAATATAGGGTTCTTTGAAATGCTAAATCTAAACCTGTATTTCTTTTCATTATTAATAAGATAATACCACATTGAGGTCCAAAGGGTCCTAAATTAAACTTTTGTTTAATTTCATCAAAAATTGAATTCTTTGGTTCTTTGATATACTGATTCTAACAATGTTTGAGTGTTAAATCATATCTAATTTCAGAGAAATTAGTCATCACTGGTTGTTGTTATTAGCTCACCTGGCCCGAAGGGCCAAGTGAGCTTTTCTCATCACTTGGCGTCCGTCGTCCGTCGTCGTCGTCCGTCGTCATTAGCTTTTACAAAAATCTTCTCCTCTGAAATCACTGGGCCAAATTTAACCAAACTTGGCCACAATCATCATTAGGGTATCTAGTTTAAAAAATATGTCCGATGACCCTGCCAACCAACCTAGATGGCCGCCATGGCTAAAAATAGAACATAGGGGTAAAATGTAGATTTTGGCTTATATCTCTGAAACCAAAGCATTTAGAGTAAATTTGACACAAGGTAAAACTGATTATCAGGTCAAGATCTATCTACCCTGAATTTTTCAGACAAATCTGACAACCATGTGTTGGGTTGCTGCCCCTGAATTGGTAATTTTAAGGAAATTTGGCAGTTTTTGGTTATTATCTTGAATATTATTATAGATAGAGATAAACTGTAAACAGCAATAATGTTCAGCAAAATAAGATCTACAAATAAGTTGCATGACCAAAATTGTCAGTCGACCCCTTTAGGAGTTATTGCCCTTTATAGTCAATTTTTAACAATTTTTCGTAAATTTTTGTAATCTTTTACAAAAATCTTCTTCTCTGAAAATACTGAGACAAATTTAACCATACTTGGCCATAATCATTATTAGGGTATCTAGTTTAAAAAATTTGTCCATTGACCCCTCCTTCCAACCATCATGGCCGACATGGTTAAAAATAGAACATAGGGGTAAAATGCAGTTTTTGGTTTATATCTCTGAAACTAAAGCATTTAGAGCAAATCTGACAGGTGGCAAATATGTTCATAAGATTTAGATTATCTGCCCTGAAATTTTCAGACGAATCTGACAACCTGTTGTTGGGTTGCTGCCCATGAGTTAGTAGTTTTACAGAAATTTTGCAGTTTTTTGTCATTATCTTAGATATCATTATAATATCTAATATCTAATATTACTAATTATGATTTTAACCTCATTTTACATGATTTCCAAAGCATCAGTAATTACAGGTGAGCGACACAGGCTCTTGAGAGCCTCTAGTTATATTATTGATTATAATTTGAAAAATTGCATATCTTATTTTAGAAAAATTTTATCCAGTTTGAGTTATTTCCCTTTGCACAGAAAGTATTATGGATAAAATTAACCTGTGTTTCATTTCATCATAAATTAAATATATATAGGGTTCTTTCAAATGCTGAATCTTAACCTGTATTTAAATATTAGATTTTTGGGCCCAGTTTTCAAGTTGGTCCAAATCAGGGTCCAAAATTAAACTTTGTTTGATTCAACAAAAATTGAATTTATGGGGTTCTTTGAAATGCTGAATCTAACCATGTATTGAGAGATTTTGGATTGTGGACTCCTTTATCAAATTGGTCCACATTGAGGTCCAAAGGGTCCTAAATTAAACTTTTGTCTGATTTCGTCGAAAATTGAATTCTTGGGTTTCTTTGATATGCTGATTCTAATATGTACTTAGATTTTGGATATTGGACCATAATAGGTAAATGTCCAATTTCAAATATTTCAATTCTTTGACCACATTCATTTTGTGTCACAAACCTATGCTGTGTCAAATATTCAATCACAATCCAAATTCAGAGCTGTTTTAAGCTTAAATGTAGTGTCCATACTTGCTCAACTGTTCAGGGTTCTACCTCTGCAGGAAAATCCGGTTTGCTGTCACTCTGACAGCCTCTTGTTTTTTATTCAGATAAGTTAGAATATAACAGTTTATTTCATTTTAAAGAAAAACAAATTATTTCTTTAATTGTGTCTTTCTCAGTAATCATCTAGTACAATCCGCAGGATACCCTTAGTACAAATCTGGATATCCCAATTTCTACCAGTAGATATTGGAACTCCAGTTTTTACTAGGAGGATTCTGGATCCTACTGAATTCCAATTTATACTGTAACATCTGTATCTTTGTGTTGACACATATTTGTGTAATTGCATTCAAATTAACAAGTAAAGGAACAACCATTTGATATTCTGGAAGAGCCATTAGAGGATTTTTTAGGGCCCCACATCATCGAGAGTCCTAGAGTTTTTACTCTGTCCGTCTGTCTGTCTATTTGCTTATTATATTTTGATGAAGTTCAGTTCATTAATTTTGGGGAAAACTTTGTTTTTGTTAATAAATCAGAAATTTGGAGAAATGTCTTTTTTTAAACACAAAAACTCCAAAAGAGTATGTAGGAGCCAAATGAATTTCTGCCCAGTTGTTTTGCATATGTAGATGTGTATATGTTAAGGTAAATGTGTATAATTAGGGATTATGTATAATCCCGGAAATTTTTAGGGATTATATATAATCACTGGCAACTTGAGTGGTTATATGAAATCACTAAAACTTTCAGAAATTATGCATAATCACTAGAAAAATGTTGGGGATTATACATTATAACTGGAATGATGAGACAATGTAACTTATTCTATAAAATCATATTTAAACATCTTTATAAACATAAATATTAAATATTGAAATGTTAAGCACAATACTCTGATACAAATCATTTATTTTCACAAACTACATTGTAAATTTAGATAGCATCTACTATTGCAGATTGACCAATCAAGATTTTCCATACACTGCTTTTTGTGGTTTCTTTTGTGCTTTTGTTGCAACACCACCCACTTGTTAAAAAAAACCATTGTCCTTCACAAATTGAATCTGATTTTATTGAATGTTGAAGAGAAAAAATAATCATTACAAGGTGCCAAAAATGTGAATCAGCCACCTCAAATTAATTTTTTTGGTTGGATCCGAGCAAAAATCTGTATGATATCCATGCAATATCCTTTTCAGTCTGTTCATGAACAATGGCCTTTATATTTTTGGAATCTCCCTTGCTGCGATCAACATACAAAATCTGTATCAAAACATTACAGCCAATTATATTTATCTCCTCTAAAATTGTGTTCAATCTGTCCATGCATGCGTTCTGGTCGATTTTCTGTATGTTAAGTTGCATTTGTTTGCTAAGTTTTAATTACTTGTCTATTGGAACATAGAAAACATAAAATAAATATTCAATAGCATTCATTGCCATTTATTTTACTGCAAAATGATTACATGCACTGTGCATTAATTTACATTCATAACATGAATGTGCATTTGACACTGTTTTGGGAAAACAATACAATCCATTGCATATATGTGTTAGTTATCACTATCATTGAAAATGCTGGTATTTTAATTTTAATTTTAAATACCTTTTTTATTTATGATTTAATGTGGTCCAACACAGCATATCACTGGAAAAACTGTTCACTTTTGATTTGATAAATGGACAGGGAATAAATGAAAACTGTCCACTGAAACCCTAAAAGGGTAAGAAATACAGATGATTTATTTGTCTATATATCAAAGGATATTTGTGTTATAGATAATCCATGAAATAATAACAGGGAATTTGTAAAATGATTCTAAAATTTTTCAGTGATTATATGTAAAATCAGGGGTTATACATAATCACTAATGATTTTAGTGATTATGCAAAATTCCTGTAAAATCAGGGAATCTACTTAATCCCTGATTATAAAAATTCACTGTAACAATTTTATGTAATATTTTGGTGAAATTGGGCTCATTAGTTTTGGAAAAAACTTTGTTTTTGTTAAAAAATCACAAATTTTGAGAAATGTCTTTTCTAAACGCAAAAACTCCAAAATAGTATGTAGGAGACCAATGAAATTTGCCCAGTTGTTTTGCATAATAATTGTGCAAAAAATATTATGGTGAAATTTTTGACACAAAAATTCCAAAAAAAAAAAATGTAGGAGGCCAATGAAATTTTGCGCAGTTGTTGTGCATACTAAATGAAAAAGGTATCATTTGCATTACCAAATGATTCTCTGTTTCAAAATTACCCGGTATTAGTTGCCCACCATTTACAAAAAAGCCCACCAAAATAAATGTCATATTTTTACTTGCTTGGATTTTAACAAAACATATATTAATTGAAAACACATCCTGAATTAATTGCTGGTGTCAAAATTTATTGAAATTGACAACCTATGAACATTTGCTTTGTATTCATCAGTCTCTTTGCCTTACATAAAAATGCGCAAGTGGGGCCCTTGCTGACATGTCGTTTTCTCTAGTTTTTGGTGGAATTTTCATTTTCATCTGATGCATTAAGATCGACATTTTTTTCGAAAATTTATTTTCACTTTTGTACACATTTATTTCCTGAATTTTGTGGGGCAAAATTTAAATTTTCATCCTTGTCTTGGGCAATTTTATTTTTAAATTCTTACCAGGTCTGTATATTCATTTCTAAAATCCTCCTGCCCACCACCTCAAAAAATCTAATGATCAACCCCTAACGGTTTGATGATTAATTCAGCACCAACCATGCCCCAAATATTGAAGATTTGTAACTTTACTGTTATGAATCACAGTTAAGGCTACACTTCATAAAGACATAAAGACACATCTATTGATGTCAAATGTTATGAATTGTTTAAATTTATTTGCATCTGTTTTAGCCTCAAGTTGATCAAGAGTTTGACATATATTGTGTACATGTTCCAGACCGTATGAGTAGTTGGACAATATAATAGAAAAACAAAGGATAAGGGGTGACTCCATCCATGACACAAAATCAGTACATGCCTATATACTCATGTGGTCCGACCATACGGTTATGGTCATGGTAAATAATATGATGAATAGTGATAAGGTACCTACCGGTACCCTTCAAGGTGTCGTTAATCAAGAGTTTCTAAAAATGAAATTTTACTTGGCTTATTTTTATCATATGGTAATCATTGTTACATGATTAATGATATAAAGTGAATCTTATTCACTAGTTAAAATTACAGTAAAAGCATTTTCACATGTAGGTCATTATCGATTTTCCATACGAAATGAAATATATCGAGTTTGGAAAATAACATCAAGAAATATATATATATATATATATATATATAAAACAAACTATAAACAATGCCCCAAGTGCCTGGGAGTAAAACAGTTGCCTTTTTTTAGATGGTTCATTAAGATATATATATATATCCCAGGCACTTGGGGGCATTGTTTATAGTTTGTTTTTAGTAAATAAATTCTAAAATATTTTAAATTATTTTTAGTTATTTAATGTGTTCTTTGCTCCTATTCGTATGATCTTACAATAACTGAAGTTTATACCTGCTACCCCTCAATTTTTATGTGGAAAATTAGAATAGAGGGGCAGAACGTATAAACTAGGTACTGTTATTCTAAGGTCGTATGAATTAAGAGCAAGAACACATTATTTTAGTGAAAGTAAGTAGAAATTAGAAAAGAGTCTAAAATGAATTTGAAAATAAATTAAAAAAAAAAAAAAAAACACTGGGTAAAAAAGAAAAAAATTCTGGCCCCAAACGCTCGTGATAAACTGGGCTTTAAACATTGACACTAGTGAAGGCAAAATAACAGATATTCCAAGATGTAGACAATATATCAACAAGAGGCTGTCAGAGCGACAGCAAACCGTATTGTTTAACATTTATTTGTGTCCTGGCATTTTTCAATATCACAAGGACCATAACTCCTGAACAGTGAAAGTGAAAATCGTCAATAATCAAACTTGACCTCCATTTTGTCATCAGTAACAACATATTAAAAGTTATAACCTTTGGTTGAATGGTTCATGACTTAAAGCACAGACACGACTGGAAACACCATTTTTCAATCTTTCAAGAACCATAACTCCTGAAGGGTGAAATTGAAAATCGTCAATATTGAAATTGACCTCCATTTTGTCATCAGTAACAACATATTAACATTTGCAAAGCTTTGGTTGAACGTCTTGAGTTAAAGCACGGACACGACTGGAAACACCATTTTCCAATCTTTCAAGAACCATAACTCCTGAATGGTGAAAATGAAAATCGTCAATATTGAACTTGACCTCCATTTTGTCATCAGTAACAACAAATTAAAATTTGAAAAGCTTTGGTTGAACGGTTCATGAGTAAATAAACGGACACTGTTTGGCAGCCACCTGCCTAGATGCCCGCCTGCCGTACATCCCCAAATCAATAACCGATTTTCCTTCGGAAATACGGTTAAAAGTTATGGTTTAAGTTATTAACTTGTGTCGATTTTGGTTCTGGAAAGGAAGAAATAATTTATTTTAGAAAATACCTATATGGTCTAAATGCTCATATGGTCTGGCTCGTTAATAAGAACACGTGTATATACCCATATGGTCAGGACCATACGTGCTTGTCCAAATACTCATATGATCCGAACATAAACACCTGTCTATTTTGGAATACTGTATGTTAATTTCTAGATCTCTTGGGTTTTTAACGTCTTTGTTTTGCTATCTGTGTTTTATTGCAATTGTGAAAGAATATAGATACTGACGAAGGCAAATTTGTGTGCCAAAATATTCGCTTTCGTCAAGCAACAAAAAACTAAATGACATGGGATTCAGTAAGCTTAATATATTTCTAAGATAGCTGCATAGTTTGATGAAAATCCAAGTTGATTTGAAAAAGTTATAAAAAAAATTAAAGATGCCTATCTGAATTTATATAATAATTTTTATTTTTACCTATTGTAAAATTAAATTCTTTCATTTCACAGCAATAAATCAAACTATCTAATAAGCTTGAATTTTGTAAGATCAATATTTAATTTAGTTAGATGGGCTGATTTACACCAGTCAAAACTAAATTTGAAGGTCAAGACTAGTCGAGAATGTTAAAATGATTGTCAAAAACATTTATATCACAATAAATATTGTTGCTTTACGTTATTTAAGGTACAGATTGTGTTTTTATTCACTCAATATATTCATGATATTCATGGGACACATACTTTTTTAATGAATAGAGGTCATGGGACATAACTGTTTTTCCTATCACATCAGCATGGGACAATACTTTTTTCCAAACAGGTTTTGCGATTTGCACCGGTCCCCCCTACTTGATAAATATTGCACCGTCCCTAAAGCCTCGATGTAATTCATCATTTCGTTAAAGGCATTTTTTCTAACGAATTATAAACGATTGGAACAGTTTACCCAAAATGTTGTGTCTGCAAATACCGTTGATAACTTTAAAATACAACTTGATCATCATTGGGATGATGTTATGGACCAGTTCTAGTGATAAGGGAGCTACCATTTGATTTTTAGGGGGGGGGCTAGGATAAAAAATTTTGTCCATTTTTTTTTAGTTGTAATCTCTGTCCTGCCTTTTTATTTTTCTCTATTCGGTCCTGCCTTTTTTTTTTACCAGTTTATCCTGAATTTTTTTTACACAAATTGTCATCCTGCCTTTTTTTTTACCAAGTTGCTCATCCTGCTTTTTTTACTCAAAACTCCTGTCCTGCCTATTTTTTTCAAATTTCGTCCTAGCCTCCCCATAAAAATCAAATGGTAGCTCCCTAAATTATTTTTATTACAATTTTTTATTGTTTCTTAATATGAGTGGATTGGCATTAGGAAGAAATCAAATACCAGCTCTTATGATGAATTTGGACTTCTTTAAATATTAACTATTTAAATTTGAATTATTCGTCAACCAAAAGTGACCCATAAAATGCAGAATTGTTATGAGTGTAGCTTTTAAAACAAGTACGAATTTGGGTGGGCTAAAAAAGGATTGAATTTCCTTACACATGAGTCCTTAAAAGACTCTACAGGTACATGTAGTATAATGCATGAGACATAAAACAAAAATGAAATCAAGCATGTTATCAAACTGACAAAGTATGAAAATTAGTGAACAATGCAAAGTTCAAACTTTCTTTAAAAAAACCAAACATATAACATAGAAAGTAGGATGGAGTTAATATAGTATTGAGCAATGACTTTCATGTAACTAATAGGTGTTTGATAAATTCAAGTAAAATTACAGGACCACCAGATTTTCTCAAGGACCACCAGATTTTTAGTCTTGGTGGTCCCAATGACCACCATGAAAAAAAAAGATTTCGAGAACTCTGTTGTAAATCAATATGTATTGATATATTACTATTTATGAATTAAAAAAAAAACGGTAGTACTGGTACATTTGTATATCAAATTTAAGTAGTTAATCAGAATTATTAAAGTATTTTATCAGTAGCTTATGCTAGTGAAAGTGATATAATATATAATGTGCTGGACTCCAATCTTAATTGACTAGGATTGTCAGTTTTCCTACCTAAGGTTGGTGGTTCTCTCCGTGCACTCTGGCTTTCTTCACCAATGAAAACTGACTGCCACAAAATAGGACAATAGTGCTGAAAGTGGCATTAAACACCAACCAATCAATCAATCATTCAATCTGGTAAATCTTATTTCCATGGAGATTATATGGCACTGCCCCACAGTCATGGTCTATTCACTTTGAAACTTTTGCTTAGTTTACATGTATTAGTTTGTGATTAGGTTAGTTTGAGGGTTATTATAACCACTAGTGGTAGTCAATGACATTGTATATAAATTTCCAATGAATGATTATTGACTTATAGCAAATTTCCCCTGTTACAGTATATGTTTCACTCACCATGTCAAATAAGAAATTTGTTAAAAACCTCCTTGAATTTAAGAAATTAAAAGTTCAATGATATTTTTCAGGCTAAAGGAAGAATTATAGTGATGCCAGGTATGGATTTAAAACTTAGAAATTATCTAAAAATTGTTTACATTCCTTAAGATGATGATGGTAATTTAAGCTCATTAGATTGGAACAAGATGTTATTATATAATCAACTAATAAGGAACTTTATATAAAAATAAGGAGACTTGATATGATTGCCAATAAGACAACTATCCACCAAAGTTCAAATGAAGTGGATGTAAGCAGTTATAGGCAACTGTATGTCCTTCAACAATTAAAAAAACCCATACCGTATAGTAGGCTATAACAGGCCCCAACATGAAAAATGTAAAAAAACTAACAGCCTAATTTATAACAAAACAATTTACGGAAAACAAATGTGACAGACATGAACCAATTTTTGACGACCACTGAGCTTCTGGTACCTAACTTGAGACCTAATAAAGAATGTGATGGGGTTAAACATATTTGTGAGTGCTCAACCCCCTTTCCAATCTCCTAACCTGGGTCAGTGGTGTTACAGCACAGAATAAGAACAAACTAAAAATCAGTTGCAATTTTTGGTTTAACCCAAAAGAATTGTACAAAAGGCACAAAAACAACTCAGATTATAAACAATAGACACAAAGCACCAAAATAATAGTACTCGCAGTTACTGAAAGCTAGTTCAAAGCCAATTACAAGTAATGAAAAGATCATGTTCTTTCAGACTAAAGTATCAATCTTCACACATCCAACAGATTTAGTGTAAAGTGGTCATAAACAGTTTGAGAAACACATGACATTGTGCAATGCCAAATTATATGTAAACAGTATCAACAGGATGTAGGATCATGAGTTATCATAACTGTTAATATAAAGCAATATATATTTAGTTTTTTATTTTCATTATTCAAAAACAAAATTAATGCTAATACCAATAATAACAATATTTAAAGATATTTAAAGATATTACTACTGTGATTAATTGATGACCTTTAAGAATTAGTTTATTCAAAGGTTCATGGATTGAATCTAAATTTCCGGGCTTTATAAACAACATTGCAGTGATAATTAGGATGTGATATCCCGTTTTTTTTTAATAAGAACTCTACAGGATTGCTAAACTTCAAAACCAAATCTTTGTATTTTAGAAAGAAATAAGTAAATGTTTTATTAAATGTGTGGTAATGAAATCCCTGACTTAATAATTTTTCAGTTATACATAAATTATGTTCATTGAAATTGCATAAAATCAAAATGTATAGATTGATTGATTGTAATTTATGAGGTGTGCATGTCTGGCTGACCTTAGCCTTTTTTCATAGTTTATTGGTCATTGTTATAATTTATGAGTCATATATTGCTATGATTTATGATAAGCTGGGGTTCTCAATATTATTTGTATTAAGTCAACAACATTTGGTGTATAGAATGATTAATTTAAGGTGTACATGTTTGTCTGACAAAATTTTAATTAGTTACTGACCTCATTTTCATGTATTATGACTGGTCAACTTCTATTTTTATTTTCCAACTCTCAGATACTGTTAGCAAAAGGTCAACTATATTTGATGTGTAAATGATTGTAAGGTGTAATATACAATTATAGCCTTTGTATAAGGTTGAAACAAGGATATATCAACCTGAAAGAAATATATTGACTGAAGATTAAGTCCTATGTCGATATACTAATGTAGGTCAATATTTATCAATTATGCCAGGGCTTTTGACGAGGTCAATACGTTATACATGGACCTGTTCAGATTATAATGATTGAGGTTCAATATAATCTAACAGGTCCATATATAACATAATGACTGAGGGAAAGTCCTAAATTTGTATATTACATATGTAAATAGTGTATTTTGGAAATGGACTGTAATGTTTTCTCTGACTGTTAATGAGGTCTTTACATTAAATCCACTGGATGTTTGATGTGTACTGATTGATATTTTAGTCTTAGATGCATGATTTTATTATTCGTTGTTATTGGCTTTGAACTAGCTGTCAGTTACTGTGAGAACTCTAGGATCTGTACTTAAGTGTCTTTTTTGTTGTGGGAATGTATAGATACCCTGCCACGTCCAGTCTGTGTTTTTATACGACCGCAAAAATTTTGCGGTCGTATATTGGTATGACGTTGGCGTCGTTGTCGTTGTCGTCGTCGTCGTCGTCGTCCGAAGACACATTAGTTATTGCACTATAACTTTAGTTTAAGTGAATGGATCTCTATGAAATTTAACCATAAGGTTCAATACCACAAAAGGAAGGTTGGGATTGATTTTGGGGGTTATGGTACCAACAGTTAAGGAATTCGGGGCCAAAAATGGGCCAAAAATAAGCATTTTTGTAACTTCCAGACAATAACTTGTGTGTAAGTGTATGGATCTCTCTGAAATTGTACCACAAGGTTCCATATCACAAAGGGAAGGCTGGAATTGATTTTGGGGGTAATTGCCTCAAAATTTTAGGAATTAGGGACCAAAAAAGGGGCAAAAAACAAGCATTTTTCTAGTTTCATGACAATAACTTGTGTGTAAGTGTTTGGATATTTCTGAAATTGTACTACAAGGTTCCATATCACAAAGGGAAAGCTGGAATTGAGTTTGGGGGTAATTGCCCGAAACATTTAGGAATTGGGGGCCAAAAAGGGGCCAAAAATAAGCATTTTTCTAGTTTCCAGACAATAACTTGTGTTCAAGTGTATGGATCTCTCTGAAATTGTACTGCAAGGTACCATACCACAAAGGGAAGGCTGGGATTGATGATGGGGGTAATTGCCTCAATATTTTAGGAATTAGGGGCCAAAAAGGGGCAAAAAACAAGCATTTTTCTAGTTTCAGGACAATAACTTGTGTGTAAGTGTATGGATCTTTCTGAAATTGTACTACAAGGTTCCATATCACAAAGGGAAAGCTGGGTTTGAGTTTGGGGGTAATTGCCCTAAATGTTTAGGAATTTGGGGCCAAAAAGGGGCCAAAAAACACATTTTTCTAGTTTCCAGACAATAACTTGTGTTCAAGTGTAAGGATCTCTCTGAAATTGTACTGCAAGGTACCATAACACAGAGGGAAGGCTGGGATTGAGTTTGGGGGTGATGAATCATAAGGGGGTTCAAAAAATTTGGGGGGGGATATTTTTTTTCCTTTTTTTTTCTTTTAAAATTTTCCATTTTAAGTTGGTTATTTCTGATTTATATTTAAAAGCAAATAATAATGATATGGTAGGAGATACACACCAAACAGGATGTGTAAATTATTATATAACAAGTATTGTGCAACAGCAAGAAATTTTCAATTGCACAGTATTGCACAATAGCAAGAAATCTTCAATTGCACAGTATTGCGCAATAGCAAGAAATCTTCAATTGCACAGTATTGCGCAATAGCAAGAAATATCCAATAGCACAATATTGCGCAATAGCAAGAAATTGTCAATTGTACAGTATTGTGCAATAGCAAGTAATATTCAATTGCACAGTATTGTGCAAAAGAAGATACTTCGTATAAATTGCTTATTTCTTGACCAATTTCAATGAGGTTTTATTCCTGAATTCTTGGGGTTCTTTAATATGCTGAATCTAACCGTGTATAAAGTTTTTGGATTTTGGGCCCCGTTTTTAAATTGGTCCACATTGAGGTCCAAAGGGTCCAAAATTAAACTTTGATTGATTTCATCAAAAAATGAATTATTGGGGTTCTTTGATATGCCGAATCTAACCGTGTATTTAGATTTTGGATATTGGACCATAATAGGTGAATGTCCAATTTTTGGTTCCGTTTTCAAATTGGTCTATACATTAAGGTCCAAAGGGTCCAAAATTAAACTTAGTTTGATTTTAACAAAAATTGAATTCTTAGGGTTCTTTGATATGCTGAATCTAAACATGTATTTAGATTTTTGATTATGGGCCCAGTTTTCAAGTTGGTTCAAATCGGGGTCCAAAATTAAACTTTGTTTGATTTCAACAAAAATTGAATATATAGGGTTCTTTGATATGCTGAATCTAACCATGTATTTAGATTTTTGATTTTTGGGCCCCGTTATCAACTTTGTCCACATTGAGGTCAAAAGGGTCCAAAATTAAACTTTGTTTGATTTCATCAAAAATTGAATTCTTGGGGTTCTTTGATATGCTGAATCTAGATTTTGGATATTGGACCATAATAGGTGATTGTCCGATTTAATAAATTTTTAAGTTCTTAGACCACATTCATTCTGCGTCAGAAACCTATGCTGTGTCAAATATTTAATCACAATCCAAATTCAGAGCTGTATCAAGCTTGAATGTTGTGTCCATACTTGTCCCAACTGTTCAGGGTTCGACCTCTGCGGTCGTATCAAGCTGCGCCCTGCGGAGCATTTTATTGTTGGATGTCTTTCTGCTTTGTATTGATCTGATGAATTAAACTCTTTTCAACTGATTTTTGTTGAGCCTACGACTTATGTCTCAGAAAGCGAGACATAGGGATAGTTATCCGGTGGCAGCGACAGAGGCGTTAACTGACTTCTTTAAAGCTTAATATTTCAGAAGGTAGAAGACTGGGATGCTTCATAATTTATATAGATGCCTTATGATATGAAGTTTCCACCTGTGATATGTCCATTGTCCTTGACCCTGGTTTCATGGTTCAGTGAATACTTGATAAAAGTTAAGATATTTTGTAATATTAATTTCTCTCTTATTATGAGAAATTGGATAACTATATTTGGTATGTGTGTACCTCGCAAGATCCTCATGCTTGTCAGACAGTTTTCAGTTGACCTCAACCTCATTTCATGGTTCAGTTAACAAGGTTAAGTTTTCTAGGTCAAGTCCATATCTCTGATTCTATATGCAAAAGGTCTACTATATTTGGTGTATGGAAGGATTGTAAGATGTACATATACAACTGGCAGGTGTCATCTGACCTCATTTTCATGGTTCAGTGGTCAAAGTTAAGTTTTTGTGTTTTGGTCTGTTTTTCAAATACTATATGCAATAGGTCAACTATATTTGGTGAATGGAAATATTTTACAATGTGCATGTCAGTCTGGCAGGTTTTATTTGACCTTAACCTCATTTTCGTCGTCGTCCAAAGACATTTGTTTTCCGGACAATAACTTTAGTAAAAGTGAATGGATCTCTATGAAATTTAATCACAAGGTTCAATAGCACAAAAGGAAGGTTGGGATTGATTTTGGGGGTTATGGTCCGAGCTGTTTAGGAATTAGGGGTCAAAATGGGCCACAAAAGGCATTTTTCTAGTTTCTGGACAATAACTTGTGTATAAGTGTATGGATCTCTATGAAATTGTACTACAAGGTTCCATACTACAAAGAGAAGGTTGGGATTGATGTTGGGGGTTATGGCCCAAACCGTTCAGGAATTAGGGGCAAAAAAGGGGGGAAGAACAAGGTTTTTCTGGTTAATGGACAATTACTTAAGTATTAGTCTATGGATCTCTATGAAATTGAAACACAAGGTTCCATACCACAAAGGAAAGGTTGGGTTTGACTTTGGGGGTTATGGCTCAAACCGTTCAGGAATAAGGGGCAAAAAGAGGGGGGAGGAACAAGGTTTTTCTGGTTTCCGGACAAATACTTTAGTATTAGTTAATGGATCTCTATGTAATTGTACCACCAGGTTCCATACCTCACACAGAAGGTTGGGGTCGATTTTGTGGGTTGTGGCTTTAATCGTTAAGAAACTAGAGTCCAAATAGGGGCCAAAAATAAGACTTTTCTAATACTGGCTAAGCTGGTTCTAACATAAATTATTTCTGATCTATATAAAGAAACAACAAATACTGATATGGCAGGAGATACGCACCAAACAGGGTGTGTAAATTATTATATTTAGTTTGTAAAAAGATTTACTAAGTATTGCGCAACAGCAAAGTATTGCACAACAGCAAGAAATCTTAAATTGAAAATAAATACAAATCTTTTAACCAATTTCAATGAGGATTAATTTAAAGTCTTGAATTGTTTGAGGTTTTTACCATGTATTACTATATTGGATATTTGACATTTTAAATAGTAAAATTGAGAATGGAAATGGGGAATATGTCAAAGAGACAACAACCCGACCAAAGAGCAGACAACAGCCGAAGGCCACCAATGGGTCTCCAACGCAGTGAGAAAATCCCGCACCTGGAGGTCTACATTGAGGTCCAAAGGGTCCAAATTAGACTGTTTGATTTCAAAAACTGAATTCTTGTGGTTCTATGATATGCTGAATCTAACTGTGCATTCAGATTTTTAATTTTGGCCCTGTTTTCAAATTAGTCCATATTAAGGTCCAAAGGGTCCAAAATTTAACTTTGTTTGAATTCATGGTTATTATTTTTTTTATATGCTGAATCTAACCATGGAATTAGATTTTGGATATTGGAGCATTAAGTAGATTAAATGTCCGATTTCAAATTTTTAAGTTATCTGACCACATTTATTCTGTGTCAGAAATCTATAATGAGTCAAATATTTAATCACAATCCAAATTCAGAGCTGTTTCAAGCTTGAATATTGTGTCCATACTTGCCCCAACTGTTCAGAGTTCGACCTCTGTGGTCGTATCCAGCTGCTTGAGGCTGAGCGCATTTTTGTGTTTTGGTTTTGGTTTTTCTTAAACTACAAGCAAAAGGTCAACTATATTTGATGTATGGAATGATTGTAAGGTGTATATGTCTGTCATGCAGGTATCATCTGACCTTGACCTCATTTTCATGGTTCATTGGTCAATGTTAAGTTTTCCTGGTTAAGTTTGTTTCTTAGATACTACAAGCAATATTTCAACTATATTTGATGCGTAGAATGATTGTAAGGTGTTCATGTCTGTCTGGTGGGGTTCATCTGACCTTGACCTCATTTTCATGGTTTATTGGTCAATATAAAGTTTTCATGGTTTGGTCTGTTTCACGCATACTGTAAGCAATAGGTCAACTATATTCCGTGTATGGAATGATTGTAAGGTGTACATGTATTTCCAGCTTGTTTTATCTAACCTTGACCTCATTTTCTTGGATCATGTTATGTTAATGTGATACTTTTAGTAAAACTTTATATTAAGGACTATCCACATAAAAAAATCAATGGTTAGTAAAGCAGGTGAGACATTTCAGCGTGTGCACTCTTGTTAACATTTGTTCTTAATAATGTTGTACTGTTACACCATTGTCCCAGTTTAGGGGAGGGTTGGTGCCTTCAAACTAGTTTAACCCCTCCACATTCTGTATGTGCCTGTACCAAGTTACGAGCCTTTCCAAACACTTCTTGATATTCAATATCGGATTATTATTTCCCTAATTCGAGAACTTGAATCAGTTTGTTTAATAGTTGCGTGATTTTATGGCTATAATAACTTTAGTAAATAACCTGGCTTCTTCAACCAGACGTAACCTTCGTTCAAGAAACAGACAACATCCATATAACAACGAAGAAAATGCAACACGCAGCTCGCAATGGGATATGGAAAATCCAGAAAATTGGACAGGTGCAAGATTTCGGGACGAGTTGCGGAAGTTAGGAATTAACATCCAAAAAAGCTGGTCAAAAACAGTACTAAACAACTTTATCTAGACAACAAAGATGATATATTCGAGAAGGTGCAACCGTCGCAGCGGATGACCATATTATGCAACCGGAAGAGATACTTCAAGACCCGCCGACAGATGAAAGAAGTTCCGCCCCATCAACACGCATGGATACTGGGACCGGAAACGACGTACGTGCGGACTCCAATGTAAACAATATTGCCGCTTTGTTTACAACAACAATGGTTAATACATTTACACAGTGTATGGCAAGCATGCAACCATCCGTTTCCCACATTAGACCAACTACGGATTCCTACACCAAGACCTACGATCTAGCCAACTGGTACGAACAACGGAACGCTTCCGATGTCCCGCTCATCCCAGTTTCAAAGAACCAGCCCACATGTACATCATAACTTCAGCCATGCCCATAGTCCGTCTACAAGTACCTTACCATTTTCTCATCCAACTAGTGCCGAAATGGATTCATCAAGAAATGGAGTGCGATCAGATTCATTCACCAACGTTGATATTGTGTCGCCTAATATCCCAAGAAATATTATTGAGGGTAAGGACATTAATCTCACTACCTTGTTAATATCCAATTATGAATACCCTCAAGCACACAGTATCACTGCTGATGAAATTAAAGTAAATCTGTCTAGCAAGCCTGACCCCCGTCTTAATAGGAACCTGAATATACAAGATTTTATTCAGGCTTTTGGCAAATACAAGCGCATCATATGGCGCGGAATCAGGGTCAAAAATACTTATTTACGTATATACATAATTCGATTTACGTATATACAAAAATAATTACGTATATACGTAAATCGAATTACGTATATACAGAAATAATTCTGTATACACAGAAATCGAATTACGTATATACAGAAATAATTCCGTATATACATATATCGAATTACGTATATACAGAAATAATTACGTATATACAGAATTATTTATGTATACACAGAAAGATTTTGCACATACGTTATTTAAATTATGTATTTGCTTATTCCAGAGTATCAGCCAATCAAATCGTGTGTAACAGACGTTGCCACGGTTATTTTTCTTTTATATATTTTGGGGTTTTTTTTTTTTTTTTTGTGTGTGGAGATGGAGTAATATAATTAAAAGAATAACGTCATTGTGTGTAAATTGTAAAACACATTTTTTGGTATAAATAAATGATACGTTCTCATTTGAAACCTGACACCTGTCCCGACAACATAGAACATCTATTGTTCCTGTAACCTTTTAACATGTCAAATCGAAACCCCATTCATAAATTTTATTCAGTATGCTTGCTAAAAACTGTCTCTACATTCTACAAAAATTTCTTGACACATGGCATTTGTCGCTAGTCAAGACGAGAGTAAAAATTTTCCAAATGTAAAGTATAATTTTGTAAACTCGGTCGCACTGCCTGAATCTTGTCATTGTCTCGTTGAACTGCATCTGAATATAGAAAATTGGTATATGTAGCATTAATATGTAGATTCTAGAGATATATTTTTTTTTTAAAACAGAACCTAAAAACGTATATAATGTTCATGTAGGTAAAAAGCAACAAAACAAAATGCATTTTATACACTTAAAACTTTGTTATATGATATGTTATCGCTGTGCAAATTTCTGTTTTAATGGTATGAAATTATTAGGGATTATCAGATTTTCCAACTGTAAAGTATAATTTTGTAAACTCGGTCGCACTGCCTGAATCTTGTCATTGTCACGATTTTTTATGCGTTGAGAACTCGTTGAACTGCATCTGAATATAGAAAATTGGTATATGTAGCATTAATATGTAGATTCTAGAGATATATTTTTTTTTTAAAACAGAACCTAAAAACGTATATAATGTTCATGTAGGTAAAAAGCAACAAAACAAAATGCATTTTATACACTTAAAACTTTGTTATATGATATGTTATCGCTGTGCAAATTTCTGTTTTAATGGTATGAAATTATTAGGATTATCAGATTTTGCAGTTTTAATAATTATAGTTTGAGTGATGTATGAAAAAAATGAAAAATTACGATATCAATTTACAGTGCGACTCCTTCATGACATTACACTTATTTTGTTATTCGAATCCTTTTTTCTGTGGACGTAATTTCAAGAAATTGAAATTGAATAAAAGAATTTTATCGATGCTTTTATCTTTATTATATTATAGTTTATTTGCATAAATTTTTATTGAATGTATCTCTGAAAATATTACTTGTACATATTTTACTTTTAAGATGTTCAGATGCAGTTCAACGAGTTCCAAATTGCGTTAAAAATTTCATAAAATCCAAAATTCCTGACTATTAAATGTACACTTCGCCTTAATTTTGAAATAATAGTTGCCGCAGTCGTACCCCAGTTCCTTTTAGATATGATCGTTGTCCTTAGAACGTCGGTCTGAAAACTGTTATCTTGTGGAAACTCATGTCCAAACTAGAACACTGGCCACATCTTTTCTCGAGACCATCGTGACGAGAAATGACGAAGAAGCACTAATAGAGCTAGTAGTGCTATCGCAAATAAAAACAACATTACGACTTTGACAAATCATAATGATTAACTAAGAATTTCCTACATCTTCGCCAAACTTGAAAAACCGAATATTAAAATATGAATTTGATAATAGTAAAAAAATGTCAGTTATGTAAAGAGTGCACATGTTTCTTTGAAACCAAGGTAAAATATATGGGGGAAAAGACAAATTTTTTTTTTGGCATTTGTGTTGTACAATTTTGTCTTGTATACCGATTGTTTGCTTTCGAATACTGGTTCTCTTATGGGTACTCAAGACTACATTTGTCTCTTAGAAATTATGTATGCTATAACCCTTGTCTTATTATGACGTTTGACAAAACATATGATCGTTCAATTGGGTAATAAAAGGATTTGCTCAAAACACAAGATTACAAATGTAAGCATCATGTTTAACATAATAATAATTCAATCAGCCGTTTTCCACTATCCGTTCCAATATCGTTTACAAATTCAAGAGCACAAAATCGACGTAGAAACAAGGATTTTAAATCTTTTAAATACATATCCGTTTATGAAGGGACTTTACATGTCTCATTAAAATTGAGCATGTCGTTTTATCATCTCACAATTTTGTGATTCTAGAAATTTTAAGTCACATAAAGATACATATAACAATTTGAAAAGAAAACCAAAACATATTTTTTCTGATTGACAATTAATGGGGACAGTGAAATATAAGTACAGTGATTGATATGGTTAAAATGGTAAAAATAACTTGAATAAACTCAAAACTATAGACGAAGCTCTTTGAAGAAAATCGGATTAAAGTTCATAGGCGAATCTAGGGAAGCCCAAGGACCCGGCCCCTTATCTTGACAAATTTCAAAATTTATGTAGATTTCTGGCCAAATTTTGGTCCGGGACCACCCTTATTGAGCTAAAAAAATGTAGCCCCCCTTTCGAAAAGTCTGGACCCGCTTCTGAAGTTTGCACAATACAGCTCTTATTTCAATTCCAAACAATGATTAATATACATGTAATACATTTTATTTTGTCAGTATACTAGCCCTTTCCCCTACACAATTTATGGAAAGTAACAACCAACAGTAGATACCTCTGTCATCGTTTTTTTGTGTCGATCTCTATCGAGCTTTTAATATAACGCTTCAGTAAAGATTTGATGGAAATTCATAGAGGTATGACACCAATAGGAATTGTGCACCTGGCTTTTTTTTTTTGGTCCATTTCTACTGACATTTACAAGGTGTATAATTCCTATGACATTATGGATATGCACATTCAGTATAAATTTGATTCATGGAGAAATGACACCAGTAGAGCGCTTTCAACAGTTGTTTGTATTTTTACGTTTACAAGAGACATACTACCTATAATCGGCTTTGAAAGTTCTGGTTTTCGAAGTCGACCAAGCTATTGTTTATATAAAGCTTCAGTATAATTTGGAAAGAATCCATGGCGAAATGACACTAGTAGAGCGCTTACAGGATATTCAGATGGACACCTGAACCTTAAAAAATTGAAATTTTATAACGAACCCAAAATAAAGTGCAACCACCATCTAGAGCCTCAAAATTGCGCCTGTGACCTGCACATTTCTGAATGAACGATTGCAAAATGCAGGTGCAAAAAATCTTCAAAATGCATGGATATTAAAAAAGTTCTGTTAAATCTAGAAGTTATATCAAATTGAAATAACTCACCCGTCAAGTTTGTATATCTCGAAAAACAGTTGTTAACTTCATGCATATTAACTGAAAATTGATAGTGTATTAACTATTGATTGCCACCGTTCTCCTGACATATTATACTGAAGGAAAATGAAGAGCTTCTGACAAACGTATATAGTTATGTTCACGTCAAGGTTGTTAAATGAAACGAAAAAAACCCAAAAACTTAAGATTTTGCTAATATCAAACGATATCGAATTCACATAACTATCACCTGAAATAAAAATAAACGAAGAAAATCTACAATTAATCCAAACAAAGATGGCTATCAGTTCGTGCAAAGACAAAAGTATCAAGCAAGCATATGCAAGTATACAAAGGAAATGGGATCCCTAGCCCTACCATTCCGAAAGAAAGGGGAACGGAGCATTACAAAATCAACCCAAAGCCCCCACCCATGGGACCCATCCTAAGTACATGTATGGTACTGGGGTTAGCTATTTTTGTCCATAGCTTTCTTTGGACTTCATTTCTTTCCTCTCGGGACAAACGGGATATACTTACAACTTTGATTCTAGTCAAGATAAGTTTGCACATCAAACTTTTTAATACTAACCAAGAAATAGTTTGTAATAATATTTCATTGAACAGGATTATCATCGTGTTCTGTCTTCTCTGAAGTATGGAATACAGGTCAAGGTAACCTACATTTGGAAGCAAGCCGCACACCCAAGTTACATGATTGTAGGTAAACCTTTATCTGAGAACTAAGATTGGACGTTGACATGGACGCCGAGGGTACTCAAATAGTTCACCTTACTTTCTAAACATACTCATCTCATATTCAGTTTTCTGTTTTGTCAGTTAAAATAATTGTATAGTACACTCTTAAAACGGCGTTTAGAAACAGTTCTGGAAGAGGTTGGAAGAGTTTCAACAAATGCGTCTGTTTTCTGAACTTTCCGTTTCTATACAGCAACATATTTTTCCACATGGAGTCCACTTTTCAACTGATACTTTACACAAGGGCGTGTGTGCAGTACAAAGGATTCATAGATAGAGGAATATCTTTATCAAATAAGATATTTAAACAGAGTTACAGAAAACAAACTTTAATATCCTCACTTAAAAATCTTATGGTCGCCATCACGATTTGGTTGAGCATTATGGAATGTCCATTTCACAAAGGAGGGACAAAAGATACCAGAGGGACAGTCAAACTCATAAATTGAAAATAAACTGACAATGCCATGGCTAAAAATAAAAAGACAAACAGACATATGATAGTACAGAAGACACAACATAGAAAACTAAAGACTAAGCAACACGAACCCCACCAAAAACTGGGGGTGATCTCAGGTGCTCCGGAAGGGTAAGCAGATCCTGCTCCACATGTTGCAACTGTCGTGTTGCTTATATTATTAAACATCCGGTAAATAGTCTAATTCGGTAAATCACATTCGTTAAAAGGAAGGGTATTGTAGTTACGACATAAGGAACATATCCGATATCATCTGTGAAACGGTTATTTCATAACGGTCAACCAACTCGTGATGGCGTCCGTAAAATTTACGAAGGGATGATTTCAACTTCACCATTTGGAACTCTTGGTTTAATAGCTTCCTTGTGAGCAGCAATCCTCTATCAAGGAAATCATGATAGGAAATACAAGCCCGGGAATATCGTATCAATTGGGAGATATATACTCCGTATGCAGGAATGTTGCTACACATAAATGGAAAGTTCACAATTGGGAATTAGCTGAAATCATCTCTTTGCCGTAAAGTTTTGTTTTCAACCGACCCTCATTGTCAATTTCTAGATGTAAGTCAAGATATGAGACAGACTTATCTGTATCTGTAGTATCCTTTATCTCTAGTTCGATGGGATAGATTCGTTCAACATAGTCACCAAATTTTGTATAATTTAGTGAGAGAACATCATCTATATAGCGGAACGTAAAATTAAAGGATATTGCTAACTTCTTATCTTTCTTCCTAAGAAGTTCCTGTATGAAGTCAGCCTCATAATAATAAAGAAACAAGTCGGCAAGAAGAGGGGCACAATTGGTTCCCATTGGAATTCCGTCAGTCTGTTGAAAACACGTCCTCCAAACAAAACAAATATGTTGTCAATCAAGAAATCAAGCATCTTGATAATGTCAGTTTCAGAGAATTTTTGTTTGAATCAGAGTGATTCATTACAAAGTAGGATTTATCCTCCCAAGACAAGATACTTGTATCTACGTTTGCCATTCTTTTAATGAAACAAAGTAATACCTACTCTTTCAATTTGTCTTTTAGTTTGGAATAGGAATACTTTTGTAAAGTGTAAAAAGTCAAATGTATTAATACTATTGCAAGATGAGAGAGTATTAGATTGTATGTACTCTAAAAGATCTTTGGAATTTTTTAGTATCCACAGCTGATTAACGCCACCTCTAGAATAGGCAGTTTAACAATAACTTTGGAGCCCGGCTTTGATTGCTGATAAAATAGATGTTAATAATTTAGAAAGAGGTTTCGTGGAGCACTTGGAAGACCCAGCAATATACCGCTGTTTGTAAGGACACTTATGTAATTTAGGTATCCAATACAGTTCTTCATCTTCGGTTGAAATTTCAAAGGAACATAGAACAGACCTATGATTATCCAGGATTTCCTCTTTGGTTAGTGTCGTGAGGGTATATGTTGAGTTTCCAAGTGAAATTGTCAATACCTAATTCATTTATCAAGCAGTTTATGTAATGATATTTACACACAAAAACGATGTTGTTTTGGGCTTTATCTGCGGGGACAACAACATATTTGTCACAAATGGTTATGGATGTGTTCCCGTTGTCGTACTTCTAGTCCTTCATTCTTATAGTGACCATGACTTACTATCGGCTTTTACATTACATTTGGACAATGAGCAGGAAAAGTATAACCTTCCCGAGCACCTGATTTCACTCTCGGTTTGTTTGAGAGTTCGCATTGTCCATGCTTTGGTTTTTAGTGTTTTCGGTGTTTGTGTTTCGTGTTTATTCCCACACCTTGTTATTTTGTCCTCGTCTATTTTCCTGGAGGTGCCTTGTCCCTTGATCATATTGATTATACGAAATTTTATTGTGACTTTGGTATGCTTCCTGCTTTTTACGCCAATTAAACTGAATCAATACATTGCTAAATATTAAACTGGAAGTTCTAGAGAAGGTCAATTTATTTACTTTAAAGTGCCACTTATTGTTATATCAAACTACAAATGTAATAAAACGTGTCTGTTGTCAAAATGAAGTAATTTTAAACAAACAAGCAAGCAAAAATATGCACCAACAAAATTGAAAAAAACAACAAAATACGTGAAAATAATGTACTCAGATATAATATTTTGCTGGTAAAATATGCTTATTTATTTTTTATCTGGAATATATAAAAGTGAGTACAATTGAAGCTGTTATGATAGTCTGTTGGTAGTCGCGCTAAATTCATTAAAAATCTTTCGAAATCGAATATTCCTCTCAAGGTTTTATTTGACAATATACATCTCTGATGTGTATTTTGTTAAACAAATGAGTTAATTTAGCTATTTTATGCTTTAGTTTTATTGTTGCTGTTTTAACCTCCCACCCCCAAAAAACGAGAGTTAGATCCGGAACAGAAAACCGGAATCCGAACCCACGTAATAATGGAAGAAAATGACCTTCTCGGTTCTCATTGGTCATAGATAAAGAAAAATCATTGTTATAACCAGAGACATATGTATATATGTCTCTGTTATAACGATGAATTTCATTAGCAGGTTGTATTAATGTCTAGTATACAAAAATATTAACGATATACACAAAGAATTCCGTATATACGAAAATCGAATTCTGTATATACGTTAATTGAATTTCGTATATACGAAAATCGAATTTCGTATATACAAAATTATTTCTGTATATACGTAATTATTTACGTATATACATAATTATTTCTGTATATACGGAATTCGATTTACGTATATACGTAATTATTTCTGTATATACAGAATTCGATTTACGTATATACGTAAATCAAATTCCGTATATACAGAAATAATTATGTATATACGTAAATAAGTATTTTTGACCCTGATTCCGCGCCATAGCATCATGTGTGTGTCCTATCCTGAAAGACGTGAGGAGCTTGATGCGTATGAAGCAGATTTAATTCAGATCCACAAATTTTATGGAGATAAATTTTATACTTACCACAAGTTATTCTCAGCAAAGGCAGTAACACTTCTAAGAGAGAAGCACATCAAAGTAGACTGGAGCATGAGAGACCGTGACATTTTATCATTAGTTAGTGGGGATATTAGAGTTATTTCCTGCACTTTTTGTAATCAAGTTGATCATGCAACAGAATTTTGTTCATTACAGTGTTCAGATCAACAGGGTATACATAGTAATTTAGGTTACAACAGGTCAGTTAGACCAAGCATGCCAAACAAGCTTGATAAACAAGGTCGTAATAGAGTATTTTTCGATGGTAAAGACGTGTGTAACAATTTTAACAATGTAATGGGTTGCTACAGAACAACATGTAACCTTCTCCATGCATGTTCTAACTGTAGATCCACAGGTCACCCTGCACCTACATGTACAGGTAATAGATAAAACTATCACAATGTACACGTACCTCAAAAATATTCACAAACCTACAAAAATAACACTAGTAGTAAAGATGTCACTCAGACTAAAACTGATAACAAATCATGACTACATGTACATTTGAAAGATTATTCCATGAAAGCATCAACTCCTATCAACATAGAAAAACTCGAACATGAGCTGCAGAATCATCCAGATATAAACTTCAGATCATATTTAATAAATGGATTAAGAAATGGTTTCGATTCTATGGTTAAATATGATACATGGGATACCAAAGTATGCAAGAATAATTACTCAGCAATCTACAGTTGTTTCAGATTTGATTAAGAAGGAATGCGAAAAAAAGGTTTTGTGTATGGGCCATTTCAATATGCTCCTTTTCCTCGTTTTAGAGTAAGTCCTCTAGGGGTAGCAACAGGGAAATATTCAGATAAGAAAACATTAATTTTAGATTTGTCATCACCACACAATGACGAATGTATGAGTGTTAATGATATGATAGACAAAAGTGATTGTTCTATGTCTTATTTGAAAATAGATGACGCTGTCCCCATCATTTCAAAATGCGGTAGGAACTCTTAAGTCTATCCAAATACGATATATCCGATGCATTTAAAATTTGTCCTTATAAACCTACGCAGTGGCCACTGTTTTGCTTTAAGTGGGAATCTATGTATTATTTTTATGTTAGACTCACCTTTGGATGTCGTTCCAGTCCCCCAAGCAGTGTGCTATATTGCTGAGAATAACTATAAGGTACAGCATATCCAGCATTTATTAGATGATTTCTTAACAATTGACCATCCTGACAAAGATGGAGAGAGGACAATGGCAATAATGATGACAATATTTAAATGTCTTAACATTCCCATTGCTAGTCATAAAACAGTTGGGCCTTCTTCTTGTTTAGAATATTTGGGTATCATACTAGACTCACAAAAAATGGAAACCAGATTACCTGAAAATAAGGTGCAAAGGATATGCAATTTTATTCACAAAATATTACATAAATCATCTTGTACAAAAAGTGAACTTTTACAGTTATTGGGACATTTAAATTTTGCTTCCAGGGTTATTTTACTCGGAAGGTCTTTTGTTTCTTATTTGATTAATTTGTCAACTTCAGTAAAAGATTTATCTGATTTCGTGCATTTAAGTACAGAATGTAGAACAGATTTAGACTTTTGGTTACGTTTTTTGTCAAAATGGAATGGCATTACTATGTTTCATGAAAATGAATTTATTAATAGCTTTGATATGGAATTATTTACAGACGCTGCATCAACAATAGGATTTGGGGGTTATTTTCAGGGTAAATTCTTTTATTCTGCCTGGCCTTTGGATTTACCATCATTGACAAACAGCCTTTCAATAGCTTTTTTAGAATTATATCCTATTGTTGTAGCAGCACTGCTTTGGGGACCAGAGTGGTCTTGTAAAAGAATACTATTCTGGTGTGATAATGAGGCCACTGTAGCTATTGTGAAAAAGGGGAGATCAAAAACTTTAGAAATTATGAAATTGATGAGACAGCTGACTTGGTGTGCAGCTAAATATAATTTTTATTTTAGTGCAAAACATGTTTCAGGTTATAAAAACCAAATTTCGGATGCTTTGTCTCGTTTACAGATCACCCGTTTTCATAAGCTGGCCCCAAAAGCAGAGCAGAGTCAATGCATAGTTCCAAGTGTATCAGAAGTAATGTGACACTGAGCGAAACAGTTAGTAAATTATGGCATTATTCTATTTCTGATGGGACAAAACTGTCATATGAGACCGGTTATAATCATTTTTTAAATTTTTGTTGTTAAATGGTATTAATGTTAATGACAGCAAGCCTCATTCAGTGTCAGAGGATTTATTGATATATTTTGCTACTCATTGCTTTCAGCATCTCAAACTACAGTACTCTAAAATTAAGCTATATATATGTGGAATTAGGCACAGATGCTTGAAGGACAATATCTGTTCTCCTTTCAACAATTCTAGTAACAATTTGGAGAGACTGTCCTTGTTTTTTAATTCTATTAAAGATTACAGAAACCAATCATTAAAGATTGTTTACCCATAACTTTTGATATTCTTCAGTTATGATGATTTATGTGTTAAGCTTAAAGAAGGACTTTTTTCTCCTTTTATTGACCAGATGTTATATACTGCTTTTACAGTAGCTTTTTATGGTTTCTTACGCTGTGGCGAATTTACAATTTGCAAGTCAAAATCATTTGATTGTAACAACAATTTATGTATATCTGATGTTTTGTTTTATTATGACTATGTTATTTTACATTTAAAGCAGTCTAAGACTGACCCTTTCAGGATGGGTGTGAATATTCAACTTCACAAGCTAAATCATGATTTTTGTCCTTTTAAAGCTTTACATGATTATTTGATTTTAAGGAAAACCATGTTCAAATTTCAAAATGATAGTGCATTATTTATTGACGAATCGGGCAAAGCTCTAGAAAGAGAATTTTTCATTAGCAAGTTAAAGGATCTTTTGGGTTTATGTGGATATAATCCTCATTCCTTGAACGGACATTCATTTCAAATTGGAGCTGCTACGACAGCTGGAAAATCTAATATCGAGGATCACTTAATTAAAACATTAGGTAGATGGAATTCTAATAGTTATTGTCGCTATATAAGAACTAGTAAAAATGTAATTAAAAGGGCACAACAAAAGTTATCATCATGATACTTGTATTTATAATGTCATATTGTGTGTAAGATAAGTTTTGCCTTTATTCTTATTGTAGACTATATAGTGTACATTTGCACATGTACATACCTGTAGATATTAATTATTTGTGTATTTTAAATATCATGTATTTGCTTGCTTTATTTTAAAAACTGATTCATATGATTAAATATATATTTTATTTTTCTATATTTCATTATCAGTGAATTATTGAAGGTGTCCAAGGTGTTCCAAAATAAGTTCATCCCCTTACACCAACTTGCTACACAGAGGAACAAGTGATCAGTATGCTGGAGTTCCTTATTGACAACATATTTGTTGAATTTGGAGGTAGACTTTTTCAACAAATTGTCGGCATTCCTATGGGAACGAACTGTGCGCCTCTCCTTGCCGACCTCTTCTTATTTTCATATGAATCGGAGTTCCTTCAGACACTTGTCAAAAACAAGAGGATCAAAGAAGCCAGGTTATTTAATTTCACTTTCAGATATATTGATGATGTTCTTTCCATTAACAATCCGAACTTTTCTGATTGGGTTCCATTAATATATCCACCAGAACTAGAAATTAAAGAAACAACAGACACGGCTTCCTCCGCCTCATTTTTAGACTTATACCTCGAATTTGACATACACAGTCATCTCAGTACCAGAATCTATGACAAACGAGACGATTTTAATTTTGAAATTATCAATTTCCCCCACCTTAGTAGCAATATACCAACTTCACCTGCATATGGGATATACATTTCCCAACTTATTCGGTATTCAAGAGCTTGCAGCTCCTACTCAGACTTTGTAAAACGTCACCAGTGTCTGAGCAGAAAGTTGATGAACCAGGGTATGTCAAAGAACGTCTTGTCCTTTTCTAAAAAGTTCATCGGAAGGTACCAAGAACATGTTGATAAATATTCCGTATCAACTTCACAAATAATACACGATGGTCTTGAAGTATAGATTTTGCGTAGTGACGTTGTTTATCATCTTAATAACGTGTTATAGTATTCTTTTATTTTTCTTAATTAATACTACTTTTATTGTTAAGCTCAGTTTTTGATATATCCATTTGACGTGACTCTGTGCTTATGTATCCCGTCATACCTTGAACGACAAAATTATTTCATTTTTTAATATTACTTTTACTGTTAAGTCTGTTTTTTGTGATATACATTTGACATGACTCTGTACTATGTATCCCGTCATAATTTGAACCACACTATTAGTGTATTTGTTGATATTGCTTTTGCTGTTGGGTCTGTTTTTTGTGATGTCCATTTTGCGTGACTCTGTGCGTATGTATTCTGTCATACTTTGAACGACAAAATTGTTTTATTCATTGATATCACTTTTGCTGTTGAGTCTGTTTTTTGTGATATACGTTTGACGTGACTCGGACTTATGTGTCCCGTCATGATTTTAACCACACTATTATTTTATTTGTTAATGTTGCTTTTGCTGCTGGGTCTGTTTTTTGTGATGTCCATTTTGCGTGACTCTGTGTTTATGTATCTCTTTATACCTTGAACGACAAAATTATTTTATGTCTACCTGTACGAATTTCAAACGCGCGATTTTACGCCAGTACTTAAAACCTTCCATCCTTATAGGTGGATTTTACATAGATAAATAAAATCGTATGATATAAGCATAATGAGGATGTTAAATTTGATGTATGCCCCCCTTTTTGTGCTTCTTCGTAACATTTGTTTGTTTTTATAGTGATTAAGATGATAACACAATGTTGACTGCTGTAATCCTATTTTTGACATTTTTACCAATTGTGTCTGTTTGTTTTGTTCACGCATCGTTGTCAATATAATGGAATTTGATACGACTGTCATACAAGTGAGAGGTTTGGCTAGCCATAAAACCAGGTTCAATCCACCATTTTCTACATAAGAAAATGCCTGTACCAAGTCAGGAATATGACAGTTGTTATCCATTCGTTTGATGTGTTTGAACTTTTGATTTTGCCATTTGATTGAGGACTTTCCTTTTTGAATTTTCCTCGGAGTTCAGTATTTTTGTGATTTTACTTTTTTCATATTCAATTCCTTGGGGGTCGCTCAGCTGTTTCACATCTGATCTTTGGACCATTACGAAATTCACCACTGGTTAATTTGTCTTCTTATCCCCAAGTAATTAACTACTTTTCATCTCTCCACCGTCAATTCAACCCCTTTTCATAGCACCCTGCTACGAGATGAAGCATCGCTTCATCCCCTTTTGGAACCCTCTGCGTTCCAGTTGATTGGCAGAGTGTCCATGTCCACGGGGCTTGGCTACCCACTATACCAAGTGTCGTCGACAGGGCCTGGAGCAAAATTTTCCCAGCTGAGATACTGACTGCCGAAGGGCAAACTTATATTATATAATAAAAGTAAAATTTTATCCAGCCTTTGTTATCAACAGCCTTATCAAATTGTTGAAGTTACTAATTTGATGTCAGGTCTAGTCATTCGTCTGGTTGTTGTTTTTATAGGGTCAATAATTGTGGTTCTTCATCTTATAGACACATTTGAGAGACTTGTAGTGTTTGGATGTTTTCAATAGCTTGAAAGCCAAGTTTGTATATACAAATGTACATGTTTATGTTGAACAATAATTTGGCACCAGTCGTTCCACGGTTAAAGAGACAACACTTTGATATATACTATCATATAAAAGGATCTCCATGAATTTAATTAGAGGTCTTAAGGTCATCACAAGTGCAGTCGTACCAAGGACCATATGGAATGTGGTAGGGGCATCACTTAGCATTTGTTGTCTCCAATGTGCTCACATGTCTATGTAGGCACCAAGTCATCACTTCGCATCTGTCACTCAATGTTTCCTAAGCTATCATGTTTCACCAGTATGAAAGTATAAACCCTGTAAATGAGTATAAAAGGATGTGTTCTTTAAATCCTTGCACTTCGGATGGTGCCGCTTTTTCTTGTACAAAAAAGGGTTAATGCATGCCAATTACTTATAACCATTTTCAAAATAAACTGAGATAATTACTTTGTAAAATTGGGTTAAATCCAAAATTATCTTCTTCCCATAGTTTCCGAAGAGGTGGAGCAACGTTGGCTTCGAAAGCAGGGGTTTCTCTTAGTTCTATCCAATTGATGGGTGATTGGAAGAGCAATTGCTATACTAAATATATTGTCAGTTCTTTGTTTGATAAAATCAATGAAGCAGAACAAATTAAAAACTTTGTTTTAAAATAAATTTGCTCTTTATAGATTTTAGGTCTACTCTGGTGTGCGATTCCATAGCCAAGCATGTTAAAACTATTAGAAGGTGTCACTTGCAAGCCTTTCCTGGAGCAAATATTTGGGACATAATAAATTTGCTTAATTGTGGAACAATTCAGGTAAATTATGATATAATTCTGATGCATGTAGGAACCAATAATGTTGGTACCTATGAGGTTGCTGATTTTGATATAGCCTATAATGTGCTTATCTCTACAATTGAGAAATTAGTTAACCCACATACTGTAATAGTTATTTTAGCAATTATTCCACGTTTACTTGATTTTCAGAATACATGTTATTTTGTCACCACTATTAATTCTAGATTAAGAAGTTTATGCTTTAAAAATGTTGTTCAGTTTGTAGCTACTTATAAACCTTTTTTTGAAGTTTGGGATGCCAGTTTGTGAACTTTATTCACCCATCTGTAAGTTACATTTGAATTATTTTGGTAATTTAAAGTTGACAAATTTTTATGCCCCATTTATGGGCATTATGTTTTCTGGTCTGTGCATCCGTCCGTTCGTTCGTCTGCTCGTCCTTCCGTTCGTCTGTTCGTCCCGCTTCAGGTTAAAGTTTTTGGTCGAGGTAGTTTTTGATGAAGTTGAAGTCCAATTAACTTGAAACTTAGAATACATGTTCCCTATGATATGATCTTTCTAATTTTAATGCCAAATTAGAGATTTTCCCCCATTTTCACGGTCCACTGAACATAGAAAATGATAGTGCGGATGGGGCATCCGTGTACTGGGGACACATTCTTGTTTTGTTCAAGTATTGGCTCATTGTTAAACAAGAGGATGTTTAGTCTCATCTTGTTACTGTTAAACAGAAGGAGCAATCTTATTCTGTACTAATTTTGTTTAATTGTGCTTACAGTAGTGGGTGATTTGTATATATCCTTAATGGGTTATTTTGTTTTCTGACCATTCTTGTCAGAAAGATCTGACCATTCATGTCAGTAGTATTTTTATACGACCGCAAAAAATTTTTGCGGTCGTATATTGGTATGACGTTGGCGTCGTCGTCGTCTTCGTCGTCGTCCGAAGACACATTGGTTTTCGCACTCTAACTTTAGTTTAAGTGAATGGATCTCTATGAAATTTTACCATAAGGTTCAATACCACAAAAGGAAGGTTGGGATTGATTTTGGGGGTTATGGTACCAACAGTTAAGGAAAAAGGGGCCAAAAATAAGCATTTTTGTAACTTCCAGACAATAACTTGTGTGTAAGTGTATGGATCTCTCTGACATTGTACACAAGGTTCTGTATCACAAAGGAAATGCTGGGATTGATTTTGGGGGTAATTGCCTCAAAATTTTAGGAATTAGGGGCCAAAAAAGGGGCAAAAAATAATCATTTTTCTAGTTTCAGGACAATAACTTGTGTGTAAGTGTATGGATCTTTCTGAAATTGTACTACAAGGTTCCATATCACAAAGGGAAAGCTGGAATTGAGTTTGGGGGTAATTGCCCTAAACGTTTAGGAATTAGGGGCCAAAAAGGGGCCAAAAATAAGCATTTTACTAGTTTCCAGACAATAACTTGTGTTCAAGTGTATGGATCTCTCTGAAATTGTACTGCAAGGTACCATACCTCAAAGGGAAGGCTGGGATTGAGTTTGGGGGTGATGAATCATAAGGGGGTTCAAAAATTGGGGGTTTTTTTCTCCTTTTTTCCTTTTTTTCTTTAAAATTTTCCATTTTAAGTTGGTTATTTCTGATTTATATTTAAAAGCAAATAATAATGATATGGCAGGAGATACACACCAAACAGGATGTGTAAATTATTATATAAGTATTGTGCAATAGCAAGAAATTTTCAATTGCACAGTATTGCGCAATAGCAAGAAATCTTCAATTGCACAGTATTGCGCAATAGCAAGAAATATCCAATAGCACAATATTGCACAATAGCAAGAAATTGTCAATTGTACAGTATTTATAATAGCAAGAAATATTCAATTGCACAGTATTGCGCAATTGCAAGAAATATTCAATTGCACAGTATTGTGCAAAAGAAGATACTTTGTATAAATTGCTTATTTCTTGACCAATTTCAATGGGGTTTTATTCTTGAATTCTTTGGGTTCTTTAATATGCTGAATGTAACTGTGTATTAAGTTTTTGGATTTTGGGCCCCATTTTTTCCACATTGAGGTCCAAAGGGTCCAAAATTAAACTTTGTTTGATTTCATCAAAAATTGAATTATTGGGGTTCTTTGATATGCCGAATCTAACCGTGTATTTAGATTGTTAATTTTTAGTCCCGTTTTCAAATTGGTCTACATTAAGGTCTAAAGGGTCCAAAATTAAACTTAGTTTGATTTTAACAAAAATAGAATTCTTAGGGTTCTTTGATATGCTGAATCTAAACATGTATTTAGATTTTTGATTATGGGCCCAGTTTTGAAGTTGGTCCAAATCGGGGTCCAAAATTAAACTTTGTTTGATTTCAACAAAAATTGAATATATGGGGTTCTTTGATATGCTGAATCTAACCATGTATTTAAATTCTTAATTTTTGGTCCCGTTGTCAAATTGGTCTACATTAAGGTCCAAAGGGTCCAAAATTAAACTTAGTTTGATTTTAACAAAAATTGAATTCTTAGGGTTCTTTGATATGCTGAATCTAAACATGTATTTAGATTTTTGATTATGGGCCCAGTTTTCAAGTTGGTCCAAATCGGGTCCAAAATTAAACTTTGTTTGATTTCAACAAAATTGAATATATAGGGTTCTTTGATATGCTGAATCTAACCATGTATTTAGATTTTTATTTTTGGGCCCGTTATCAACTTTGTCCACATTGAGGTCAAAAGGGTCTAAAATTAAACTTTGTTTGATTTCATCAAAAATTGAACTCTTGGGGTTCTTTGATATGCTGAATCTAACCATGTATTTAGATTTTGGATATTGGACCATAATAGGTGAATGTCCAATTTAAAATTTTTAAGTTCTTAGACCACATTCATTCTGTGTCAGAAACGTATGCTGTGTCAAATATTTAATCACAATCCAAATTCAGAGCTGTATCAAGCTTGAATGTTGTGTCCATACTTGCCCCAACTGATCAGGGTTCGACCTCTGCGGTCGTATCAAGCTGCGCCCTGCGGAGCATTTTATTTGATATCTGACTATTCATGTCGGTATTATCATATTTTTGTTAGAAATATCTGACCGTTCATGTCAGTGATATTTTCTGATTTCTGACCATTCATGTCAGTATTATTATTATTTTTGTTTTCATTCTGATCTTTGTATAAGGTGAAACATGGCTTTAAATGAGACTGTGAGTGAGTAAGTGGAACTTAAATAGCTTTTAAATTTTGTTTGTTATCAATCAATGTGCTTTGTTAACTGTTTTGCCGTTGGTTTTTTGGTGCTGAACATTGACTGAATTAACTTTAACGTCTATTATCGTTTTTTCATATGAAATTGTAATAATTTGCCAAAATTAAATGTTTTATTTTAATTCGCTTTAATCATTTCTGTAGCATTTAATTAGTATTGCTTTGCATCCAGTTGTCTCATGGTTTATATATCTGCGTCTATTTACTTCGATAGAGCAAATTGTGCTATTTTTAACCGGATTTTCGAAGGAAATATTGGTTATTAAATTGGGGATGTACGGCGGACGGCTGCCAAACAGTGTCTCCACAATAACATGAAAACACTTTAACAAATTTTTTTCAAATTTAAATATGTTGTTTCCTGGGACTTAATGAAGGTCTAGTTCAATTTTCAAGATTTTAGTATTTCTCCTTTTTGAGTTATCGCCATTTTTAATATCCAAAAGTGGAATTTTAAAATATTTTTCTCTTGTTATCATATGACTTGTCTTATCTCACAATAAAAATTGGAGTGACAGATTTATTTGAAAATTTTCTATTTTTTATTAAGTGGTGATGATTATAAGCTATATCATTAGACAATTTGAAGTTAATTACATTATTAATTATTAATTAGATCTGGGTTATATCTTAGCATATGATAATCATTGGAGTGACAGATTTATTTGAAAATTTTCTGTTTCCTGATAATTTCTGTAGGACTGTATATATAAAGTTTGAAATTTACTAGTAGGACTGTATAAATGAAGTTTGAAATTTACTGTTCATTATTAGACATTTTGTAGATAATTAAGTCTCCCTAAACCATATATATTCTTACTCCCACCCCACAGGCACTTGTTTCTATCCATGGGAAGCCCCACTATCAACGTATATTTACGAGCGGAGAGGTGAAAAAAGTAGTTGGGTACCTTCTCGTAAATATACGTTGATAGTGGGGCTTCCCATGGATAGAAACAAGTGCCTGTGCCCCACCCCCCTTCAATTTGAGAATGTGCTTTTATCTTGTAAACGGTCGAGATCCCCACCCCTAAATCATATATATTCTTGTATGGGACAATAAAGCAAATCAAATGAAATATTGGGGGAGTCCGCGGGTTCACCCCCACACCCCTTCTTTTTGAAAACTTGTAAACCGTCAAGATCCCCACCCTGAATTTTACCATATATATTCTTGTATGGGACAATAAAACTAATCAAATGAAATAATAGGCGAGTCCCCTGGGGTCACCCCCACCCCTTCCTGTTTGAGAACTTGTAAACGGTGGAGATCCCCACCCCTAAACCATATATATTCTTGTATGGGACAATAAAACAAATTAAATGAAATATAGGGGAAGTCCATGGGGTAACCCCCACCACCCTTCTTTTTGATAACTTGTAAATGGTTGAGATCCCCACCCCTGAACCATATATATTCTTGAATGGGACAATAAAACAAATCAAATGAAATTGAGGGGAAGTCCCCTGGGGTAACCGCCAACCCCCATTTTTTTTTTGAAAACTTGTAAATGGTCAAGATCCCCACCCCGAAACCATATATATTCTTGTATGGGACAATAAAACAAATCAGATGAAATATAGGGGAAGTCCATGGGGGTAACCCCCACCCCCCTTCTTTTTGAAAACTTGTAAACGGTCAAGATCCCCACCCCGAAACCATATATATTCTTGTATGGGACAATAAAACAAATCAAATGAAATATAAGGTGAGTCCCCTGGGGTCACCCCCACCCCCTCCTATTTAAGAACTTGTAAACAGTCAAGATCCCAACCCCTAAACCATATATATTCTTGTATGGGACAATAAAACAAATCAAATGAAATATAGGGGAAGTCCATGGGGGTAACCCCCGCCCCCTTCTTTTTGATAACTTGTAAACGGTTGAGATCCCCAGCCCTAAACCATATATATTCTTGAATGGGACAATAAAACAAATCAAATGAAATTGAGGGGAAGTCTGCTGTGGTAACCCCCACCCCCTTCTTTTTAAAAACTTGTAAACGGTCAAGATCCCACCCCGAAACCATATATATTCTTGTATGGGACAATAAAACAAATCAAATGAAATATAAGGCGAGTCCCCTGGGATCAACAACAACCCCCCCCCCCCCACCCCTTTTGAGAACTTGTAAACGGTCAAGATCTCCACCCCTAAACCAAATATTCCTGTTCGTAATTTCAAGAAGATTTGAATGACATACAGGGTCAATCCATAGGCCTCACTTATGCATCTCACAAACCAATTTGTACTGGACTTTGCCCAATGTCAGGCGACCATGGGAATGACGAATTATTGGAGCTTTGTTTGGGAGACTTCGTAACAGCATCCTGTTACAATTATTTCTTGTTACTGATAAGTTTTATAGAATTTGAAGACATTGTATTTTCTTTGGTAAATTGTTTGAAGAATTTTGTGGTAAGTTTGTTTGTTATTCTGTAAAAACTAATTTTCTGAATGCTATATATTTTTTTTTTTGTTGAAGTGAACTTCTTTAAAAACTAAGCTTATATTGTCTATTAATAAACATATATTTAGATTTCTGATTTTTGGCCCAGTTTTCAAGTTGGTCCAAATCGGGGTCCAAAATTAAACTGTGTTTGATTTCAACATAAATTGAATATATATAGGGTTCTTTGAAATGCTTAATCTAAACCTGTATTTCTTTTCATTATTAATAAGATAATACCACATTGAGGTCTTAAGGGTCCTAAATTAAACTTTTGTTTAATTTTATCAAAAATTGAATTCTTTGGTTCTTTGATATGCTGGTTCTAACAATGTTTGAGTGTTAAATCATATCTAATTTTAGAGAACTTAGTCATCACTGGTTGTTGTTATTATATTATTGATTATAATTTGAAAAATTGCATCATATCTTATTTTAGAAAACTATTTATCCAGTTTGAGTTATTTCCCTTTGCACAGAAAATATTATGGATAAAATTAACCTGTGTTTCATTTCATCATAAATTAAATATATATAGGGTTCTTTCAAATGCTGAATCTAAACCTGTATTTAAATATTAGATTTTTGGGCCCAGTTTTCAAGTTGGTCCAAAATTAAACTTTGTTTGATTCAACAAAAATTGAATTTATGGGGTTCTTTGAAATGCTGAATCTAACCATGTATTGAGAGATTTTGGATTGTGGACTCCTTTATCAAATTGGTCCACATTGAGGTCCAAAGGTTCCTAAATTAAACTTTTGTCTGATTTAATCAAAAATTGAATTCTTGGGGTTCTTTGATATGCTGATTCTAATATGTACTTAGATTTTGGATATTGGACCATAATAGGTATTTAAATGTCCAATTTCAAATATTTCAGTTCTTTGACCACATTCATTTTGTGTCACAAACCTATGCTGTGTCAAATATTCAATCACAATCCAAATTCAGAGCTGTTTTAAGCTTAAATGTAGTGTCCATACTTGCTCAACTGTTCAGGGTTCGACCTCTGCAGGAAAATCCGGTTTGCTGTCACTCTGACAGCCTCCTGTTAATTAATTAAAAATATATAATTGGCGACTGGAGATTAAAGAAATAGACTTTATACTGTTGAATTATTTCGGTTCTTCACATTTAGCTAATGATACAACTTGTTATGAATTTTATAACATAACAATGATTTTGATTGGTTCCTTTATAGACTTGTGATTTAAAGGAATTAAAGTTTTTCATTCTGCCGTTGATAGCCGAAAACTAACCCTCCCATTATTTATCCCACCCAATATTTATGATCAGTAGTTTCAGTCTCATTTTCTATGGAGTTTTATTTTTCAGCGTATGTTCCTTGCAGATTTGTTACTGTGAATAGACGAATTTACAATGTAATTGAGTGATTAAAGGATGATTGAGCAACATAGTTTATAACTGATAATTTGGATTCGGATTAATTCTCAATGGATTCAGACGTTTCAGATTTATTGTAGACTGGTTCCCGATCGCAATATTCAGTATGTTACACATATACCAATATAACTGGATTGTCATTTTCCGTTTCCATTCCAAAAAAGTGCATCACAGCAACTACCAAGTTGGATGTAACATAGCTGGTGACATACTTTTTATCTTCTTCATATGCATTCATAACATTGGTGTCTACTCCTTTTCTGCTGATTCTCTCACACTCTCCTCTTAAGGTTCCAGCCTCAACTAATCCTGACTTGTTCCACATTTCACCAAAAATTACCTGTTATGCATGTAACACAAATACAAGAGTGCGTACACTTGGAATTTATTGCCTGCTTTACTGTTCAACAATTTCATGTTGAAAGTCTCAAAGATAAAGGTTTTATTAAATAAAAGCAATACAGAAACTTAACATTTTAAAAAATCTATGACAAATAGGTTCAGGACAGATAAAAATTGTCAGGCATACATATTCACTGCAATTTTTGTATACACCAACTTAACATTGACCAATGAACAATGAAAAATCTTTGTCTCTAGACTTAAAAATATTCCAAATACAATTATATTGGTTATTGTGGTTGTGTATAAATAAGACCAAGTCATCCAAAAAATGCTTTAGAATTTTATTACTTTGTGAATGAATTTGTCTGGTTAAAAATGTTGATAAAAAATGTGAAAATTAAGATTTTCTTTTAAGAAGTTTACAATTAATAAAAAACTTCATAAAAAAATCTACTGGCTGGTTACTATTTAAAGTAACAGTAAATAAAAGTCTTTAGTGAATTAATTCCCTGATTTCCTGTTTAGTTTTACTCTTCTAACTTTGAAGAAGTATGTAATTTACTCACTTACCTTTTCTAAAAAGTTCATTCCTAGGTGGAAAAACTCTGCCACACATCGCCCTACATTCCTAAATTCGTCATTTGGGTTGATATTCCCATATCTAAGTAACATTGCCTGGGTAAGTCGTTCTCTTGTCAACTGGTCACCTCCTATTTGGAATTTAATATTTGGATCTGCATTGGAACCAGTAATTACTTGCTGAAATAAATTCTGGTACCAAGTTCGAATTTTAACATCATCCTGAAGATATTGCTCGTTATATGGTAGACATGGTAAAGGCACAATTACTGTTTTTTGGCATGGTGTTGATATTTTGTCTGAGTTGTTAGGTTTTAGGAATGACAGTTGAGGTAAGAATTGTACAACCAGATCTATTACGATATTAATTACATCATTTCTTATGATAATGTATTCTTCTGGTTGTAACAAGATGTGTTCAAAGCTCAATTGATTCAAATCAATTTCTGGTTCCTCTGGTTTCGATAAATAGTGGTGGTCCGAAATTAATGCTGTCGATGTGAACATATGAACCATATGTTTGTGGTTTGTCTTGGTCTCATGGCTCGTACCAACTGAGAAGTTGACATTATCGCCAACAAGTCTGATGTATTTCCTTCTTTCATAGCATTTATAAGTAGGTCAGGGTACAGAGTGCTTAGAGCTACTGTGTATGATGTCGACACTCCAATTCTATTAAGCCGGTCATATACCTAAATCATAATAATTTTTATAAAAAGCTTGGATAAAGTTTTAAAAATTTCAAATTATTTATCACACAAGACTATTTCTTGATATAATTTTAACATTTTGTTTAAATTTAAAGGAATAGGAAAATTGCTGTCACATAAATGAATTTGTTATCTTTCAAAAAATATATGCATTAATTTTGAACTGATACTTATACATTTATTACTGAGATGTATTGAAAAACCAGTTTTTTTCCGGGCAGTGAAATTGAAACAAGAACAGTAGAATACATGCAAGCATTTTAAATCATTGTCTGCATAATTGAGGTTTGATTTATCCCAGGTCAGATTTGAACTGACATCTCCCAAAACTTTTAGGTGCACTACCTTGTACCACCAGGATGTGATATCTCTGTAACAGACTAATTAGACCAAATTAATCATGGCTACGATTAATTTAGTCATAGTTCAGATATGTATTAAAATAATACCCATTGCCAAAAATTATTTGTTATACCAATTAAAATATGTCACCTCTGGAAAACCTGATAACCCTCTGCATTCAATGAGTCACCCTAAATAAAATCAACATTAATTAACAACATGCAAAAAATTAGAATACTTAAACAAAATTTGATATTAAGAGCTCTAACACTTTGATCACAGATGTTGTCAGCTAAGCATATGGATACCACTCTCTGCATTCTGCTCAACTCATGATGTCTTGTTTGCATTATGATGCCATAAATCATAGCAAGCCGTGGAACTACAGTAGCAATTGAAGTTTCATCCTTGGGCAACATAATAGCGACTATCATGTCAAGTAGTTCTGGAAATTTTTCTTGAAATTCTATCATTACATCTTCAAATTTTACTGTTTCTAGAGCTTTAAAATCTTTTTCCATCAGTACTGACACAAATCCCTTTTTTTTGTTTAACATTTGTTCCGGCCTTTTTCCCACTACATTAATGACGTCTGCTATGACTTGTTTTCTAAGGGGAGAAACAGACAAAATCTGGGTGGAAATACTTTTGATATTACCAGTTTTGATAACTGACAAAAGGTTGAGACATTCTTTAGGAGTCAGAATAGACAAAGTGGTAGGTTTTACTGTCAACCTTTCAACAATTGGCAGAAACTTTTGTAATCTTTTTTTTGGTGCACCAACATGACTTTGTTTTTTTGCAGTATTTTCTTGTCCAACTTTATTGTAGTTGCGTTCATCTGTAACCTGCGAATGATTATTGATACTAGCTATCTAATTATCTGTCAAGATGCAGTTCACTTACAAGTACATTTATTTGAAATTATTTACTCGCACACAAATTAAAACCAAAGGAAAGATTTAATTTAACATAGGTTAGAAATCATTTGAAACTATAAGGAAAAACTGCACTGTATACTGTAGTTTTTTCTTCCAAGCTATTTTTTTTACCTTAGGCTTAAGCATAGGAACTTGCGTTATGTTGTCTCCAGCAGGAGTCATTGGCATTTCAACAACAAACATATCTCTTTCCCACTCTCTGATATCTTCAAAGTCATTATCCTTTAACAAAAAAATTATACAAATTACTCGAAAATTGCCTTTGCACCATGCAAATCTACAGTAGTCTATAAAAAATGTCAAATTTCCAAACAAATTTTTATAGAAATCTATTGATCTGTCTTGAAAGAATAGCATTTACAAGGAACATGCAGATGTCTCTTGTATTGTTCTATAATACCACATCTTCTGAAGTGATGTCCAAGGAGAATTACATTTTTTTAATAAGTTCTATAAATGTAATACATAAAATCACAAACTATAAAAGTTGTAACATACCACAGAATTGCCCAAAGGTCTATCATCAACATCATAACTGTGAATAATTTCATCATTAGCCTGGGAATCAATTACTGGTAAGTCTGTTGGTTGACCGTCAACACTGTCATCCTTTAACTGTATCAAATTATAACAGTAAGAAGACTAGTGTAATAGTTTAAGGTCCAACCTTCCTATTAATCACTTTAGAAAGATAAATTGAGTTTTGAGTCAGTTATTGTGAACAAAAATCACAGAAACTATGTTTACAGTAGACACTGTTTGTCAAAAAAAAAAATCAAAGTTCATGTATAACAAGCATAATGTGAGTATTGCATGACAATACATAGTCCCCTACTGGTTAAAAAATCATTATAAAGGAACATAATTCTAACTTGATCTATGACTTGTTGTATACAATTTACTAAAAAAAAGGAAAAAAACAAAAATGTAATTTATCATTAATACAATAGATATAAGAAGATGTGGTATGAGTGCCAATGAGACAACTCTCCATCCAAGTCACAATTTTTAAAAGTTAACCATTAAAGGTCTTTTAAAAATTGTTTAACCAGATGCTCCGCAGGGTGCAGCTTTATACGATCGCAAAGGTCGAACCCTGAACAGTTGGGGCAAGTATGGACACGACATTCAAGATTGATACAGCTCTGAATTTGGATTGTGATTAAATAGTTGACAGCATAGGTTTCTTACACAGAATGAATGTGGTCTAATGAACTTAAAAAATTTAAATTTACCTATTATGGTCCAATATCCAAAATCTAAATACATGGCCATGGATTGATTTAGCATATCAAAGAATCCCAAGAAATCAATTTTTGATGAAATCAAACAAAGTTTAATTTTGGACCCTTTTGATCTCAATGTGGACCAATTTGATAACAGGGCCCAAAAATCAAAAATCTAAATACATGGTTAGATCTAGCATACCAAAGAACCCCATACATTCATTTTTTGTTGAAATCAAACAAAGTTGAATTTTGGACCCCAATTTGGACCAACTTGAAAACTGGGCCCATAATCAAAAATCTAAATACAGATTTAGATTCAGCATATCAATGAACCCCAAGAATTCAATTTTTGTTAAAATCAAACTAAGTTTTATTTTGGACCCTTTGGACCATAATGTAGACCAATTTGAAAACGGGACCCAAAATTAAAAATCTAAATACACGGTTAGATTCGGCATATCAAAGAACCTCAATAATTCAATTTTTGATGAAATCAAACCAAGTTTAATTTTGGACCCTTTGGACCTCATGTGGACCAATTTAAGAACAGGGACCAAATTCCAAAAACTTAATACATGGTTAGATTCAGCATATTTAAGAACCCCAAGAATTCAAGAATAAAACCCCATTGAAATTGGTCAAGAAATAAGCAATTAATACAAAGTATTAGAAAAGTATTGTTTTTGACCCCTTTTTGGCCCCTAATTCTTAAACAGTTTGGGCCATAACCCCCAAAATCAATCCCAACCTTCCTTATTTGGAATGGAACCTCGTGGTACAATTTCAGAAAAATCCATAACCTTACACACAAGTTATTGTCTCGAAATTAGAAAAATACTTATTTTGACCCCTTTTGGGCCCTTGTTCCTAAACTGTTGGGACCAAAACCCCCAAAATCAATCCCAACCTTCCTTTAGTGGTTATAAACCTTATGTTGAAATTTTATTGATTTCTATTTACTTATACTAAAGTTATTATCCGGAAACCATCCGTCTTCGGACGACACTGACGAAGACGACGCCGCCGACAACGTGATACCAACATACGACCAAAAAATTTTTAATTTTTGCAGTCGTATAAAAAATGAGTTATTTCCCTTTGAACATAAATCTAGTAATTAATTAGTATTTCATCAAAAATTTAATTAGGGAAAGGGCTTCAACTGAACAAGAAGAAAAGCTGAAATCATGAAAATTGAATTTGACCTGTTGCTTGTCATGATAAAACAATACACCAAAATTATCAAATCAATATCTTCAAGCATGAAGAAAAATTCTGGAAAACTGATTTGGCAGATTGAGGGATGGACATTGACTTTGTCAGTTGGGGACTAATAATGAGTAATGTAAATGAAATGAATTTTACATGCTTTTTAATTTATACTCCAAAATACATATTTATTCTTACCAGATCTTGACGAAGAAAATCACTTTGATTATGTGTATCAGGTTGAAGTGAGTCTTCTACCATAAAATAAACCTTTTGTCTGAAATACATGTGAAGCATCATTCAATTTCCTTCATAATTTTTAAAGTTCAAATAATAAATAAAGCTATTGTTAAAAGATGTTAAAATGTTTTCCACATAAAAATAAAAAATTGATAAAAGTATTTCTCTACCACTGTCTACCATAAGTTATAATAGTATTTTAAAATTGTAATTTTTACATACTTAGGACCAAATGTCATATCTGTCTGACAGGCAGCTTCACATTTTCCTGGGTTAATATGAACATCATAAAGTTTCATTCTGGCAGCATGTGTTTGACATGATTTAGCTGAAAAAGAAACACACTCTGAGTAAGTTGCAAACATAACAGACCAGTTTGTCAGGCTGTAATAGGATTACTCAAAATTAACAATAATAGCAATGTAAAATTTTGCAGAACTATAGTATTAAGGAGTTCTGATTCTCAAATCTGTTGAAAAAAGTATAACCATTTTTTTTATGAAGAAATTCATACCTCGATACTGTATACTGTGTCTTTATGTTGTTATGTTACACTATTGCTTTAAGTAAGGGTGAAGGTTGGTACCTAAACGTTTAAACCCATTTTCTTTTTATACCCTTTTAATAAGTCAGGAACTTGATGTTCAGTAGGTGTCATTTGTTGATGAGGCTCATAAATGTATCTCATTTCTTGTTTTTTTTTTTAATATAGATTGGACCTTTGGTTTTCCTGTTTGAATGGTTTAACAGTAGTCATCTTTATGTTTCTATTTGACAAATTAAGATGACCAATAAAAGATTAGTTTTACAAATGACACAATAACAATATTGTACCTGCTCTTTGGTTTGAAAACACATCACTTAACAGTGAAGACACTTTCCTCCAATCTGGTGCTGTGTTATGGTATTGCTTGTCCAAAATATCTTTCAGATATGCAGTTTCATCTTCACTCCATTTTACCTTCACGGATACTGATTGCTAGATAGAAATAGAAAACATATTGTCATTGATGCAAATATGGTAAATGCATGATAGGTTACTGGTGGTGTATGCAAAAAAAAAAAAAAAGCCTGGCACAAGCATGACACATACATATTATATTGTTTACAATTGATACTGAAGTAAATGTAAAAATACATCTTTTAGCTTACCAAAATCATTAAAAATTTTATTGTGTTATTAAATAATTGATTTATAACATGAATACTGAATACCCTATACATTATTGCAAATTTTGTACATATAGACCAATGGACAATTAAGGATGTTTGTTCCTTCTTAAACATGTTTAAGTGATGAAGTGGTAGGCATGTGTACTTAAAACTTGTGTTCTCTTTAAATGTTCAATTGTTGTAACACATATTTGGAGGGTCTCAGGGAGTATGAAGCATGAGTAGTTGCATAAAATGCATAAAAATGCTGTATGTTTGTTTGCTCTACATTGGCTAGAGGTATAGAGGAAGTTTTGAGATCTCACAAAACATGTTTGCGCTTGTCCCCAGTCAGGAGCATTTGGCTTGTCTTGTATGATTTTAAATTTTATAGATATAGGAAGATGTGGTGTGAGTGCCAATGAGACAACTCTCCATCCAAATAACAATTTATAAAAGTAAACCATTATAGGTCAATGTACGGCCTTCAACACGGAGCCTTGGCTCACACCGAACAACAAGCTATAAAGGGCCCCAAAAGTACTAGTGTAAAACCATTCAAACGGTAAAACCAACGGTCTAGTATATATAAAAAACGAGAAACGAGAAACACGTATAAATTACATAAACAAACGACAACTACTGTACATCAGATTCCTGACTTAGGACAGGTGCAAACATTTGCAGCGGGATTAAACGTTTTAATGGTACCAAACCTTCTCCCTTTTTCTGAAACAATAGTATAACATCACAACATAGAAAACACACGATAAAACATCAATTGGAAGGCTTAACTCAATCAAAACGTAAATTAACACACTATGAACGAATAAATTCGATCTGTGATACCTGAAAGTAAATACATAGTTAATAAAATATTAGGGACAACCATTCAAGGCCAAAAGCAAACAAACAAGTCCAAATAAAGCCATGGCACTACTGCGAAATATTAAACCCTTAGAAAATAATCACTTTTGAAAAAACCGGTTTTCATAATATATACAGGTAAATGAAAAATAACTTTGTCGTTTTAGGTATACTTTTTCTGTCTATATAAAATCTTCCAATAATTAGGAATACCAAGAAAGGTCTGTCATATAATAGTTCCTTTATACATTTCTGAGTTTTGTAAGTTGGCTTTTTTCCCTGAACAAGTACAAATTTTTGTTTAGTGGCCAGCTGCAGCACGCTGTTTTTGGCTATTTGGTCGGGTTGTTGTCTCTTTGACAAATTCTTAATTTGATTTTCCATTCTCAATTTTATAAAAATAAAATATATATTGTAAATATACTTTCTGCTTTTTCACTGGTATGTTAGAATCTTCTTCTTTAGCATTACTGTCCCTTAATCTTTTCTGAGAAAAATCCTGTAAATCAATTTAATGAATTAACATTGCTATCATGGCTATTGGACATATTGACATTTTCTTCTAATATACTGTAAAATTAGGAAATATTATCATGATTATGTGCATTTATTATTGCTATTTTGTCTTTTAACACATTAAAAAAAATGCAATGTTATTTTTTGTGATATTTAGATATTCTGCTTCATTCATATCAACTGTGAGTTAAGTCCAAATGAATTATAATGACATCTTGTAAGGCTTTGCTTTGCCAGGAACCAGATATTCAGTAGTTGGCATCTTTCATAAGTGTTTCTCGTTTTTTATATAGATTAAACCGTTGGTTTCCCAGTTTGCATGGGTTTACACTAATTAATTATAGGGCCCTATAAATAAAGCTTGCTGTCCAGTATGAGCCAATGCTCCTGTGGTGAAGACCGTACTTTGACCTATGATGGTTTTTCTTTTACAAATTGTGACTTGGATGGAGAGTTGTCTCATTGGAACTCATACCACATCTTATATATCTTTTTATGATGTGCAGCAGTCAAAGATATAACTCTATAGGGTTATTACAGAAAATAACTTGCGTGTGTTATTACAGATACTTTCATGAGTTGTCTACTCTTTATTCCTTAAATTTTCTAAATCTGTAATAACATATGTTTGTTATTTGTAAAATTATTTCATTTATAGTGGGCTCTAGGAAACTCTTGAGACTGCGCAGAAACTAAATGCATAGCCTTGATAACTAATTTTTTAATTAAATTAATTCATTTTTGATTAACCATGGTAAATCAATGAGACGAGGCTATTAAGGGATAAACTTAGCTGTGATAACAAGGCTAGGTTATTAAAGGAATGTAACTTATTATATAAGACACTTGGGAATTACTGAGAAACTTGCGCAGAACCTCATTACATGCTCTGGTCATTATTTCTTACAATAAATTAAAATACATTGTAATTAAGCATGATGTATGTCTGAGCAAATGCTTTGAAGTGATATAGAGAAGCTGTGATAACACCCTTTAGTTATTATAGGCATATTTTTTCTGTAATAACATATAGGTGTCCTATGCAAAATTGGCAAACTATGAACTGTTATATCTTTCAATAGTTAAGTATACATATAGACAAAAGTAATATCAATAGAACTTTTACACATTTTAACTAAACTAATGATGTATATTGTCCCTTTGAAACATGTAACATACATATGTTATCACAGTTCTTTGATTTTTTAGTCCACAATAACAAATGTATGTTATTTTTCTGTAATAACCCTATAGAGTTATATCCCTCACTGTGCAGCATCACAACAAAAATAATAAAATAGCCTTATGCATATACATATGTATACAAATGTAACTGGTGATCAGATAAAAATAAAATGTTGAACGGATAGTAGCTACGATTTTCATTAAAATTATTTTTCTAATCTATATGCCAGATTTTGTACAAAAGGTTTATTTAGAATGAATAAAACCATCACTGTTTACTTTCCAATTAGCATTTACAGGCTTTTTAAAGTTTTACCATGTTTACACCTGAATTTAATTTTTGTCTTTAGACAAAAATTCGATGTTAAGCCAACCCTTATTCATATGACCTATGTTGACCTTAACTCCGCAGTTCCCAATGCGCAATCGTAAGTTGTCCCTCGAAGGGAAAATGTGGAACACAAGAATTTTATCGCGGAAATGGAACGTGTGTTTACAGTTTCTGCGAGAAAAAGAAACAGTAAAGAGGTGCAGACAAGTTATTGTAAATTGAAACAAATAACTGCGATGAAATCAGTCATTAGAATCATTTATAAACACTTGTCACGCAGATAAAGTCATTATATAAGTAGTCGACATTACAACGGTTTGCGAAATGTAAAAAACATTTCTGAACTTTTCGAATCCAGATCACATGAAAATAAATCGTGACGTGTTCAAATCATTATTGTCCAAAATATCTTTATAGATTTAAGAGCAGTGATCTCACAACTTAGAAGACATTAAAAATTAACTTCTTACAATTTAATATTATTCTTCGGGTGTATCCTGCATGAAGGCCCCAATTCAATTCACAAACGTGTATTCGTTATCGGCATTGTTTTGTCATACAAATATAAAACAAGTGTATAATATTGCCATTGTTGGAAAACATTGGGATCGAATAATATCCAGACATTTGGTATATTTTGTTGTTTACATAATTTGATAAATGGTTTCAAATATGTACGTTCAATCTAAAGAAATTAATCAAATACATAAGAAAACAAAAGCACATGTTCATATTTATTTATATCCTGGTCATCTCACTCGCTGTGCCGGCAAAGTTCGGGAAGTAAACCCAATGCATAATTAATGAGATGAAAAGGCACGCTACACGATATTAATTATCAATTATTAACACTTCTGTACTTTATATAAACATTCCAGCGATCTTATTGTTAATTTTAAGTACATATCTTTGATTTAAGCAGCTTTGAAACTTGGTCATAATTTTGTCAAAATCGTAGCTACTATCCCTTTAACCGTTCTACATGTGCATTTAATGCATTTATGAAGACTGCAAACGCACTTAATACATGTAATAGAATCAAATATATGTTCTATCCATGATATAGAGTGGACCATATCAAATGAAACCCAGGTGTATGTTTAATTTGCATTCTTCTGCATATATTGCCTTTTATTGGGAAGAAATGCAAATCAAATGTATGCACAAGTTTGTCTACAACTACATAACTACATCTATAGTAAATTTTCAGAAGCAAAAGTGATCATAAGTATAAACTGCCTCTGATGAAAAGCTTGTCCTCATGTTTTTCATTTGTAAGTATAATATGGACATTTCCCACATATAATTTTGCCTCAAAACTTCAACACTTATATTGTAGCTGTCTCGTAGTTATTATTATGGCTATTACGATGATTCAGCCAAACAATTTTGAATTTGTTCTGCATAATATCTTGTCTGATACTTATTTATGAAGTCTACAGTGGCATGATGTATAGGATAGTGGACAGTGCTGACAGTAAAACCTAGTCAGACCTACTACATAAGCAACCATTTGATTTTCTGGGGCTATGGATTTTTTTGGAAAAAAAAGTTTGTTTCCAGTTTCTGGAGAAAAAAAATAATTTGTTTTTGACCCTGAGAAAAAAAATGTGTTTCACCCTCAGCTGCCACTATATGTAAAGCTAAAATTGAAAGAAAAAAATTGTTTTCGACTTGTCGCCAAAAAAATAGATTGTTTTTCGGCGAAAAATAAAGTTTGTCCGGATAAAATCCATAACAAGTCCTTGTTGTATCCCCAGAAAATCAAATGGTTGCTGCCTAACAAGTCCTTGTTGTATCCCGGATAAGACAAGTTGGATGTGCTTGGATTAAATCGTTTGCACATATTTCGTCTGTGTCCCAATTTGAATAAGTAATGCCTTAAATTAAAGTAAATACTTTTTGTAAAAGTTAAAATTTTAAAACACAGCAAAGTCATTTTCTTATTTTCTGTCTCTTTGTGTTCAAAGATATAGACCGTTTGGAAGCACAATTAAAGCGATGTAAGTCCAAATTTTGAACTTTTGTTTACCTGAGGCGGCAATAGCGAAAGCTGGAGTTACAGGAAAAATGGTATAAATGAATTAATAGTATAATAATGATAAGAAGGCAGAAAGGGGTAAGGAACATGGGATTGAGATGGGGGCAGGGGCAGACCCAATATAAAATTGACCTCCAAATAGTCTGACGGTATCAGGTCCTTTCGCGCCCAATACACGTTCGCACCCTACACGTTCGCACCTCACATGTTCGCCCAAGTCCGTTAGCACCCTACTTGTTCGAGCCAAATTTTATTCAAATTCCTGTTGAATTATTAGATATATTTTATATATATATACCAAATAAATTATGTTTTCCTGAATAAAATTTTAGGAATTATTATTTATTAATTTGATGATTAATTATTAAATGTATGATTACTGCTAATTGGTATTTATACACATCTAAATTTGGTGTTTTTGTTGTGTGTTTAAAAATAATGATTGTTGTTTTAACTTGTGGAAAAAATATATTTATAGCAATACACTAACCAAAAATCATGCGCGTCGATACGTTTATGTCAAAACGTACTGGCGTACATGAATTTCGAGGGTGAAATATTTTGATCCAAATAAATTAAAGGAACTTTTAAAGCACATGGTCAATTATAATGCTTTCAACGACTCGTAATGAAGATAAAAGTGACGAAATGTACTGTTTAATCAACTGGTATCATTTTTTTTTAAATTTGTTCATTTTCTGTCAAACTTTGAATCTACTGTGAATTTCTACTCAGATAAGTTAATTGGTTAAAGCAATTAAGTGTTTGTGTCTTGCATTTTTATGATACACCTGACCATCTATGAAAATTATTTTTCTTGCGTCCTTAAAGAAATTTTCCGTAAAAGGGTTGAAAGTTATACAATGTTATAAAAGTGAAAATAATGAATAGAACTTTCAATTTACTTTTTTTAAAGTTCAGATTTTTTTCGATTGCTCGGTTTACCCAACACCTCCTTTCAAATATTCTTAAGTAGCTAGTTTGGATTTTTCTCCAAAACAAAGGACCATTAGATTCCAAATCAACACACTGAAATCAACATTAAAACAAACCCTAATCAAATTTTAGAAGAGTGGCGAATGATACCAAAGTATAATTCAAACTCATCAGTTGATAACAAGCTGATAATCTAAAACCTGGGGTGATCTCAGGTGCCCATTGTATTTAGTAAAGTTTTGTTCTCATCCGAACAAGTATATTGCTATTTGGGATTTTAAAATGAAAGAAATGGTATATTTTTCACGGTAACACTTGATCTTTAGAGGGTTTCGTCCCCATCCCAGAACGTGTTTTTGGGAGAACGGACTCGGATTCTAGCCTGACACCCCATGGGTCTGACACTTTAATAGTCTAACACCCCAGTAGGCAATCACCAAATTAGTCCTACATCACCATAGTTTGAAACCACATAAGTTCGACATAAGCCAAACAAAGATACGTTCAATAGTCATTCAAGGGTATACATGTAACTTAAATAAGTTATTAGAGAAAATAACATACATGTTGTTATTACAGATAATTTCATGTCGAGTTGTCTACTTTTATTTCTAAAATTTTCTTCATCTGTAGTAACATATATATATATGTTTGTTATTTCTTAAATAATCATAAATATTTTTATTTTTGGTGGGCACTTGGGAAATCTTGAAACTTTTGCAATATCTTAATACATATAAAAAGAAGATATGGTATGATTGCCAATGAGACAACTCTCCTCGAGAGACCAAATGACAGATACAGAAATTAACAACTATAGGTCACCGTACAACATTCAACAATGAGCAAAGCCCATACCCCATAGTCAGCTATAAAAGGCCCCGAAATGACAAATGTAAAACAATTCAAACGAGAAAACTAATGGCCTAATGTATGTACAAAAAAATGAACGAAAAACAAATATGTAACAAACGACAACCACTGAATTACAGGCTCCTGATTTGGGTCAGGCACATACATACAGAATGTGTAGCCTTGATAACATTTTCAATACATTTTTAATCAACCATGGTAAATCAATGAGACGGTGTTTTCCAGTGATTAAACTTAGCAGGCATGTAACTTAGAACATGTAAATATGTGAGACACTTGGTAATTACTTGGAAGCTTGCACAGAACCTCATTACATGCTCTGATCATTATTTCTTATAACAAATTAAAATACATTGTGATTAAGCATGATATATGTCTGAGCAAAGGCTTTGAAGTAATGTAGAGAAGCTGTAATAACACCCTTTAGTTATTACGGGCATATTTTTCTGTAAAACATATGTGGACTATGCATGATTGCCAAACTATAAAATCTTAATAAAGTTTAGTACACATAAAGACAATAACAATGCCAATAGAACTTGTATACATTTCAACAAAACAGAGGATGTATATTGCCACTTTGAAACATGTAACATACATTTTTCCAGACTCTGCCAAATACATGCGATTAGGGCTTCGCCTCTTCCTGAATCATGCATATACGGTGTTTTCTGATTAATGATCAGAAATGACGGAATTCCATACAAATTTCAAGACTATCGTTGAAATTATTAGGCTTATTATCGCTAATAATCCAATAATTAAATGGTCATGATACTACCCTATTATTTGGAAAAAGATCTGTGCAACTGCAACGAGACCACTACTGAGAGGTAAGCTAATCCATATCAACCAAAACTTCTCCGACCATTTCGTCTATCACTTTGCTTATTATTGGTCTCCTTGACAACTCTATAAGGGTTGGGTTTTTAGGAACAGTGCCCGATTCTCTGGCAATACGGACATTTGGCATAGTCTCCGTGCGAATATCATTAAGAATACAAGTGGCAGGTGAACTACCTAACCCATAATCTGCTGAGGAAAATAGTAATAAAAATACTGTGCATGCTGTACAGTAGGAGCAGGATAAAACATTCCATCATCTACGAAATCAGTGTCTTGAAAGCTTCCATAGTGGAAGATTTCACTATCCTAGCTGTCGATTCCGCAATTTATTCCAGGCTATTACTCTTCGTTGGTATAAAGGTATCCAATTAAGCTTGCTTATCATGCTAGTGACACTTAATTGATTCGTTCATCGAAAATGTATCAAGCTGCTCTTCTCTGTACACGCTCTATGTTATCTATAATGTCTTGCGTATAGGGATCCGAAATGGCTGCGTTATATTCCACTCTTGTTCTTACTACTGCTTTTACAGCATTGATTTCTAAGCAATTATATCGTACATGAGAGAGCATTGGAGTCGGATGTCACATAAAAAATGGATATACTATAATATTACCTGGTGTAGACTGAACAAATCCTTGTCAGTAAAAAAAGAATCAAAATTGAGTAAAAGTTCGATACTGTATTATTCAAAACACTTGACCAAGTCCATAACAAGGTAACAAGTATAGAAATATACAACATTTAACTTCAGGATCAACAATACGGTTCTCCACGATTACTATTAACGATATTGTCCTCTCCTCACTTTAAACTCTCTCTCTCGCCATCTCAAGCTCTTTTTATCTTTTATATCACTCCTACTGGATACAAATATGGAATACTAGGTCAACTAGGCACTATGGCAGCGGACTCCAGGAAATTGGGAGGGTGGGTAATCCGGCTTCTATAACTCCGTGTTCCTTACATATCAATTTACTAGGGCACCATATATTATATGCAAATCATTAGGGTTCAGTTAAACAAAGAAATTTAAATATATTTTTTTAATGTTCATCTTTGATCAGATCTTTGATGATATTAAATGATTATTAATGAAAACAATTAAATTCAACTGCAAAACATAAAACGCTTGATCTTACGCATAAAAATATTATAACACAATTATCGCATAACATAAATTTACAGCTGCGCCATGAGTGCAAGATACGCCCGTCGCTTTTTCAAATAACTTCTCAATGTCATATCAGAAATTTATATAAAAAAAACACTAAAGGGAGGTTATCTTAATAGATATAAATCAGTCGCCAAAATCACCTCTTTTATGAATAAAATCCTGTAACTCAGAAACGTTAAATATAAAATTTATAGAAATCGAATGGGAGTTTACAAAATAAATATAAACAATTTACCAAAGTTTCACGAAAACTGCCTGTAAGCATTATTGGGTTATTGTCCGAAAACTGGAAAACCCCTTTTTAATGAATTAAACCCCATAACTAGTAAACGTAAAATCCGAAATTTATAAAATCGAAAGGAGCTTACGTCAATAGATTTAAACAATTCACCAAAGTTTCTTGTCGACGGACGGACGGACAGACGGATGACCAATGGTATACCATAATACATCCGTAAGCGGCGGCGATAAAATAAATAAGATTACTTTCACATAGTTATTATCAATATTTCTTTATTATAAATTCAATCCTAATTATAATAATCTAAGACAAACTGCAATGATGAATGAATAGCTTTCAATATTTCTTACGCCGCTACATTTTCATAGGCGGATCCAGGGGTTAATTGTGGGAAAAGGGGGTTTCACACTGTGGGAAAAATGTGGTTCATGTTGGTAATATAGGGAATCACTGAAGCATGATTGAAGCGGCAGTCAGTCCCCTCCCCTTTATGAAAATTTCTGGATCCGCCACTGATTGTGTTAATTTATCAACATAGTAGTCTCAGTTTTGCCATGCTAAATTAATGTAAGCTGATTAATAATATACCATGACGCCTCATACACAACGCTAATCTAGTAATTACGTCTACTTGGATATTTATTTTCTAATTCCAAAATAACTTTCATTATTTTACACACTGCATTGCTTATTAAAAGTGTACGAATTTCTATAATCTAACCAAACTATAAAAATTACACAACACCAGTTACATCTATTTATATGTTATTTTCTACTTTCACTTTCACAGGTATGCTCGTGGACTTCCGGTATCACCGTGTCCGGGTATGCTCGTGGATGTTGCTCATAGACCCAACTGGCGGACTCCCAGATGCCGACTTCCGGTCCATTTTGAAATTTTAAAAATATGGCTAATAGCTAATACCTGGAACGTAGTACCGGGAACCAGGATAGATTTATTGTTACCCGCTGGATATAGATGTGTGAGCAAAGTGTTGTTGATAAATGGTGCTGAACATTGATTGAATTAACTTTAACGTCTATTATTGTTTTTTCATATGAAATTGTAAAAATTTGCCAAAATTAAATGTTTTATTTTAATTCGCTTTAATCATTTCTTAGCATTTAATTAGTATTGCTTTGCATCCAGTCGTCTCATGGTTTATATATCTGCGTCTATTTACTTCGAAAGAGCAAATTAGAAGCTTTCATTATGACCAAAAGATAGAATCCAGAGCAAAATTTAGAAAATATTTTTTTTCTTTTTTTCCGTATTTTACTGATAAATGGCTTTTTTATAGTTAACATTTAGATGCAGTCTAAGGTTAAATTTGAGGTTCTATTTTCAGTTAACATTTAGATTCAGTCTAAGGTTAAAATTGAGGTTTTTTTTTATAGTTAACATTTAGATACAGTCTAAGGTTAAAATTTTTCAGTCATCAACAACTTTGTCTTAGGTTCCACTTACATGGCAGAACGACCAAAGCTATTTGGAATTAATGCTATTTTTGTTTACCAATTTTCTGAATTTTGCTTATTATCCCCAAAACAATAGTAGATAGGTAGACACTATGAATAGCAAAATTGATCAGCAATACAAGATTTATTTTTGACATTCAGTCTTTGATGAGCCTTCTGTTTCCAATAAATTTATTAAGTCATTTAAGCAATATTAAATTAAGTCATTTAAGCAATATTTAAATTAAGTCATTTAAGCAATATTAAAAGGCAATCCCTATATTTATAAGCATGAAATAGTTGTTGTAAAATACCAATTTTTATAAAATACCTACAGGTGAAATGTTTATAAAAATCAATCTGTGTCTAAACCAAGTTCATATTTAGACTAATTTAAATTGTTAAACATCCTTGTGGAAGTTTTTTTTTCTAATTTCTCTATTGTTGAAGATTACATTTTATATTGATAACTTTTTAAGGTGGAGGTATAAATGAGATCAATATTTCAAGAATTCTACAACAGTCCACAGCCAGGGAATTTCATTGTTCAGCTAGAACATCAGGACTGTCTTTGATGCAATTCCAAAAGCAGGCATACCAATGGGCACTGCATCATTTCCACCAGAATATAGCACAAAAGTAACAGAAGTGGCAAAGTTAAACATTTTATTAGTTTGTCAGATAATTTTTATGGATATGGAATAATCATGTTGTCTAGATAATTTGTTCACCTTGTCCTATTTGCCATATGAGCTGTTGTCATCATTTTGCGTCTGTTGTTGTGATCTGTTATAAACTTTAAAAAAATTCTTCTATGAAACTGCTGGAGTATTTTCAACAACACTTGGAATTAATGATCATAAGGATATCTAGTTTACAGTAATTGATTTATTGTTCTTGCCAATGAACCAACATTACTGACATTGCTAATAAAAAAACCATAAGGGTCAAATGCAAACAAAATGTCAAATATCTTGCGAAAGAAATTGTGACAGGAGCAAAATACTTTAATATTAACAAAATTATCAGACAACTTAGGTATAATTGTAATAAAATGGATTTTTTTTCAATTTGTGTTCATCTTATTATTCATCAGAGAACGTCAAAACAGCAAAATAGATATAAGCATCACAAGATCATCAAAAAGAGCCAATAAAGCTGAACCCCTCCATTAATTGATTTGTAGGAATAGTTGCCTTTACATGACTATTAATGGCCTATTTCTAACTTTTACCTAGCTGATACTTTGAAAATTATTATAGATAGAAAGTAAATGTAAGGAACAAAAATGAACAGTAGTGTTTACAAGATCATTAGAAATGCTAATATGAGCAAAACCATCAGACCATTTCTTCTAGGACTTATTGTCCCTTGAAAACTATAATATATGAACAAGAAGTGTAAACAGCAAAAGACATCAGCAAATGAAATCTAAAGATATACTTGTATGACTTAATCCATCAATTAACTCCTTATATGAGTTATTTTCCTGAAATGATGAATTTTGACAAAATTCAGCTCTTTTAACAGTCATCTTTAAGGTTACATTAGATAGACAGAAACTGCAAACAACAAAAAAGATCATTATTTTATTGGAACATAAAACTTCACTTCAGAACACCATGTAATTCTTGTCTGCCAATAAAAATCATCAAAACTTATGGAACATCTATGTGGTGCTATTATTTGAAAATAGATAGCTTAGCTGTGAAAAAAATGTGATTACCAATAAGGTGAACAAGTAAGGTTCCTAAGGTTTTGCTATTCAATTTTTTTTAAATTTGGTCATTTTACAGTGTTATGTTGTACTCAATCTCATTATATTGTTTTCATAAGCACTTTTTCAGGAACACCATATGAACTATTAAACCAAAATGCTAGTCATAGTGATGCTAATATGTTGCTTAATAGCACTTGCTTTACAGCTTCATATTTCAGAATGCAGAAGAGCTGGATAATCCATATCTGGTATTCATATGCCTTATGGTCTGAAGTTTCTTTCATGCTTATGTCAGTTGTCTTTTTCCAAATTTTCATAATTCAGCAACTGCTTAATAAACTAGTTTAATTATCAAGTGAATTTCTCACTTATTATTAGTAAGATGTAACTATCTACAATGTGTTCAATCATGTATGCCAGAAAAGGTTAACCTGATGTTGACCTCATTTCATTGGCCAGTGATCAAAGTTACGTTTCATGGTCATGTCCAATTCTCAGTTACTATAAGCAATAGGTAAACTTTATTTGGTACGCAATGATTCTAAGTTGTACATGTCCATCCGGCAGGGTTCATCTCAGTGACATTGGTCTCATTTTAATGGTTCATTGGTCATTGTTAAGCTTTGTTGATTAGATCAGTTTCTCAGATACTAAAAGCAATAGGTGAGCATTTTTAGCTCACCTGGGTTAGAGGGCCAAGTGAGATTTTCTTATCACTTGGGGTCCGTCATCATTGTCTGTTAACTTTTACAAAAATCATCTCCTCTGAAACTACAAGGTCAAATTTAACCAAACTTGGCCACAATCATCATTGGAGTATCTAGTTTTAAAAAATGTGTCCGATGACCCCGCCTGCCAACCAATATGTCCGACATGGCTAAAAATAGAACATAGGGGTAAAGTGCAAGTTTTGCCTATTATTTTGAAAACCGCTATCAATAGAGAAATTCTGACAGGTGCAAAAATGTTCAGAATGTTGAGCACTGCCTATTGTCTATTTGCATCGAAAAATTCAGACGACTCCTTAAAGGAGTTATTGCCCTTTAATGAATTGATTTTTACCATTTTTAAACCTTTTTATTATGCCCCGCCATAGCGGAGGGGGCATTAAGTTTAACCCTTGTCTGTCTGTACGTCCGTTCGTACGTCCCAAAGTTGGTTTCCGTTCTCTAACTTTAGTTTGCCTCAACCAACTGTTATGAAACTTTAACACAATGCTTATTACCACAAAACACAGACCAAGTTTGAATTTTGGTGGCGTCACTTTAACCGTTCTACAGTTATGCCCCTTTACAAATGGAAAAATTGCTGAATTTTTCGTTTCCGTTCTCTAACTTAAGTTTGCCTCAACCAAATGTTTTGAAACTTATACACAATGCTTATTACCACAAAATACAGATCAAGTTTGAATTTTGGTGGCGTCACTTTAACCGTTCTACAGTTATGCCCCTTTACAAATGGAAAAATTGCTGAATTTTTCGTTTCAGTTCTCTAACTTTAGTTTGCCTCAACCAAATGCTACGAAACTTACACACAATGCTTATTACCACAAAACACAGATCAAGTTTGAATTTTGGTGGCGTCACTTTAATTGTTCTAGAGTTTTGCCCCTTTACAAATGGAAAAATTGCTGAATTTTTTGTTTCAGTTCTCTAACTTAAGTTAGCCTCAACCAAATGTTATGAAACTTAAACACAATGCTTATTACCACAAAATACAAATCAAGTTTGAATTTTGGGGGTGTCACTTTTATTGTTCTAGAGTTATGCCCCTTTACAAATGGAAAAATTGCTGAATTTTTCGTTTCCGTTCTCTAACTTTAGTTTGCCTCAACCAAATTTTATGAAACTTATACACAATACTTATTACCACAAAACTCAGATCAAGTATTTGGGTAGCGTCACTTTTACGGTCTTCAGTTATGTCCCTTTATAACTTTATATGATATGCTAGCGGGGGCACCATCTGTGTCCCATGGACACATTCCCCATTTATTTGCTATTATATCGAAAATTATTAATAGACAGAAACTTTAAAAGGCAAAAATGATCCAGCAATACAAGATCTACAAATAAGTCAAATGATCAAAGTCGTCAGACCTGACTCCTTATTAGAGTTATTGCCCTTCAATGACAATTTTTACCAATTTTTTGCACTTTTGCCTAATACCTTAAAAACCCTTAATAGATAAATAGAAACAAAATAAGCAAAAAAGATCAACTAGACAAGATCTACTAATAAGTCAACATGATTGAAGTTATTGCCCTTTAATGACGATTTTTCCCATTATTGCCTATTATATTGAAAACTGTTATAGATAGATAAAAACTAAAAATAGCAAAAATGATAAGCAAGACAAGATCAACATATGAGCCAAAATGCCCGAAATCTTCAGTAGATTCGTTTTCGAGTTATTGCCCTTTAATGATAATTTTTTACAATTTTTTGCATTTTTTGCCTACTATCTTGAAAACTATAATAGGTAAATAGAAACTTTGAAAAGGAAAAATTATCATGCTGATTTTTGACTTAAAAATGGCCATTGTTGAAGATGCAGGTGAGCGACACAGGCTCTTTAGAGCCTCTAGTTGGTGTAAACAATGATTGTAAGAAGGGCATGTCCGACTGACAGGGTTCTTCTGACTTTGATCTTATTTCCATAGTTCATAGATATAAGAAGATGCGGTATGAGAGCCAATGAGACAACTCTCCATCCAAGTCAAAATTTATAAAAGTAAACCATTATAGGTCAAAGTACTGTCTTCAACACGGACCCTTGGCTCACACCGAACAGTAAGCTATAAAGGGCCCCAAAAATTACTAGTGTAAAACCATTCAAACGGGAAAACCAACGGTCTAATCTATATAAAAAACGAGAAACACTTATGAACCACATCAACAAACGACAACTACTGAACATCAGATTCCAGACTTAGGACAGGTGCAAACAAATGCAGCGGGTTTAAACGTTTTAATGGTACCAAACCTTCACCCTTTTTCTGAAACAATAGTGTAACATCACAACATAGAAAGACACACTATAAAATATCAACTGAAATAGCTTAACTCAATCAAAGGACATATTAACACCATTGAACATACACTGAACAAATAAATTTGACCTATGACACAATGCAAATACAAAATAAATAAACTAAGGGAAGAATAATAAAAGTAACATGTTATATCGGTATATTCTGTTCATTTATTAATTTGAATCTTTTTTGGAAATAAGATCTGTTTCTCAGATACCATAGCAACAGGTCAACTATTTTTAATGAATGGATTGATTGTAAGGTGTGCATGTCCATCTGGTAGTGTTTGTCTAACCTTGACCTCATTTTCCTAGTTGATTAGTCAAGGTTAATTTTATGAGGTCAAGTCAATTTTGCAATTACTATTATCAACTACATGTACTAGTATGTATTATGTTTGGTGTATGGAATGATTGCAAGGTAAGCGTGTTTATCTGACCTTCACCTGTTTAAATGAATCATTTATAATGTTAAGTTCATGTGATACGTGTAGTTAAACTGTATCATGATCAGGAAGGTATGCTAGACATTCTAACATGCCAGGCATGTGCATTCTTGTTTCATTTGGGAAATAGGATATATATAAAATAACAAGATGTGGTATGATTGCCAATGAGACAACTATCCACCAGAGTTCAAATAAAGTAGATGTAAGCAAGTATTATAGGCCACGGTACGACCTTCATTAGTGAGAAATAAACCATACCACATAGTCGGCTATAAAAGAGGGACAAAAGATACCAGAGGGACAGTCAACCTCATAGATTGAAAATAAACTGACAACGCCATGGCTAAAAATAAAAAGACAAACAGACAAATAATAGTACAGAAGACACAACAAAGAAAACTAAAGACTAAGCAACACGAACCCCACCAAAACTTGGGGTGATCTCAGGTGCTCCGGAAGGGTAAGCAGATCCTGCTCCACATGTGGCACCCGTCGTGTATAAAAGGCCCAGACATGAAAAGTTGTGACAGACATGAACCAACTGCAACCATTTAACTAGCTAGCTATTGTCTCCTTACTTGGGACAGGCACATGAAAAATGCGATGGGGTTATACATATTTGTCAGCGCTCAACCCTCTCCTAACTTGGGAACAGTGGTGACACAGCCCAACAAAAGAACAAACTAAAAATCAGTTGCACTTGGCCTAACTCTTAAGGATAGGCACAAGGCACAAAGTAACTAACATTAAAACATAAGACACAAAACACCAAAGTAAGAGTACGTGCATTTACTGAAAGCTAGTTCAATCCCAATTACAACTAATACATAAATCATGTTCTCCCAGACTAAGGAATCAATCATTAAACATCCAACAGATTTATTGTAAAGACGTCATAAACAGTCTAAGAAACGCATGACCTTGCATGATATGTCCATCTGATAGGGTTCAATTTACCTTGACCTCATTCTCATGGTCCATTTGTCAATGCTATAACTTTTCCAGATGAGGATGAGGTCCTCTTCTCAGATATTTGAATTAGTAGGTCAACTTTTATTTGGTGCATGGAATATTTGTAAAGTGTACATGTTCGTATGCCATTGTTTAGCTGACATTCACCTCATTTTCTTTTTATACGACCGCAAAACATTTTTGCGGTCATATATTGGTATGACGTTGGCGTCGTCGTCGTCGTCCGAAGACACATTGGTTTTCGCACAATAACTTTAGTTTAAGTGAATGGATCTCTATGAAATTTTACCATAAGGTTCAATACAACAAAAGGAAGGTTGGGAATGAATTTGGGGGTTATGGTACCAACAGTTAGGGAATTAGAGGCCAAAAAGGGGCCAAAAATAAGCATTTTTGTAACTTCCAGACAATAACTTGTGTGTTAGTGTATGGATCTCTCTGACATTGTACCACGAGGTTTCATATCACAAGGGGAATGCTGGGATTGATTTTGGGGGTAATCGCCTCAAAATTTTAGGAATTAGGGGCCAAAAAAGGGGCAAAAAACAAGCATTTTTCTAGTTTCATGACAACAACTTGTGTGTAAGTGTATGGATCTTTCTGAAATTGTACTACAAGGTTCCATATCACAAAGGGAAAGCTGGAATTGAGTTTGGGGGTAATTGCCCAAAACTTTTAGGAATAAGGGGCCAAAAAGGGGCCAAAAATAAGCATTTTTCTAATTTCCAGACAATAACTTGTGTTCAAGTGTATAGATCTTTCTGAAATTGTACTGCAAGGTACCATACCACAAAAGGAAGGCTGGGATTGATATTGGGGGTAATTGCCTCAAAATTTTAGGAATTAGGAGCCAAAAAGGAGCAAAAAACAAGCATTTTTCTAGATTCAGGACAATAACTTGTAAGTGTATGGATCGTTATGAAATTGTACTGCAAGGTTCCATATCACAAAGGGAAAGCTGGGTTTGAGTTTTGGGGTAATTGCCCTAAATGTTTATGAATTTGGGGCCAAAAAGGGGCAAAAAACAAGCTTTTTCTAGTTTCCAGACAATAACTTGTGGTCAAGTGTATGGATCTCTCTGAAATTGTACTGCAAGGTACCAAACCACAAAGGGAAGGCTGGGATTGATTTTGGGGGTGATGAATCATAAGGGGGTTCAAAAAATTTGGGGAGGGGATTTTTTTTTCCTTTTTTTCCTTTTTTTTCTTTAAAATTTTCCATTTTAAGTTGGTTATTTCTGATTTATATATAGAAGCAAATAATAATGATATGGTTTGATTTCATCAAAAATTGAAATATTGGGGTTCTTTGATATGCTGAATCTAACCGTGTATTTAGATTCTTAATTTTTGGTCCCGTTTTCAAATTGGGCTACATTAAGGTCCAAAGAGTCCAAAATTAAACTAAGTTTAATTTTAACAAAAATTGGGTCCAAAATTAAACTTTGTTTGATTTCATGAAAAATTGAATTCTTTGGATTCTTTGATATGCTGAATGTAACCATGTATTTAGATTTTGGATATTGGACCGTAATAGGTAAATTAAGAATTTTTAAGTTCTTAGACCACATTCATTCTGTGTCAGAAACCTATGCTGTGTCAAATATTTAATCACAATCCAAATTCAGAGCTGTATCAAGCTTGAATGTTGTGTCCATACTTGCCCCAACTGTTCAGGGTTCGACCTCTGCGGTCGTATCAAGCTGCACCCAGCAGAGCATTTTATTTCATTTGTTGTGTTAAGTTTTCCTTGTTGGGTCCATTTCATAGATACTAAAAGCAGAAAGTCATGAATCTAAATTAGTGTATCGAATGATTTTGAGGTATACATGCATGTCTGGCAGGGCTCATCTGACCTCAACCTTATTAGTCCCCTACTGACGAAGTCGAAGGGGACTTTAGGTTTGCACTCTGTCTGTCTGTCTGTCTGTCTGTCTGTCTGTCTGTCTGTCTGTCTGTCTGTCTGTCTGTCTGTCCATCCGTCCATCCATCCGCCAGTCCGGCAAATCAGTTTCCACACTTTTTTTCTTCATTCTTGATGATATTTATTTGATATTTGGTGTATTGTTTTATCATGACAAGTTACAGATCAAGTTCGAATTTTGTTCCGGTCTGACGATTTTGTGCAGAGTTATGGTCCTTGGACTTAGAAAATTCACTCAAATAATCAGTTTTCCTAACTTTTTTATGCCCCACCTACGATAGTAGAGACGCATTATGTTTTTCGGTCTGTGCGTCCGTTCGTTCGTCCGTCTGTCCCGCTTCAGGTTCAAGTTTTTGGTCAAGGTAGTTTTTGATGAAGTTGAAGTCCAATCAACTTGAAATTTGGTACACATGTTCCCTATGGTATGATCTTTCTAATTTTAATGCCAAATTAGATTTCACGTTCACAGAACACAGAAAATGATAGTGCGAGTGGGGCATCCATGTACTATGGACGCATTTTTGTTTCGTCATGCTTGAAGATATTGATTTGATAATTGGTATAGCATGACAAGTTAGAGGGGGCGAGAGGGGTCTCATCCCGATTTCCCGGTTTTAATATCAGAAAATCCCGAAATCCCGGACATATTTTGTTAAAAATCCCGATCCCGATAAATTTGTTCCCCAATTTTAAAGTTTAAAGTTTCAATGCTTACGATTTAAACGTCTCGGGTATGATTGATGTTCAAAGTCTTTCATCGTAACCAATCCGAATATGTATTATCAATATTACCGTGACGTCAAGCTGCATATAAGCATTTTTGTTCTCATAAATCTTCAGTAGCCAGTCAGAAAATTGGCCAAATTCCAGTTCAAGTCAATACAAGAACCCATATGACAAGCACTGGAATCGTTTTGTAACGGAGAGAAATTTGAATCTATTGAATCACCATTCGAAAAACCACTGAACCAAGGATCAACCAAGTTACAGACATAAACAGAACTAGAAATGTCACTTGAGAGATTTATAAAGTAGTCGAAACGCTGCTTTACATTATAAAATTAAAAAAAAAAACAGATTTTAAGACACTTGTTAGGATAAATGATTAAGTTTATATATGTAATTAAATCAAAATCGTTTAACGGTATAATTGAGGACCTGATCCGAGCTCAAAGCTTATCTCTAAACTTACTGTTACATGTACTCTGATCTGGATCTACTCTGTTTCTAGATGCGATTCTGATTGAAGTTTAATGAAAATGGCACTTTTATCTGTCCAAGGTACAGTTTTTTGTCAACCCCGTTATATTTCAACATAAAAATCCTGATTTCCCGTGGCTAAAAACGTGGCTTTCCCGTATCCCGATGTTTTTCTATCCCGAATTCCCGATCTTTAAGGTTACAATACACCATTAGATTTTATGGGCGCAACATGGTATTCAGAATTAAGAGTATAGCTAATCCTGATTGGTTGATATGTGCGCCCGTTATTTTTTGTTATTAGAGACTTCGTGCATTCTGCATTTTACCAAAGGCCAAATAAATTATTTTCCTTAGCCCTAACGGAACTGAGATGTCTTTTAAACGCTAGGATGAGACACGTATTTTTAAGTGCAAATTTGATAGGCATGGGAGATAAGTACAAATTACGCTAAGAAAAGCAACGCGAACCTATATCTTTTGGACCAAAAAATACTGTCCTAATAACTTTTCGCAAGGTTTCGTTTAAAAAATCAACTTTCTAAAGTCCGTATCTCGAAAAAGGCTATCATTGTCGCCTATGGGGAAATTAATTGTTTATTTCAATCTTAAATAAGGTAATACCGATTTGCCGTTGCTAAAACCGGCCGATCCCGGCGTCCCGAAAATGGTCAGAGGGGTTCCGGGGTTGGAACTTTTATTAATCCCATTTTTAATTTTTTCGACGATCAGTGCATTTGAATGGGGACATATATTTGGACCCCCCCTTTTATCCTGGGTTGGGACCCCCCCTTTTTAAAATGGCTGGATCCGCCCCTGGAGCGATTCTCTGATTTGGTCATCCTTTAAGGGATTAGCAACAGACCAATCTGCAAAGGATCCCCCTTCCCATAATAATAAATGGAAGTACCCTACGTTTAAAGTGAAATGGTTGTGTAAATAGTCAGACTGTACATGGAGCCGGAATACTTTAAATATATGAATAAGCTTGTTTATTGTTATGTTACACGTGTATTGACAGAAAGTCAACATCTGGGACAAGATTATTTAAAAAAACGGTATGTCTGTACATTCACTGTAATCATTGTACGAAATTTCAAACCCACAAGTATTCACGACTGGCTGTAAAAAAGATCTATTTATATTTGTATGAGGCAATTCTCATTGACCAAAAAAATTTTGCTGATACACATTTTTTTAAAAGGCTATTTGCCTGTGCCTTTTGCACATTATGTGAAAAGGCACAGGCACTAGCCCCTGTAAAAGAATATGTATATGAATTTAAAAATTATAAGGGTATCTCTATTTTTTACAGAAATAAGTGCCAATGTAACATAATTATGTACATTTGTACATGTAAAGGAGACACTACTGAAGTGAAAGTTTAATTCCTTTACATTTTAATTATTTTTTTATTTTATTCTGTTATTAATTCCTGTTTAATAGGGAAGGCAGCAGGCTCTATTTATTTTTAGCTCATTTTTTTGTACATGTATCATGTATCATCAATCACCCATTTGATATTCTGGGTGGGGCCAGGAGGATTTTGAAAATAACTCAGCTTTGATGAGGGGCCTGATGGGTTATTTTCGTTTTTGGTGATCAGCGCATTTTCGCTATCGTGATCCGTTTTTCTACAGATTTATTTTTTTTTATATTTTCGTGATCTGTGATCATGGAAATTTATTTTCTGTGAATCGTGATTGACAAAAAAATCAACTCGTGAATTGTGATGAGACCCCCCCATCAGGCCCCTCCTTGATAATAACAAAAATGAATGGTTTGTTCTGTGGTAGTTTGAAAATAAATAACTTGACTTACAATGTATTGAAAATAACTTGGCAGGTCTTTTAAGCCATTTATTCTGAAGTATGAGATGGCACTAGGTTCTTCCAAAATTTGTCTTTTTTCATATTTTTTTCGGGAAAAAATCTTTTAATAATATAAATATTAATGTATTTGAAATGTTTGAAAATGGGTTTCATTTCACTTGAGGTATATTGTCTCGTGAACATTTACCTCACTTTTATTACAGGGCCATAACTACATTGAGGCAAATGCCTCATGTTGGAAATTTCAAAACAAAAGCTTGTCTTCATATCAAATTGTTTTCACGGCAAGTGTCTTTGCAAGAAGCAAGTTCTGTTCACCCTCTGACATAGCCCCTGTTTTTTGAGATCCATGTTTCTCATTTATTTTTATTTTTCAGTGTTGATTTTCTATAATGTTTGTCGTTTTGTGTTTTATCTGTTCCCGGGTTTGTCTTTTGTTCATTGATTGCCCTTCTTTATGACTATTCTCTTAGTGTTGCATTCTATTTGTAATTTAGTAATTATGTTTTAAACTTGAGTTTTAGTATATTTAAGGACCTTTTGTCTATTACAAACTACTTTAAATTGTATCCCAGTTAGGAACTACATCAAGTTGTAATTGAAATGTGTTATAAAAACTGACTTGACATAGTTATATCAATGATAATCAGCCCCCTCTTAACTTAATTTGATAAAAAACATAATTGACAGGTATAAAAGGTTTTTCTGCAAACTGAAACATGTTTTGCTTTGTCCTACATATTGGTCTTTTGATTGTTGTCCCTAAAAACTAAAAGTCTTACACTGAATCTATATATTTTGCTTTGAGACCAGAATATTGTCAAAAAATTAAAACAGAACTTGCGTTTCAGATTAAGAAAGGGTCTGGGAAACATGCATAATGCACGATTTTGCGCCATTTTTTCTATAGCTTCTTGGGGCCTTCAGCGAACCCCAGATTCTTCGTCGATTTTTTTTTGCCTTGCTCCGCTCTGCGAAAATGTTTGACAACTTTTAAAAAGAGCCTAGTTACAGCCCAGCTTTAATACCTTGTACATATGCAATATATGCAGTTTGCAATTCAGAAGATTAACTTCCAGAGGATGATGATTAATTCTGATTGACTTAATTGACTATGTTATTTATTTAAGAATAAAAAAATTCATTTAAAAATTGTATGTTTTCAAATATTATAAATATAATTGTGAAAATAGATAATCAGTCCCTTGTTTTAATGAAAATGAAAAATCATGCTTCAACAGTGCAGGAAATAAATAATCTGTCCTTTTGGTCCACAAAAATAAATAACCCATCCAAAACAAATCCTCCTGCCAGATAAAACTGCACAAGGTCTCATGTGGTTGGTTAAAATATCAGTGTGGTTTAATGATCTGAGGACTATATACAATGTAGTAAAAATTTGAAGGTACATCAAGGTAAAATGTAAGTGTATTTATTGTAGTTTAATAATAAATTATACAGAAACATTTATAGTCTATGCATAATATATAAAATGAGGAGATGTGGTACGATCCAGAACATTATTAAAGGACATGACCAAGGATGTTAACAACTACAGGTCACATTGAATCCAGATCTGTTGTGTTAGCTACAGGTCTGACCACCAAGATTGATAATTTTATTTTTCTGTATAATTGTGTCATGAATAAGTCATGTATGTGTTAATTTTTTTTTAAGCAAAAGGTTAAAAAGTAATTGTCACTCAAATCATAACTTTATGATATTGATTAGGTCGGACCTCTGTCCACAGGCACTTGTTTCATGCAAAGGTAAAGTCAGAGGGAGGTGGCCTTTACAATGGCATGAACCATGCAAGTGCCTGTGTCTCTGTCACATGAAACACACATTTACTGAACCGTACATGGGCTGATCCAGGGTTCTAAGAAAGAGGCGAATTAGTCAGTAACCATTAAAAAAAATCTGCTCAAATAAGGAAAGATGTAAAATTTTTTACTTTGCACATTTCTACAGTTCACAAGGTCCATATTTAGATGTCACAATGTCAGAGAAGTCACAAATACTTATGTAATACTAATGTTTTATTTCCTAATCATAGGGCTCATTACAAGTATATCAAGCAAGTTTGAGATACAGACCAGACAGTACAATATAATTATGATTATTTATTAAATACATATATCAATAATAATTGTTCAATAAAAAAAGGAGAAAAGTCAATCCATACGGTATATAAAGGACAACTCCTGGTCAATATCAAATATTTATAAACTTAATGTTAATAACTGGTTCTGGGGATATATAAAAAATGGGTAAATATAAAAAAAAAGAAGTACATGTATGTGTATATTGCCTTATTATAATCACGATAAAATTTTCATCAATTTGACACTATAAACGTTAGACGAAAAGGACCGTTTGAGGCCTGATGGTAAAAGGCATTCCTACCCTCAAATATTGCCATAAACAACAAGTTTATAAGGTCTGAAGTACCTGAACTGGACAAAACTATGAAATAATGTAAAGACGAAATCAGGAGCATCTTTTTACCACAGAACACCACAGAACTTCCAAATTATGATACACTGTAATACACATGACATTATGTACATGATGTATGACATTATTATACTTGTTATTGTATATTTTTTCTCAGTGAACGTTTTGAGATGTATTATGCCAGAAAATTATATTTTTCTATTTAGGGGCAACACACTAATGTTACACCCCAGCCTACATTTTTTTGTAAATCGACCTGTAATTAAGTTCATACAAAAACATAAAATGATGACCCCAATCATCATGATCATACAAAATATACTTACTTAAAGTCACATCAATTGTGATTCAACATGTATATGTAATTTTGAGGTACATTTAATTGTATTACATCTATTTTTATGATTATACATGTACATCTGTACATAAATTAAATTATGTAAATTTTATCTCTTTTTTTAGCACACCTGGCCGAAAGACCAAGTGAGCTTTTCTCATCACTTGGCGTCCGTTGTCTTCGTCATTGTTCGTCTTTGTCGTCCGTTAACTTTTACAATTCTTCTCCTCTGCAACTACTGGGCCAAATTTAAACAAACTTGGACAATCATTATTAGAGTACCGGTATCAAATTTAAAAATGGTGACTGATGACTCTGCCTGTCAACCAAGATGGCTGACATGGCTAAAAATAGAACATAAGGGTAAAATGCAAGTTTTGCCTATTATTTCCAAAACCGCTATGAATAGAGAAAATGAGATAGGGACAAAAACGTTCAGCGGCTCTTTTCACAAAAAATCTTACGATTAAAATTGATCGTAAGTTACACTGAAATGTGTATGACTTACGAGTATTTTCACTCTTAAAATTTTTTGTGAAAAAAGCCGCTGAATGTTGAGCTTTACCTATTGTCCATTTACGTTAAAACTGTTAGACAATTTCTTTTAGGAGTTTTTGCCCTTAAATTTTACCATTTTTGAAAATTTTTGCCTAAAATTATGATAGAAAGATAGAAACTATTAAGGGCAAAAACGATCAGTAAGATAAGATCTACAAATAAGTCAACATGACCAAAACCGTCAGACAACTAATTAGAGTTATTGCCCTTTAATGATGATTTTTACCAATTTTTTGCGTTATATTGTCTAATTTCTTAAAAATTAAAATAGATAGATAGAATCTTTAAAAGGCAGAAATGATCAGCAAGGCAAGATCTACAAATAAGTCAGCATGACCAAAATCGTCAGACGACTCCTTATTAGAGTTGTTGCCCTTTAATGCCGATTTTTACCATTTTTTTTCATAAATTATGTGCCTTATATCTCAAAAACTATAATAGATAGATAGAAACATTAAAAAGCAAAAGTTATCAACAAGACAAAATCTACAAATAAGTCAACATAACCAAAACCGTTAGTCCACCCTTATTGAAGTTATTGCCCTTTAATGACGATTTTCCTCATTTTTACCTATTATCTTGAAAACTGTAATAGATAGATAGATCTTAACTTAAAATAGCACAAATGATCAGCAAGACAAGATCTACAGATGGCCAAAATCTTCAATCATTCACCAATCAGTCGAATTGTTATTTGAGTTATTGCCCTTAAATGATAATTTTGAACATTTTTATGCATTTTTTGTCTATTATCTTGAAAACTATAATAGATAAATAGAAACTTTAAAAAGGATGAATTATCAGCAGGATAAGATCTACTAACATGTCAACATGACTGAAATTGTCAGTTAACTCTTAATAGAGCTATTCCCTTTTAATGATGATTTTCCTAAAAAGTGGCCATTGTTGAAGATGCAGAGCCTGTATTTTTTTTTCATTTTTGAAAATGTTTATGTGCACAAAGTATATTTATTGCATTTATTCCTTATTGCAAAATTCAACAAAAAGAGACAAAAGATCTCTACATATGATAAAACTACAATCCTAACACATACAATAGAGAGAGCTCTCTGAGTTTGAAACATTTTTCAATAAAGTTTCATTAAATAATGCGTACTTAATGATTGGAGGTGACCTTCAACCTATCAAATGTTGTTGGTCAAACAAAACCATATGCCAGGGAACACAACATGTAGAACAACATTTGTAATTTACCAACTTACAGATATATATATTCTTGATGAAAAAATTAATCGCTGATAACTTCTCAAACATTGTTACGATTAGCTGTGGCAAAGAAAAGGCGATTGGAGCAGGGTGATAAAGGCAAAAAGATGCACGAAAATAGCTCTTAATCAGGGAATTTCAGACCATGATATTGTGTTTGCTAAAATGAACACCAATCCAACAACAACCACCCAAAAATCCACAAAAAAACAACAGTATAGAAGAGCTAAATGGAACAGTATAAGAGAAGATATGAATTTGCTTTTATATTAAAATTAAACAAGAAAGCCTGAACAAAAAGACAAACATAGATACATGTATATAGTATTACAATGTATATACACTCTAGAATATATTCAAGGAAGTATGGAAAGCAGTACAAACCAACATATACCTGTACCTATCCAAAATAAGCAAGGCCTAGGACAAAAATCCATGGATTTACCAGGAAATGAAAAAAAAAATTATGAAGTGTAGAGACTAGGCATACAAAAAATAAAAGTAAAAAAAAACAAGCCATGCTACTGATATCAAAAGAGCGAAGTTACTCAGTGCCGGATCCAGGGGGGGTTCCGGGGGTTGGACCCCCCCCTTTTTTGACGATCAATGTTTTTGAATGGGGACATATGGTTGAACCCCCCTTTTAAAAATGGCTAGATCCGGCCCTGCAACTGAAGCAAACTATTTAAATAAAATCAAGCCAAGCTTATTGAAAATATATAGAGAACATAATTACTCCAGAAGATAATGAACACTTCACTAACACATGACTAACAAACAGATTTTGGAAAAATTGATAAAAATGGAAATTTGATAATGATCCAATAAATAAAGCAAATATACAAAACAATCAATTCAAATAGGTTTGCTGTATCTGTGATCATTAAAACAAAACTTGACAGAAAAAAAAACTCATGACAGATCTACCAGAAAAATATATCTTAACAATAAAATGTTATCATCACTAATAATTGAGTGGAAAACAAATGTGTCATCTTAACCAACACAAGTTAAGACTGCTGGATCAGACAACTCCAAACAAATGATACTGAAAGAACTAGCTAGTGAAATTGCTCAGATCCTAACCATTTTGTTTACAATTTTTCAAAGGAGAAAGGAAAGATATTCAATCACTTGCAAACTACAAATGTCATAGTTATGTCGGCATACAAATTAAAAGAATGGTAAGAAATACATGCCAGCAGACTAAAGCCAATATCCCTTACATGCATTTGTTGTAAAATAATAAAACATATAATCAATCACCAGTAACAGCATGAAGCAGGGGGGCAGAGCCGAGTAACATCCAATATCCTCTTCCATATAGCTTTAGGAGTGAAAGATCATGTGAAAAACAGCTCCTTGAATGAATTGACGATATCACAAAAAATCTAAGAAATGGAAAACAATCAGATCTACTAATTCTAGACATCTCTAAAGCTTTTGACAAGGTATCCAACATCCTACTCCACATAAACTACACCATTATGGCAATCAGAAGTAAGACAAACAAATGGATAGATAACTTCTCATAAACAGAACATAAGTAATAGTGGTCTACGGCAAAACCAATCTAATTCGATCTCTATCTTGCACTAGTTTACTGATATTGCCCATCGGAGCTCACAAGCACAACATATCAGTAAACTAGTGCAAGTGAGAGATCTGATTTTAATTAGATTTAGGAGAAATATAAGACAAATTGAAAGCAGAATCTGGAGTACCACATGGATCAGTTTAAGGACCCAGTCTATTTCTTTTTTTTATATAAACTACTTACCACAAAACCTCCACTCAACAGTGAGACTGTTACAGTAGTCTATTTGACCATTTCCTCTGATAAGTTTAACAACTGCCATAAACTCTATGATGACCTGCACAAACTGGAAAAATTGAAAAACATATATGATTGCGCAATATTCTGTATCTGCATTCCAAAAATCAGAAGCCTGTAATTCAGTGGTTGTCCTTGGTTCTGATCTGCCATATTTGATTTTCTTTTAGTGATTTCAGCATAAATCAGGCTTTATGTTTTCACATTGAATTGTTTCTCATCTTGTCCTGCCCAGGCTTATAATAGAGAAAAACTTAACAAACATAAGTGATCAACAAGACAAGATCTTCAAATACACAAATAAGTCAAATCATCCAAATTGTCAATTTACTCCTTATACATGTAGGAATTATTGCCTTTAAAGATGACTTTTACCATTTTTTTGCTCATGTGTTTATTATCTTTAGAACTATAATAGATAGAGAGAAACTTTAAGTAGCAAATATGATCAGCAACTACAACTATATTATGAAAGCTGCAAGATAAGATCTACTCCTAAGCCAACACAGCTGAAATATCCAGTCGACTCCATTTAGGAGTTCAACAATTGTTCTTGCATGACCAATTTTTTTTCAAGTTTTCATATAACCTTAAACTTGAAAACTATAATAGAGATAAAGAGAAACTTTTCAAAAATGATCAGCAACTCCCAACTAAATTATTAAAGCTGCAAGATAAGATCTTCTCTTAATACAACACAGCTAATAAAGCCAGTGGACTCCATTTAGGAGTTATTGATCTTAAACAACCAATTTTTTTTCAATTTTACTTGTAACTTTGAAAACTATTGTGGATATAGAGAATCTTTAAACAGCAAAAATGATTTGAAATCTTAAATCCATCAATAATTCAACATGACCATATTGTCAGCTCCTTATAATGAAAATTTATATATCCCCAGAACAAGTGAAAGATATATGTTATTAACACTAATGTATTGCTTTAAATGGGGATTTTTACCCATTTTTTTTATTTTGAGCATAATTATATTCATTGTATATAGTATATATACCTAATGAGAAATTTCAAACAGCTAAAATAATCACCTAGACCAGAGAGAAACTCTAAGGACCTTGTGCATAAGTCCGTTTCTCAGATACTATAATCAATAGGCCAATATAACAATAAGGAGATGTGTTACGATTGCCAATGAGACAACTATCAACCACAGTTCAAATGATAAAATACAGCAATTATAGGTCACAGTACAGCCTTCTAAAAATGAGAAAAATCCATACTGTATTGTCAGCTATAAAAGGCATCAACATAAAAAATGTACTATATTTGATGTATGCATGTATCGTATGATTGTAAGATGTACATTTCTGTCTGGCAGGTATCATATAACCTTGATCTCTTTTTGTTTGTTCATTGGTAATGTTAAGTTTTCATGGTTAGGTCTGTTTCTATAAGCAATAGTATACATATAGGTTAACTATTTTTATACAACCGCAAAAAAATTTTTGTGTTCGTATAATGGTATCATGTCGTCGTAGTCATCCTAAGATACATTTAGTTTCCGGACAATAACTTTAGTTTAAGTGAATGGATCTCTATGAAATTTTACCAGAAGGGGATTTTTTTTTAAAATTTTTTGTTTTTTTTTTTCTAAAAATTTTCCATTTTTACATTGATTATTTCTGATTTATATATAAAAGCAACAAATACTGATATGGCAGGAGATACACACCAAACAGGGTGTGTAAATTATTATATATAACAGATTAACAGTATTGTGCAATAACAAGAAATCTTCAATTGCACAGTATTGCGCAATATCACAGTATTGTGCAATATCACAGTATTGCGCATTAGCAAGAAATCTTCAATTGCACAGTATTGCGCAATAGCAAGAAATCTTCAATTGCGCAGTATTGTGCAATAGCAAGAAATCTTCAATTGCACAGTATTGCACAATAGCAAGAAATCTTCAATTGCACAGTAGTAGCATAATATTGTGCAATAGAAAGAAATCTTCAATTGCTCAGTATTGTGCAATACCAAGAAATCTTCAATTGCGCAGTATTGTGCAATAGCAAGAAGTCTTCAATTGCACAGTATTGCATAATAGCGCATTATTGAGCAATTGCACAGTATTGCACAACAGCATGAAATCTTCAATTGCACAGTATTGCACAATAGCAAGCAATCTTCAATAGCACAGTATTGTGCAATAGCAAGCAATCTTCAATTGCACAGTATTGCGCAATAGCAAGAAATCTTCAATTGCACAGTATTGTGCAATAGCAAGAAATCTTCAATTGCACAGTATTGTGCAATAGCGAGAAATCTTCAATAGCACAGCGCAATAGCACAGTATTGGGCAAAAGTACAGTATTGTGCAATAGCAAGAAATCTTCATTGCGCAGTATTGTGCAATAGCAAGAAATCTTCATTGCACAGTATTGTGCAATAGCAAGAAATCTTTAATTGCACAGTAGTAGCATAATATTGCACAGTATTGCTCAATAGCACAGTATTGCGCAATAGCAAGAAATCTTCAATTGTGCAATAGTAAGAAATCTTCAATTGCACAGTATTGCACAATAGCACATTATTTGGCAATTGCACAGTATTGTGTAATAGCACGAAATCTTCAATTGCACAGTATTGCGCAATAGCAAAGTATTGTGCAATAGCAAAAAATCTTCAATTGCACAGTATTGTGCAATAGCAAGAAATCTTCAATTGCACAGTATTGCGCAATAGCAAGAAATCTTCAATTGCACAGTATTGCACAATAGCACAATATTGCGCAATATCAAGAAATCTTCAATAGCGCAATAGCAAGAAATCTTCAATTGCACAGTATTGCACAATAGCACATTATTGGGCAATTGCCCAGTATTGCGCAATAGCAAGAAATCTTCAATTGCACAGTACTGCGCAATAGCAAAGTATTGTGCAATAGCAAAAAATCTTCAATTGCACAGTATTGCGCAATAGCACAGAATTGTGCAATAGCAAGAAATCTTCAATTGCACAGTTTTGCGCAATACCAAGAAATCTTCAATTGCACAGTATTGCGCAATAGCAAGAAATCTTCAATTGCACAGTATTACACAATAGGAAGAAATCTTCAATTGCACAGTATTGCGCAATAGCAAGAAATCTTCAATTGCACAGTATTGCGCAATAGCAAGAAATCTTCAATTGAAAATAAATACAAATCTTTTAACCAATTTCAATTGGATTAATTTAAAGTCTTTAATTTTGGGGGTTTCTAACCTTGTATTACTATTTCAGATATTGGGCCCTATTTTTAAATTGGTCTACATTGAGGTCCAAAGGGTCCAAAATTAAACTTTGTTTGATTTCATCAAAAACTGAATTATTGTGGCTCTATGATATGCTGAATCTTATTGTGCATTTAGATTTTTTATTTTGGGCCCTGTTTTCACATTAGTCCATATTAAGGTTTGAAGGGTCCAAAATTAAACTGTGTTTGATTTCAACTAAAATTAAAATTTTGGTGTTTTTTCATGTGCTGAATATAACCATGTTGTTAGATTTGGATATCAGACCATACTAGGTAAATTAAATGTCCCATTTCAAATTTTTAAGATCTTTGACCACATTTATTTTGTGTCAGAAACCTATAATATGTCAAAATTTGATCACAATCCAAATTCAGACAGTATCAAACTTGAATATTGTGTCCAAACTTGCCCCAACTGTTCAGGGTTCGATCTCTGCGGTCGTATCAGGCTGCGCTCGGCGAAGCATTTTATTGATGAATGGAATTATTGTAAGGCGAAAATGTTGATCTGGAAGGGTTCATCTGACTTCAACCTGATTAACATGGATCATTTTTTAACAACAAGTTTTTTTGATATTTTTAACCTTTATCTAAAAGACTTTCAACATGAAAAAAATAGTGATTAGTAATGTAGGCGAGACATTTCAGCTTGTGCACTTTTGTTCAATAATAAGATCTATGCCAGTGGCATTTATTGTTCTTAAAATCTTTATTGCAATACAATGATATCTTACCCTTGTGGTCAGTCATGAAAAATTACGTACTTAGTACATGGAAAAACTGTGTACATGTAAGCTGAAACTTAGACATGTTAGAAGGGCAAATTGATTGGACAAGGAGTTGTAAATAAGTGCTATTTAAAAAAGAAAGAATTATAGCATGCCTGACAAAAGAAAATAAACAGGCCAGAGGGAACTACAATTATACATTTTATTAGTGGAATAATGAAGAAAAAAATAGTTAAGTCTGTATATTAAAGCTTAACTGGTTGAAAAATTACAATGTCATTTTTAATATAAAAGTTTCATTTGAAAAAAATAAATATTTCATGTGATTACTTTCATAGATTTATAAATATCACAGTTTAAATGTTTCAATTTCATTTTTGATAAAAGATTTCATGAATATCATGATTATATATACATAGACATGATAGAATGATTCTGTTTTACTGACTTATTGACATTATATGTTTTCTTTAAACTGTCATTATACACATGTACCTCACATCTGAAAAAAAAAAACCATCCATCATTATCATGGTTAATGTGTAAAAGATAAGAAATACCAAAATTTAAAAACTGCTAAAAATAATTGTTAAGACATGCATGACATAGTGGAATATTTAGCATTGTATATATATTGAATATATCCGGATATGATGTACCAATTTTTGCACCTCATGTTTGCGGTATACCATCTTTTCCACAAGTTTATTGTTTTCTGTTTGGTATTAAATTAATAATTAAGATCCATTTTGTTACATCTGGTGATCCGTTTATTTGGCAATCGCCATGGCAGTCAGCAGGGTTTAAGAACATGCTTTGTTCAACCTGCTAGTCAAATGCATTTTGTTAAAATATACTTTTTCAATTTTTTGGTCTTTTGGAAAATGTTGTTTGTGCTGTATTTAGACCCCTCGACCAAGAAATTTGTTTTGCATGCACACGTATAAAAATTGCGGTTTTTATCCAACGCAATCATACGTTTGAATGTTGTTTTCAATTTAGACTTGAATATATATACTTATATATAGTCTCAACATTATGTGAAATAATTACTACAGACATCATACACTATGTGAATGCAGAATTTTGATTACAAAGAGTGTTGACAACATCATTACTACATATATAATGTAAAGATAATACAATTGAAGATGAGAAACATATAATTTTGAGTTGTCCATTATATGCAGATTTACATGCTGTTTTGTTTAGTCATGCTAATTCTTTTTGTCATGATTTTTATAGTATGTCAGATGACAATAAATTTGTAATTCTATTTAGTGATGAAATTATTTACTTTTACAATGCCAAAATCTGAAAAGAAAATGTTTATTATATGCTTGAAATGTATATTTTTATTGTGTTTTATGTTTGTTTTATATTTTAAGTGTGTGTATATATATATGAAAATTTTATGAAAAAATCCACAGCCTGTCCCCTTGTACTCCTACATTTGACAATGCAATGCTTAATCATGTTAATAGATAAAGGATTATTGCATGCAGTGCTAGCAATGATTTCCTTAAAACAAGTATATAAATAAAGATATCGGTCAAAGCAAGTATATAAATGGACTTATTCAAGTAAACCTTCTAGGGTGCGCTCAACTGATGTGACTCAGCACAAGGTTTTTTGGATTGTAAAGGTTGTTTAGGACTTGTTGTAGACAATAAATGCTAGCACAACATGGACAAACAAGTGAGTAATCTATGTTTACAATTTTAAAATGAAAATCTCGTTGATAAAGTCTGTGGGTTTTTTGCAAAAATCTTGGCTTTATTTGCCACCAAATCCCCAGTTTCCATTAAATGCAATGAAATATTCAACAGTATTGCTTTGAACAATGTTTGCTTTTGGTGTATGTACAAAATGGCACGTCACTTTTATTCTGTATTTTTACGGTATTAATATTGTTGGACTTTGAAAATTTCGTAATACAAAGGCCTACAGAAGGGATCATCAACCTTAAAGAATAATGTATCAGTTAGTTCTTAAACATTCATTATTGCTATTTTCTTTTGCAGAGATTTGAAAAAAAGGTATCATTCAGTCATCAATGGTCATAGAGTTTTGAGAACTAAATATTAGTTCTTGAATTCCTTTCAAATATGAAGAAAGAGAAGCAAGAAAATGATGTTTCAGAAGAGAAAGCTCAAAGTAAACTTGCCAAAAGACAGGAAAACAAAAGACTATTTGTACTGTTCTTTTCACTTGTCCTAGACCTTTTATCTTTCACCTTAATTTTGCCATTGTTACCCTCATTGTTGGACTATTACGGTGAACATGACAAGGTAAGATTCATCTTTAAATTTCAAAATAAATTTCAAAATATTTCTTATTAAAGGAAAATGAATATTGATTTGTATTTCCTTATAGGCCAATTGATCCCCAGTTTCAAATTATGACATATTATTACTTTAATTAATAAAAGTACTCACATACTGTTTAACTCGGATGAACCCAAAGTCTAATGGCTGACAAATAAATTATTCAGATTTCCATCTCCTTGTAGACTACTAGAAAACACTTGCAGTAGCTTTTTCAACTGTCAAATATTTCAGCCACACGTAAAAGACGATAACATACTAGTATTTAACATTTAATCAATTCAATGGCAAGGTTCAGTGGGCACTGAGGGTTGAAACAGACAACTGGAAAAAATGTGCTTTGAACTGTCTTAAGACTGGATATTACATTCAATGAATGTTCCTATTTCGATCAGCCGTGATTATGTATTAAACAGGCACCCTTCCCCAATACGAAACTAGAGAAATTTAAGTGACTATAATTCTATACTCATGTTACCCTTGCTTGTGTTAAAAGAATGCTGTAAAACTTCACAGCATATACCTTTCTTATTTTCAACATTGTCTTTTTTATTCTAATGTTAAAAGCAAGACCTCATCTATTTTTGTTTGCCATCATTCAACCAATACATAACATACTAAATTCCTGGATATTATACAATATTTATTATAGCAATTCTTTTATTTGTCTTGATGAATTGTTCAAACGGAAGAGGTAAATCACTGAAACTCTACTGGTTTGCTTAGCTTAATCAGTAGTGGATCAAGGAACTATTAAAAAGAGGGAGTGGTTTCATGTTGATAAGGGGAGGGGGAAAACCAAACCTTATATTATACTAATTGTAAGATATGAATAAGGAGATAAATAGTAAATGTCAGCAAGTCAGCAGGTCAGCAACATAACACAAATGATTAACATGCATAGACATCTATTGACTTTTTGTGACATTGAAAATTCAAAGTCTATCGTATAAAACATTGTTTGGTTTGTTTGAATTAAGAAATTGAAATAAAGTGCATGCTAAAATTAAGGGAATTAAGAGCCTGGAGCAAAACGGACTAACTGCAAGACTATTTGACTATAGAAAAGGTTTTATGCCCCTGTAGCGGAGGGGGCATTGAGTTTTACCCTTGTCCGTCAGAACGTCCGTAAGTCCCAAAATTGGTTTCTGTTCTCTAACTTTAATTTGCCTAAACCAAATGTTATAAAACTTATGCACAATCGATGCTTCATACCACAAAACACAGATCGATTTTGAATTTAGGTGGCATCACTTTTATTGTTCGAGAGTTATGCCCCTTTACAAATGGAAACATTGCTGAATTTTTCATATCATTCTATGACTTAAAAGAGGGACAAAAGATACCAGAGGAACAGTCAAACTCATTAATCGAAAACAAACTGACAACGCCATGGCCAAAAATAAAAAGACAAACAGACAAATAATAGTACAGATGACACAACATAGAAAACTAAAGACTAAGCAACAGGAACCCCACCAAAAACTGGGGGTGATCTCAGGTGCTTCGGAAGGGTGAGCAGATCCTGCTCCACATGTGACACCGTCGTGTTGCTTATGTTATTGCAAATCAGGTAAATAGTCTAATTCGGTGGGTCACATTCGTGAAAAGGGAAGGGTATTGTAGTTACGACATAAGGAACATATCCGATTTCAAGTTTGCCTCAAAAACCAAATGTTATGAATCTTATACACAATGCTTACCACAAAACACAGATTGATTTTGAATTTAGGTGGCGTCACTTTTATTGTTCTAGAGTTATGCCCCTTTACAAATGGAAAAATTGTTGAATTTTTTGTTTCCGTTCTCTCACTGAAGTTTGCCTTAACCAAATGTTATGAAACTTGTACACAATGTTTATTACCACAAATCTCAGATCAAATACGAATTTGGGTAGCGTCACTTTTACCGTTTTATAACGTTATATGCAAGTGGGGGCATCATCTGTGTCCCATGGACACATTCCCCATTTATTTTTTTTTTGCTTCTCAATTTCGGAAGTTTGCCCCACCCCCACTCACACACACAAACACTTTTCGGTTTAATCCCATGACATTGTAAGAGCTCTCAAACACTCCAATATTCTATTTTGATAATTAGATTTAGGAAAAATTCATATATAACTATGAAAAGAGGTGGAAGATTGGGAGTTGGGACATTCAAAACTCATAAGACGAAGAGAAACTGACAACGCCATGTAAAAAAACAAGAAACAGAAAAGTCCACAAAACACTACATAAAAAACTTAAGATATAGCAACACAAACCCCATAAAAAACTGGGGGTGATCTCATGTGCTCCAGAAGAGTGATCAGATCCTTCTCCACTATATCGATGCTTTCAAATCTTAGAATCATTGAGAATAAACTTTACATTTTAATACTTAATTTAGATCTTGACATATATAGTATAGACTACTCTCTTTTTTTTGAATACATTATGTCTATTGTGTGAGTGCATTCGTTTGCACATGTGAATTCAAATTAAGAGATTGGTTTGACTTTGAAATCAAAAAGGTAGTGCCAATTGCAAAATCCCTTGAATTTATTTCACAGAAGGGCCATTTCAAAAGGTATGGAATGTCAATTTTTAATTAATAAAAAAATTTCACAGCTCCATGTGTGCACTTTTTTGAGAATCTTACGCATGACAAAAGTCCAAAACCACAAGTTTGACAGAATTTGCCAAATTATGAGTATTTGTCCAAAAATGTAAAGGAAAGATATTGAAATAAATTTTACAAAAACCAAAATTATGTTGAAAATAAAGTTGTCTGTTGCATATTATTTCATTTTGAATAGCGACCTTTGATGCTTTTACAAAATATTTAAAACTCATAATTTTGTATCAAAATGATTTCAAATTAGCACTGGTGCTGTATGTATAACTAAATACTGTGAATTCATTAATATTCGTTGGATACCAATTTTCGTGGATTTCGTGGGTACAGGGGAACCACGAATTTAAATGTTCAACGAATTACAAATTTTCTAAAGGAATGTATGCAGACTTTGCCAAAACAACGAAATTAAATATCCACGAAATTGCAACTTTTCCTCAATCCACGAAAATTGGTACCCACGAAAATAAATGAATCCACAGTATGTATCATTTTGTGAAAAGAAATATTTAATTAATCTTTACAAGCTTTTGACAAAAATGAAATAAGGAAAGGAACAGTACTATATTACTAAGCGTTTACTTTAAATTATTTTATTAATAGTTATCAAACATTCCTTCTATAAATTAATGTAATAAGCAAGCTGTGTATTGGACTTAGTGTATTGTGTATACCGTATACCTATAAATAGATAGTCTCCATGGTGTTATATGTAGATAAGTAAATATCATAAGTATTCACAATAGTGATACCAGTCATTGCAAGTCATGATATAACTCTTGAAAACTGGATTTAAAATTAAAAACAATTATAGGCTTATGATGATTAAATTAAAAAATAGAACCACATAGAAATATTTTTGATACAATTATTCTAAAAAAAACCTTTGTACAAAATAAATGCATTCAATGTCTTGTATTAATCCCATTGTTAACCAAACTAGTTTAATGTTACCATAAGAAGTGATACCTGATCAATGATGTAACATAACAAGTGATGTGAGTACCTAATTATTCAAAAGGTAGATAACTTCGTACAATTACATACTTCATATTGTTATCAACAAGAAACATGCATATAAGTCATAAAAACCATATTTCTGAAGTTGAAATTAAGTAAATTTACATGCATCACAATATTTATAGGTCAGTTTATGGGGAATCAAATGTGATAAGTCAATGATATTAAATATGCACTTGTAAAACAGTGAAGCATTTCATTTCCATGGAGATTATTTGGCCTTGCCCCCTCAGTCATGGTCTATTGACTTTGAAACTTTTGCATAGTTTATATGTTGAAATTTGTGATTAGGTCAGTTTAAGTTTCACAGGTTACACATTCATCATGTTTATTATTTTTTCATAACATTTTATCAAGTTGTATTGAACATTATCATCATACTTGACTTTTATACTAATGAATATATATGCCATGTATATGTTTGCATTTTTGTTTATGCTTTTCTATGACGAGGGCCTCAGGGAAGATTAGTTATATAGCTAACTGTGTAACCCTCTTAAAATAAAGTATTGTTGTTGTTGTTAAGGGGAACCACTTGTGGTAAGTCAATGATATTTGGTATGCAGTTGTATAAGCATTGGCACATCTCATTTCCATGCAGACTGTTTGGCCCTGTCCCCTCAGTCATGGTCTATTGACTTTGAAACTTTTGCATAGTGTATATGTTAAAGTTTGTGATTATGTCAGTTTAAGGGGAACCACTTATGATAAGTCAATGATATTTTCTTTGCAGTTGTATTAGCGTTGGCATATCTTATATCTCAGAAATTGTTTGACACTGTTCCTTCAGTCTTGGTTCATTGACTTAGAGTTATTTACATGTTAAAGTATTGCTATTTTAATTTCAACATTTGCATTTTACTATCAAATTATATACAGGAAAGACATATCTCTGTGTCAAAAGTTAATGTGGATTTTTAACCTAGTCAGGGTCAAACCCAATGTTTGAAAATTGGTATTTGCTGTCTTTTTGCTCAGTAAGAGCAAAGACTGCTAGGCTCAGAGATAGAATAATGTATCTGGGAAGTCCATATCTGTTTGCAGACTTATTGTTAACCTTAAAAATATGGTGCAGCATGTCAGTTTAATAAAAATTAAGGTTCCTATTCAAAATTAAGAGATATACTCTGAGTACATGCAAATTGTATGGTTGTACACATATTTTAAGAATGAATGTTTTGCTTGTACATCAAGAGACTTTTGAAGACATTATTCTATTATTCTTACAAATTATTTTTTTCAGGGAGGACTTTATAAAATTATAAAGGATTTTGTAACAGGATTTAGAGATTTTGTTGGAGCACCAGATAATCCCAGATGGAATTCTGTACTCTTTGGAGGTATATTTTTATAATAAAAAACTGAAGTCACAAAAGTGAGTGAAAAAATAAGCATAAGACATTGTTTGATATTTTATGGGAAAAGATTAAAGCAATCAAATCCCTCTAAGTTTATGGACAAAGGAAAATAAGTTACTGTTATTTAAGGTATAACCAATATAATAATAACTTTATTTGCAAATTACACATATATTCGTCAAGCAAAAACACAAAATATAACACAGTTCAGAATTAACACATTAGTCAAGACATAAAACATAAATTAGTCTTGATAATGTGACATGGACATCATTTATCCCAACATTAAACATTGCTTTGTACAGTCACCAACTGTTGACAATAGTTAAAATTCAGGATTTAAAAGTTGTTGTTGCTTGAAAAGTGGTTAATAATTTGTATGACCTGGTTTTATTTTATTTATTTTATAACTGATCTCTTAAAGTACCAAAATATGCTTCTTTTCTCAATACAATGCAAAAATTAATTTTAAGTTTATAATGCAAAATTAAAAGCAATCTTTGCCCCCTTCAGTTCACAATGCAAATTGTAGGTAATCTTTACCACCTTCTGTGCTCTCAAGCGCTTCAAATACATAAATTAATTACCAAATTTTATTAAGTCATTTTGACAAAACATGACGAAAATTTTATAAAAATTAGCTACTTCAACATCAAATTGGCTGGCAAAAAATTGAAAATGTATGAAAAAAATTGTTGTTACCATTTTATATGGGAAGCCTGATCAGCTGTCATATATTAGAGATTTATAAAACGTCATGTTACTTTTAGCTTAAACCTAACATTTTGTATATCTCTTGTATATGATAGCTAAGGCTTTCCATAAGTTTACCTGTACTATTTCAAGTAAACAGCCTTGGTTGTCTGTCATCAAATGAAGAAGATGCAGAAACTTTGAATATATATCTTTTAAACATATACAGTGACATATAATTTTTAGATGAGCAGTAAGGTTATTTCTTTTGAAACACAACTAATTGTACGGTCATTCCATTGTCATTACTGTTATTATTGTTTATTCACAATTTTTTTGTATTACTGCTTTCAGCTGTGTAAAGTAGTCATTTGTGGTTAATACCCCTTTTTATCCCCCAAAATTGTGAAAAAAGTCTGGCTCACTGTGAAAAGCCTTTGTAAAGGAACTTATAAACCATGTTTTTAATCTTCATGAAAGTCTATTAAAATATAAAAATAATATATAATATGAAAAATAAGAAGAATAATGAGACAACTCTCCACCAGAGACCAAAAAACTAAAGGTCACTGTAAAGCCTTCATATGTTTATTGGTTCAATTATATCTTTTTTGTAATATCTTGATTAATCAATTATTTTAGTCATTAAGTCATTTACAAATTTTTAAATCGGAGAACTTTCATCATTTTAGCAATATTTATTAATTTGATCAAGTCGTATTAATGATTAGTGATCACTTTTGATCAGTGTTTGTCAAAGCTTACCCAAGCTGATGCCCTGTTCAAATGAACATATGACATTTGCACCAATTTTGAAAATATCTTTTTTTTCATTTGCGCCAAAACCAAGTTTTCATTTGCAAAAATTATTAATTTTTCGTTTACACCAATTTAATTTGAACAGGTAAGATCTGATACATTTTAGATAATTAATGTTACTTGTCCATGCTGATGCACTGTTCAAATTGGCATATGACATTTATGCCAATTTTGAAACATTTTTTTCATTTGCACCAAAACAAAGTTTGCATTTGCACCAATTATTAATTTTTTTGTTTGCACCAATTTAATTTGAACAGGTAAGATCTGATACATTTTAGACAATTACCATTACTTAGATTAACCTAACATAGCAGGTAAGTGGTGTTCAATGAGTACATGTTCGTGTTATATGTACATGTATATACATACATGTTGAGCTCATTGATTTAAAACTTCTGTTATAAGATGGATCTTTTGCATGCAGAAACAAAACTGGGGAAATAAGTCGATAATCTTAGATTGACATTCTTATATACAATCAAACATTCTCAAAAATGGAAATATTAGATCAAACATTTGTGTAAATTGGTTAAAAGTAATTAAAGTGTTATATTTTTTTAATCCTAAATTTTGCTGTTATAATTTTTTTCTTTATACATAATTTTCTTCAATTTATCTAGATTTTTATATCATTTAAATACTATAATGGTAAACCATACACTCACTTCTTTATTTCAGGTGTCATTGGAAGTCTTTTTTCCTTCCTTCAGTTTTTAGCATCACCTTTAGTCGGTGCAACATCAGATGTGTATGGAAGAAAGCCTGTTTTATTGCTATCTTTGGTTAGTGGTTTATATTTCTATGTTATATACATCATATATCACAATAGTCATTCCAAACCTATTCAGTAATGTTGTCTTGCCTCAACAAAGTTTCGAAGGCAAGACTTAAACGTGCTGGAAATGTCCACTCTGGTATCAAATTAAGTGATTAGGTCATTTACATGGGAACACCTAATGGGTCAATAATTGTATTTGGTACTCAAATGAATTAGCATTGGCACATCTCATTTCCATGGTAAGTCAATAACATAGTGTTATTAACTGGCTGTGTCTGTATTGGCCCTGTTATAGATTCGAGGTTTGCTGTATTGGCCCTGAGACTGGAAGATAATTATGCCCCTGCCGCGGCAGAGAGGCATTAAGTTTAACCCTTGTCCATCTGTACGTCCCAATTTAGTTTCAGTTCTCTAACTTTAGTTTGCCTCAACCAAATGTTGTGAAACTTATACAAAATGCTTATTACCTTAAAACACAGATCAAGTTTGAATTTGGGTGGCTTCACTTTTACAGTTCTCTAGTTATGTCCCTTTATAAAGTTATATGCAAGTGGGGGTTCTCCATTTATTTTAATCTTTAACATAAAATCAAACAGACCTAGAAATGCCCAATTGCACATGCAGAAAGCCAGACATAGGTGTTTCTTTTCAGGCATCAGCGCCGTCGTTGCTGGCATCAACAATAAAAGTTTTCTGATAGATCAATGATATTTTCTATAAACTTTTATTACTATCAGGACATATTAATTTGGCGACTATTTTGAGGTCCTGCTCAGGTCATTGTCCAGTGACTATGATTTAATTAGCAATTTTCTTTGTTAAGTTTTCTGCGTAAGTCAGTTTATGTATGTGCCTGTCCCAAGTCAGGAGCCTGTAGTTCAGTGGTTGTCGTTTGTTTATGTGTTACATATTTGTTTTTCGTTCATTTTTTGTACATAAATAAGGCCGTTAGTTTTCTCGTTTGAATTGTTTTACATTGTCATTTCGGGGCCTTTTATAGCTGACTATGCGGTATGGGCTTTGCTCATTGTTGAAGGCCGTACGGTGACCTATAGTTGTTAATTTCTGTGTCATTTTAGTCTCTTGTGGACAGTTGTCTCATTGGCAATCATACCACATCTTCTTTTTTATATTAATAGGAACTACTTGTGATAGATCAATGATATTTTCTATAAAGTCTTATTACTATCAGTACATATCAGTTTGGCGACTGCGGTATTTTGAGGCCCAGACCCCTAGGTCATGGTCCAGTGACTTTGAATTCATTAGTAATTTTCAATGTTAAGGTTTCTGCTTAAGTCAGTTTGATAGAAACAACTTGTGATAGATCAATGATTTTTTCTGTAAAGTTGTATAACTATCAGCACATATCAGTTTGTCATTATCATGTTCCAGCGACTTTGAATTAACTAGGAATGTTGCTATCCATCAGATTGTCCTTTTTAGATCACCTGGTCCAAAGGCCAAGTGAGCGTTTAAACCTGCTGCAGGAACCTGTTGTTCAGTGGTTGTCGTTTGTTGGTGTGGTTCATAAGTGTTTCTCGTTTCTCGTTTTTTTATATAGATTAGACCGTTGGTTTTCCTGTTTGAATTGTTTTACACTAGTCATTTTGGGGCCCTTTATAGCTTGCTGTTCGGTGTGAGCCAAGGCTCTATGTTGAAGGCTGTACTTTGACCTATAATTGTTTACTTTTTATATGACCGCAAAATTTTAATTTTGGTTCGTATATTGGTATGACGTTGGCGTCGTCGTCGTCGTCCGAAGACACATTAGTTTTCGCACTCTAACTTTAGTTTAAGTGAATGGATCTCTATGAAATTTTACCATAAGGTTCAATACCACAAAAGGAAGGTTGGGATTGATTTTGGGGGTTATGGTACCAACAGTTAAGGAATTAGGGGCCAAAAAAGCATTTTTGTAACTTTCAGACATAACTTGTGTGTTAGTGTATGGATCTCTCTGACATTGTACCACAAGGTTCCATATCAGAAAGGGAATGCTGGGATTGATTTTGGGGGTAATTGCCTCCAAATTTTAGGAATTAGGGGCCAAAAAAGGGGCAAAAAACAAGCATTTTTCTAGTTTCATGACAATAACTTGTGTGTTAGTGTATGGATCTTTCTGAAATTGTACTACAAGGTTCCATATCACAAAAGGAAAGCTGGAATTGAGTTTGGGGGTAATTGCCTTAAACATTTAGGAATAAGGGGCCAAAAATAAGCATTTTTCTAGTTTCCAGACAATAACTTGTGTTCAAGTGTATGGATCTCTCTGAAATTGTACTGCAAGGTACCATACCACAAAGGGAAGGCTGGGATTGATTTTGGGGGTAATTGTCTCAAAATTTTAGGAATTAGGGCCAAAAAGGGGCAAAAAAACAAGCAATTTTCTAGTTTCAGGACAATAACTTGTGTGTAAGTGTATGGATCTTTATGAAATTGTACTACAAGGTTCCATATCTCAAAGGGAAAGCTGGGTTTGAGTTTGTGGGTAATTGCCCTAAACGTTTATGAATTTGGGGCCAAAAAACAAGCATTTTCTATTTTCCAGACAATAACTTGTGTTCAAGTGTAAGGATCTCTCTGAAATTGTACTGCAAGGTACCATACCACAAAGGGAAGGCTGGGATTGAGTTTGGGGGTGATGAATTATAAGGGGGTTCAAAAAATTTGAGGGGGGATTTTTTTTTCATTTTTTTCTTTAAAATTTTCCATTTTAAATTGGTTATTTCTGATTTATATATAAAAGCAAATAATAATGATATGGTTTGAATAGGTAAATTAAAATTTTTTAAGTTCTTAGACCACATTCATTCTGTGTCAGAAACCTATGCTGTGTCAAATATTTAATCACAATCCAAATTCTGTGCTGTATCAAGCTTGAATGTTGTGTCCATACTTGCCCCAACTGTTCAGAGTTCGACCTCTGCGGTCGTATCAAGCTGCGCCCAGTGGAGTATTTTATTATACATTGTGACTTGGATGGAGAGTTGTCTCATTGGCACTCATACAGCATCTTCTTATTTATATTTTCTCATAACTTGGTCACAATCATCCTGGGGTATCTTGTTTAAAATATATGTTAGATGACCCTGCCCGCTAACCAAGATGGTGGACATGGCTGAAAATAGAACATAGGGGTAACATGCAAATTTTATCTATTATTTTGAAAACTGCCATATTATAAAGAAACTATGATGGGGCAAAAATGTTCAAAATGTTGAGCTCTACCTATTGTGTATTTACCTCAAAACTGTCAGACGACTTTTTTATAGGAGTTATTGCCCTTAAATGACTAAGTTTACCATATTTTTTTCATTTTTGCCTATTATCTTGATAACTATAAAAGATAAAGAGAAGCTTTTAATAGCAGAAGTAATCAGCAAGACAAGATCTACAAATAAGTTGCTTGTCCAAAATCGTCAGAGAACTCCTTATTAGAGTTATTGCCCTTTTATGACAATTTCTACCATTTTTTTGTGTTTTTGTACATATAATATCTTGAAAACTGTAATAGACAGATAGAAATTTTATAGGCAAAAATGTTCAGCAAGACAAGATATACAAATAAGTCATCAATGGTGAAGTCGTCAGTCGACTCATTATTGGCATTCTGGCTCATTAATGACAATTTTTACCAATTTTTAGTGTTTTTGCCTATTATCTTGGAAACTATAATAGATTTTTAGACTCTTTGAATAGCATAAATGATCAGTAAGACCAGATCGTCAAACAAGTCAATTTTTGGGCAAATACTTAGTAGGCTCTTTAGAGTTATGGCCCTTAAATGATTAGTTTGTGTTTTGGAAAGAAGATAAAGAGAAACTGTAAACAGAAAAAAATTTCAGCAATACAACTGTACAAGTTCTACAAAAAAGAAATTTTTGTCATGAATGCTATTCTAGTCTACAACATTGGAGAGTATCCAATGCACATAGACCAAGGTGAGAGCCTCTAGTTTGAATTTTTTGGTGACAAGTGAGACATATCTCTGTGCCAACAGTTTATGTTAATATGGGGTTATAGGTATGACTGTTGGCAGTGCTCAGAGGTCATCTCAATGGTTAATTAGATGTCAACTAGACTAAAATACACACGAAATGCTGATATATCATCAAGTCCATGTATTGTTAATTGTTTATTATTTACCATTCAGATATATTGATGATGTTCTTTCCATTAACAATCCAAACTTTTCTGATTGTGTTCCATTTATATATCCTCCAGAACTAGAAATTAAAGAAACAACAGACACGGCTTCCTCCACCTCATTTTTAGACTTATATATATACTTTGCTTTTTGTGTGTTTTGTTGCTGTGCATGTATTGATTTTGTGTCATGGATGGATACCCCATATCCTTTGTTTTTCTATTATATTAACGAAGTTTGTTTCTCGTGCTGTGTGGAGGCTGTAGAAAGTTTCCCAGTGCTTGATATGTATTCTCTTCTGTATTTTTAAAGTTATGGTGTATTTATTCTCGAGATAACTTCTCTAATGTGTGCCACATCATTCTCTCAATTTTAGGACAGTTTGTATACTAAAATTTTAATAAGACGCACACCACCTATTCTTGGTCCTCATTCCTATCCACATTAAATTTTTCACTTCAAAACATTTTATGGAAGCGGGATCAATTTACCTGTATTTATACATCAGACTGTACTGCACTGTTTATCGCAATTTTGGATACACCAAACCAGGCACTTCATATCTGAGAAACAGTCTATATATGCCCTCAATTTTAGAATTCATTCATACATTTTTGTTTTATTCAAAATTATCAGTAAATTGTGTGTTCTACAAGGATCACCAGCCCTTCACCTTTCATCTGATACCTTAATTACTAAAATATATGCTACATAGTTTAAGATTTACACCTGTGCATAGGAACTATTTTGTTTTAAATATGTACTACTTTCCAGTATGTTCTCTTTTGACCGGGCCCGATTAGGTGGTGTTACATCTTACAAAGTCTATCCAAATTATTTTTGCAAAGAATTCCGCTCAAGCCAGTGCTAGGGGCCATCTTAAACTTGTAGTGAGGTGAAAGTTTTTTTGCTCTGTGTTGAAGGCCTTACTGTGACTTTGAGATGAAGAACAGCAATAAAATCGCTGTTCCTTTGCTTTTTGTGTGTTTTGTTGCTGTACATGTACTGATTTTGTGTCATGGATGGATACCCCATATCCTTTGTTTTTCTATTATACCACGAATTTGACTTAAACGGTCATCTCAGTACCAGAATCTATGGCAAACGAGACGATTTTAATCTTGAAATTATCAATTTCCCCAGTTTTAGTAGCAATATACCAACTTCACCTGCATATTGGATATACATTTCCCAACTCATTCAGTATTCAAGAGCTTGCAGCTGCTACTCAGACTTTATACAACGTCACAAGTGTCTTAGCAGAAAGTTGATGAACCAGGGTTATGTCAAAGAACGTCTCGTCCTTTTTCTAAAAAAGTTCATTGGAAGATACTAAGACCTTGTTGATAAATATTCTGTTTCAACTTCACAAATAATACATGATGGTCTTGAAGTATAGATTCTAGGTACTAACATGGTTTATCATCTTAATTACGTGTTATAGTGTTCTTTTATTTGTCTTTGTAAATTATTAACCTTTACTGTTTAGTCCATTTTTGGTAATATCCTTTTGGCATGGCTTTGTACTTATACATCCCGCCATTGTGTTATTGTGCTATGGTCATTTTTTGTGTTCTTGTCTTTCATTTTTGCTTATGTGCTTTGTCTATATGCCATTTTGTTTTTCTTTGTTGACATATTTGTTTGTTTTTATAGTGATTAAGATTATATTACATTGTGACTGCTGTACCCCTATTTTTGACATTTTTTCTATTATGTCTGTTTGTTTTGTTCACACATTGTTGTCAGAGGAATTATATGCGACTGTCATACAAGTGAGAGGTTTAGCTAGTTATAAAACCAGGTTTAATCCATTTTCTACATAAGGAAATGCCTGTACCAAGTCAGGAATATGACCGTTGTTTTCCATTCGTTTGATGTGTTTGAGCTTTTGATTTTGCCATTTGATAAGGGACTTTCCGTTTTGAATTTTCCTTTAGATTTTTTATAATTTTGATATTGTAAATTCAGAAATTATTGCGAGGTTTTTATTAATGCGAATAATGCGACTGAGTGAGTATCGCAATAATAAGAACTCGCATTCTTATATCTGATACATATATCTGTATGCAGATTTTCCTGACATCGCAATAATTAATCACGCATTTTTGTCCATTTTTCAAAAATCGCAATAATAAATGCACGCAATAATTTCTGAATTTACAGAATATATTTTAGTATGTTATAAATCAAATATGAGAATTTGAGTCAAATCTTGAACATGAATTTGACAGCTAATGCCCCTGTAAGTCAGTTTAAGATGAACTGTTTTATATATATAAATGATGAGTCAATGATAATCGATATGCAGTTGTATTAGCAATTTAGCATTGGTACAGCTCATTTCCTTTGAGATTACATGGGCCCCTCAGTCATGCCTTTGTTGTTTATTATACTATAAAAATAACGCACAGACAAGATATATCCCTGTTCCAACAGTTTATTCAAATTATCATCCTCAGATCTTATGAATCATTATACAACGGTAAGTTTTTTGCTGTATTTTTTGACAACAAAAAAAGCCAGTTTTGAGAATTATTTTTTTTACATTTTCCTGACTTTATAAATGTGTTTCAGGTAGATCGGGTGTCTTTTTCTGAGATTCCCTTCTAAGCTTGTTGTAAAATACTTTTTTGGTTGAAAATTATTTTACCTAGTAATCATTCAATATACAACAGAAACATCTAAAACTTGAAATTTAAAGATTAAACTATCAAAAATTAAGTCTCTTGAAGTGTATTTAAAATTTTCAGAAAAAAATCCTTTTAAATGAAGTGCAGATAATTTATTTGAATTTGATAGGACAATTTGTGCTTTTGGATTTTTCAAGAAAATAAGGCCTGTGACTCCCTATTTTTATTTGATATTTCAGAAGTATTTATGAAAAGCAATTCTCTCATCAAATTTTAACCAGTTGTATTGTTTAATGTTTCCTCAATAAGGAAAAATTAATTTCTCCCAAATTAACCAATAGAGAATAAGTGTGATTTCGTTAATTTTAATTTATTTTAAACAAAAAGTTTTTATATTGAAATTTGAAAGTACTTTGACTAAGAAGCCATTTACAGATTATAAGAAAAAATCTATTGTCAAAAATTTAGGCACCCAGCTACCTTAAATTATTGGTAGAAGAAAAGGTACAGATGTTTAAATGTTGGCGAAAAAAAATACAAAATTGTCTTAAAATTTCAATTGATTATCAATAATTATGCTGCATTTTATAAAGATATATATATTGTTGCATGTACTAATTCAGTTCCTGCAATTGTATAATTCCCTTAAGCTGTTCAATCAGCCATTGCCTCCTTGTTTAGTTTCTAATTTATTCCTGTACATTGAATGTATAATTAACATTTTGAGAGAAATAACTAGTGGAAAATCTCATTTATTGGAAAACATGACATGCAAAATGTGATTGCAGTATATACAAGGTGATTTGTAAACAAGATTGTCCTCTTGGAATTCCAACCTTGATCATTTCCTCTGAAGACTCTCACATAGTTAGAAACAGTGAGTCTTCATACATAACATTTTCCTAAAGGAACCTTAACAACTTCAGAAAACAATGATCTATTTCAATCATTTTTGCCTCTCCTGTGACAAAGGTACATGTGAGACATAAGGAAGGATATCTGGAGGCATAATAAACTATTTGTATGAAGCTTTATATTTCAGATGTTAGAAGAACTTAATGCTTCATACCTTGTATACAGATACCTTATGTTATGAAGTTTCAGTCTTTCATGTATCCATTGTCCTTGACGTGAATGTCATTGTAAGGTCACCGACTCGGTGGTATCATGGTAGCCTGTTTGCCTCGAGTGTGGGAGGTCATGGGTTCAAACCCTGGCCAGGTCAAACCAAAGACTTTAATATTGGTATTTGCTGCTTCTCTGCTAAGCATGCAGCATTAAGGAGTAAGAGCAAAGACTAGTTAAGCTATGTTAAGCAGCCATCTATCATCATCATCCTTGTAAGTTCTACATGTCGGTCAGACAGGGTTAACAGGATCTCAACCTCATTTCATGGATCAGTGATCAATGTTAAAGTTACATGTTTAAGTAAGTTTTTCAGATACTGTATGAAGTAGGTCAACTATATGTGGTGTATGGAATAATTGTAAGGTAACTAACTATATGTGGTGTATGGAATGATTGTAAGGTGTGCATGTCAGACTTGCAGGTTTCATCGGCCCTTGACCTCATTTTCCTACTTCATTGGTCAATTTTAAGTTTTGTGTTTTGGTCTGTTTTGTAAATACTACATGTATAAGTAAAAGGTCAACTAAATTTGGTGCACATGTCTGTCTGGCATGTGTATCATCTAACCTTGACCTCATTTTCAGGGCTCATTGTTCAATGTTAAGTTTTTATATGACCGCAACAAAATTTTGTGGTCGTATATTTGTATCAAGTCGTCGTCGTCGTCCGAAGACACTTGGTTTCCGGACAATAACTTTAGTGTAAGTAAATAGAAATCTATGAAATTTAAACACAAGGTTTATAACCACAAAAGGAAGGTTGGGATTGATTTTGGGGGTTATGGTCCTAACAGTTTAGGAATTAGGGGCCAAAAAGAGGCCCAAATAAGCATCTATTTAGTTTCCAGACATTAACTTGTGTTTTTAAGTGTAAATTATACACAAGTTTCTATACCACAAAGGGATGGTTAGGATTGGCTTTGGGGGGGTTATGGCTCAAACTGTTTAGGAATTAGGGGCAAAAAAGGGGGAAAAACAAGGGTTTCCTGGTTAATGTACAATTAAGACAATTTAAAAGCAGTGTAAGGGAGGTAATCCAAACACAAACAATGTTTTAAATTATGTATAAAGGAATGTTGTATTGTCTTGAGGTGATTAGCTGTCAATTTACTTTAAGAAGTTACTATTAAATTTATGATGATTAAGGAATATTGATTTTAGCCATGGTTATGTATGTCATTTTCTATTTTAAGACTTTTATGATGTATTTAAATGGGTAATTATGGTTGTAAACTCCAATGGAAATTTGAATTGAGATTATGACCATATCTTGAGGGAAAGAATTTTTTGTTTGGAAAAAGGATGGGGAAGGTGAAAAAAGGGGGGGAGGGTTAAAAAGAAATTGTGGGAGGGGGACAATTTTTTCTCATTTCAGATTTTAGAAATTAAAAAGAAAATTTCTTCATATATATTTTTTTTTGAAAAAAACAGGGGGATCAAAATTTTTTGTTTATAGGGGGTAAATTTTTGTTTGTTTTTGTTTTGGGGGGGTTGGGGTTGGAAAAAGGGTGGGGAGTTGAAAAAGGGGTAAAAGAATTTGTGGGAGGGGACAATTTTTTCTCATTTCAGATTTCAGAAATTAAAAAGAAAATTTCTTCATATTTTATTTTTTTTGCAAAAATAATGGGGGTAAAATTTTTTTATTTTTTTATTTTGGAGGGGGGTCAATAGTCAATATGCAACAGCATAGTGTATTGCACAAAATCAAGAAAAAGGGGGGTAATTTTTTTAATTTTTGGCAGGGAGCAATTCGCAACAGCATAGTGTATTGCACAAAAGCGAAAAAGTTGAGTATAAATTCAAACCCTATAATCAATTCTAAGTTCTCAATGGTTTTGTTATAAAGAAATGTTCTTTTGAGGTGATTAGCTGTCAAATTATTTTTAAAACTTATATTAAGTGCTGATGAAGGAATTTATTTTTAGATATTACTATTAAATTTTGCTGATCAAGGTTTTCTATTTTTAGCCATGACTATGATGTCATTTTCTATTTAATACTTTAATGATGTATTTAAATTTTCTATTTAATACTTTAATGATGTATTTAAATTGGTTTGGTTCATTTTTTGCATTATAGTTGCCTCCCTTACAATGGTTTTGTTATAAAGAAATGTTATAATCTCTTGAGGTGATTAGCTGTACATTTATTTTTTGAAGTTATATTAAATGTTGACAAAGGAATTTTATTTTTAGATATTACTATTAAATTTTGCTGATCAAGGTTTTCTAATTTTAGCCATGACTATGATGTCATTTTCTATTTTTATACTTTCATGATGTATTTAAATGGGCTTTTATTGTTGCAAAGTCCATTGGAAATTTGAATTGAGATTATCATTTTTTGTGTTTTTTTATATGCTGAAGCTAACCATGTTGTTAGATTTTGGATATCAGACCATACTAGGTAAATTAAATGTCCCATTTCAAATTTTTAAGATCTTTGACCACATTTATTTTGTGTCAGAAATCTATATTATGTCAAAAATTTGATCACAATCCAAATTCAGACAGTATCAAGCTTGAATATTGTGTCCAAACTTTCCCCAACTGTTCAGGGTTCGACCTCTGTGGTTGTATCAGGCTGCGCTCGGCGAAGCATTTTTTTTATCATGTATCTACTGATCTTTCTGACAGGGTTTCTCTGACCTTCACCTCATTGTCATGGATCATTGATAATGTTATGGGTATTTGATACTTGAAGTGAAACTTTAATTTTAAGATATTCAACATAAAATCAATCATGGTCAGTAAAGCAGACCAGACATGTCAGCGTGTGCACTCTTTAATATACCAGTATTTATTTTTATTGACTTTTGTCACAGTGATTCTTTCGATATCAGCAATTCTTCAAAAAATCAATGTGTTTGAATTTTACATTTTGGTTATTGCATATTTTATTGTGATGTTGGTTAGCTGTCTAATTTATTTTAATCATATACTTTTTTATGCCCCGCCGTAGACAGACAGACAGAGTTTGAATTAGGACAGTGAGTCACTTATCGTTCTAGAGTTCTGCCCTTTATAACTATGTAAATTGGAAATTCTTTCATTTCCACACTCTAAACTTAAGCTGTCCTCATTCAATTTTTTTAAACTCATACACAATGCTAAGAACCGATACTTGCAGATAGAGTTGGAATTTGGGTAGTGAGTCATTTACTGTTCTAGAGCTATGCCCCTTAATAGCTTGGAAAATTGCAATTTTTTTTCGTTTCAGCACTCAAACTAAAGTTTGCCTCATTTGAATTTTGTGAAACTCATACGCAATGCTAAAAACCACAACACACAGACAGAGTTGTATCAGGCTGCGCTCGGCGAAGCATTTTTTTTGTCATTTACCGTTCTATAATTATGCCCCTTTTTGTCCCCCGCGAAACACGCTGCAGGGGACATAGAAATTCCGGGTATCCGTCCGTCTGTCTGTGCGTCTGTCCAGTCTTGTTAGCACTCTCACATGAACAATTCTTGCCAGATTTGTCGTCGTCCGAAGACACATTGGTTTTCACACAATAACTTTAGTTTAAATGAATGGATCTCTATGAAATTTAAACATAAGGTTTATAACCACAAAAGGAAGGTTGGTTGGGATTGATTTTGGGGGTTATGGTCCTAACAGTTTAGAAATAAGGGGCCAAAAAGGGGCCCAAATAAGCATTTTTCTAGTTTCATGACAATAACTTGTGGAACAGTGTATGGATCTCTCTGAAATTATACCACAAGTTTCCATACCACAAAGTGATGGTTAGGATTGGCTTTGGGGGGTTATGTCTCAAACCGTTTAGGAATTAGGGGCAAAAAAGTGAGAAAAAACAAGGGTGTCCTGGTTAATGGACAATTACTTAAGTACAAATTACAGTGTAAGGGAGGTAATTCAAAAACTACTTTGAATTACCTCCCTTATACTGCTTTTAAATTATGTATAAAGAACTTTTGTATTGTCTTGAGATGATTAGCTGTCAATTCTTTTTTAGAAGTTACTATTTTAATAATTTTAGAAATGCTGATTAAGGTAAATTAATTTTAGTTATGATTATGTAAGTCATTTTCTATTCAAAAACAAGCATTTTTCTAGTTTCCAGACAATAACTTGTGTTCAAGTGTATGGATCTCTCTGAAATTGTACTGCAAGGTACCATACCACAAAGGGAAGGCTGGGATTGAGTTTGGGGGTGATGAATCATAAGGGGGCTCAAAAAATTTGGGGGGTTTTCCTATTTTTTCCCTTTTTTCCTTTTTTTTTTCTTTAAAATTTTCCATTTTAAGTTGGTTATTTCTGATTTATATATAGATTTCATCAAAAATTTAATTCTTTGGATTCTTTGATATGCTGAATCTAAACATGTATTTAGATTTTGGATATTGGACCATAATAGGTAAATTAAAATTTTTTAAGTTCTTAAACCACATTCATTCTGTGTCAGAAACTTATGCTGTGTCAAATATTTAATCACAATCCAAATTCAGAGCTGTATCAAGCTTGAATGTTGTGTCCATACTTGCCCCAACTGTTCAGAGTTCGACCTCTGCGGTCCTATCAAGCTGCGCCCCAGCGGAGCGTTTTATTATAAAACTTATATCATAGGTTTATATCAGCAATGTCTCAGACTTGTTCGAAAATCAGTGCCGACCAACTATTTTTAAAAGAGTTATGCCACTTAGAAACATTAATTATATGGAAAATTGTGTCGTTAGCGCTCTCGTGTACAATTCTTGCCAGATTTTTATGAAACTTATATTGTAGGTTTATATCAGCAATATCTTTGACAAGTTTGAAAATCAGTGCCGATCAATTATTTTTAAAAGAGTTATGCCCCTTAGAAACATTGATTTTATGAAAAATTGCATCATTGGCACTCTCATGTGTATAATACTTGCCAGATTTTTATGAAACTTATATTGTAGGTTTTTATCAGCAATGTCTCGGACAATTTCGAAAATAAGTCTGATCAATTATTCTAAAAAGAGTTATGCCCCTTGGAAACATTAATTATATGAAAAATTGCATTGTAAGCACTCTCATTTGTACAATTCTTGCCAGATTTTTATGAAACTTATGTCATAAGTTTATATCAGCAATATCTTTGAAGAGTTTGAAAATCAGTGCCGATCAATTATTTTAAAAAGAGTTATGCCCCTTAGAAACATGGATTTTTATGAAAAATTACATCGTTAGCGCTCTCATGTGTATAATACTTGCCAGATTTTTATGAAACTTATATTGTAGGTTTTTATCAGCAATGTCTCAGACAATTTCGAAAGTCAGTGCTGATCAATTATTCTAAAAAGAGTTATGCCCCTTGGAAACATTAATTATATGAAAAATTGCATCGTTAGCACTCTCATTTGTACAATTCTTGCCAGATTTTTATAAAACTTATATTGTAGATTTGTATCAGCAATGTTTGGACAAGTTGGAAAATCTGTGCTGATCAATTATTTTATAAAGAGTTATGCTCCTTGGAAATATTAATTATATGGAAAATTGCCTTGTGAGTGCTCTCATGTGTACAATTCTTGACAGAATTTTATGAAATATATATTATAGGTTTATATCATTAATGTCTTGGATGAGTTCAAAAATCTTTGCCGATCTATTATTTTTAAAAGAGTTATGCCCCTAGGAGATATTTATTATATGGAAAATTGCATCGTTAGAGCTCTCATATATGTACAATTCTTGCCAGAATTTTTTTGAAATTTATATCATAGGTTTATATCAGCAATGTCTTTGACACTTACGAAAATAAGTGCTGATCAAAAAAATTTAATGTGTTATGCCCCTTGGAAATATTAATTATATGGAAAATTGCCTTGTGAGTGCTCTCATGTGTACAATTCTTGACAGAATTTTATGAAATTTATATTATAGGTTTATATCATTAATGTCTTGGATGAGTTCAAAAATCTTTGCCGATCAATTATTTTTAAAAGAGTTATGCCCCTTGGAGATATTAATATTGCATCTTTAGAGCTCTCATATATGTACAATTCTTGCCAGAATTTTTTTGAAATTTATATCATATAGGTTTATATCAGCAATGTCTTCGACACTTTCGAAAATAAGTGCTGATCAAAAATTTCAAATGAGTTATGCCTCTTGGAAATATTAATTATATTGGAAATCACATTGAATTTTCTCTTAAGCGTTCATTTCTCTAAGATATTTATCAACAGTTTTAAAGAACAAAAAAAGAAAGTTTATTTTTTAGTTATTGCCATTGATCCTTGGATATATAAAATATGTGCAACATGGGGGACATTGGAACTCTGTTCTTTTATTAACTTGGAAAATAGCAAAGCTTGAGCAGGAGCATTTGTGTCCTCATACACATTCTTCTTTTATTTGATATATGTTTATTTTTAACTTGATCATATCTGATAAACTATCTTCTAAAATTTACTTCAGGCTTTTGAAATCAATTTAGCACAATGTAAAGCCTTTACTGTTATCGCTTGGTGTCAAAAGAGAAATAACTATATTTCAGAATTATTTGTTTATACACATTGACCTTCAAAATTCTGTTTAATCACAATTTTTGACTACGGACAAAAAGTTGTGGCAAAATTACTGATAAAAATAAAAAAAATAATATTTAAAGTCAAATGATTATATAAGTGAAGTATGTATCTTCGAGATATGTTTTACTGTTAAACATCATTTTCAAAGAAGAATACATTCACATGACACATTGAAAAACATCTCCAATTTTGTACAAATCCTTTGCTTTTCATTTGAAATGGATATCAATTGTTTCCTCACATAAACAAATGATTAAACTTTAGGCACAATATTCCCTAAGAAAAAAAACTGATTGCCTCCCTTTTAAGACATTTTAGGTTGTGATTCAAATTATTTGTATTCTCGTTTTTCATAGGATAACAGTTCAACAAAGGGAAACCAAGTAAACTTCATCATGCTTAATATATGGTCTTTTTTCTATAAATACTTATCTTGTTTTAAAAATGTAGAAATAGATGTATGAAGCCCGAAGAACCTGGGTAATATTTGAAATGATAAAACATGTCAAAGCTGTAAATAAAAATTCCAGTTTTGTTGATAGAACTGGATTATTGACTTTTAATTTATTTTTGCAGGCAGGTGTTGCAGGATCTTATGCATTGTGGGCTGTATCACACAACTTTACATTGTTTGTTATAGCTAGAATTATAGGAGGATTAAGTAAAGGGAACGTCAGTCTATCCACTGCTATTGTTGCTGATATTTTACCCCAAGAAAAACGTGGCAAAGGAATGGTAAATATATATAAATGTGTACTTATAAACCTTTAATACTGTGGTCCTACTTTCCGTCGATGGCTCACAGCAATGGCTAGTGCATCATAAGAGAGAAACAAACCCAGTGTTATTCAATAAGATTTAGTTTCTTAATCCAACTCCTTGCTTATATTCTGAAACTGTTGTAATATGGTGTAATACATCAGTATACTGACAAAATGTTATTTATTTAACTTTCATTTATTTATTTAACATATCTTTAAATGAAAATAACAGTACAGAAACTATATTTAAACAAAAGAAAACTGTAGCTTGTGATTACCATTTATAAAGCAGTATATAGTTCAACTGACAAAAGTTTTATTTAGTTCGCAATAAAAACAATTTTTTAAGTGAGATGTTTTTTACAGGTTTTTGTTTGACGTGAGTGTTGTATGTGAGAAAATTTAAGAATTAGAATTACTTTATTTTTCCACCATTAACATTATGAATTATATTTTAATCTCCTGTCATGTGCTATATGAAAACAAATCACCCCAGGAGTCGTATGGTATTTGAAAGTTAAATATAAGAAATAATTGTTTTTAAATTCACACAGAAAGTAATCTATGTACAATTGTTTGAACTTCAATTGATGATTGACATCTTTTTGAGAGTGTGGTCTTGTTTTTGTCTCGCCTGAGACCAAAGTCACAGTTTACGTCGCAGTATTGTGAGACATAGGGATTACTATCCAGCAGCAGTGGCGGTGGTGATGTTAACTATTTGTATAAAGATTTATATTTCAGAAGATAAAAGACCTGGATGCTTCATACCTTGTATACAGATACATAATGTTAAGAATTTAAAGTCTGTCATATCTCCATAGTTCTTGAAAAAAAATTATATTTTTTTGTCATGTGAATTTCTCACTTATTATGAGTAATAGGATAACTATATTTGGTATAGGGATTCCTTATAACATCTATTTGTCCATCAGACAGGGTTCATCTGACCTCGACAACATTCATGGATCAGTGAATAAGGTTAAAGTTACATGATTAGTTCCGTTTCTCAGATACTACAAGCAGTAGGTAAACTATATGTGGTGTATGGAATGATAGTAAGGGGTACATGTCAGTCTGGCAGGTTTCATCTGACCTTGCCCTCATTTTAATGGTTTATTGGTCAATGTTAAGTTTTTGTCTCGCCTGCGACGAAAGTCGCAGTATGTGAGACATAGGTATTACTATCCGGCAGCGGTGGTGTCAGCGTAAACTATTTGTATTAAACTTTATATTTCAGAAGGTAGAAGACCTGGATGCTTCATACCTTGTATGCAGATACCTTATGTTACGAAGTTTCTGTCTGTCATATGCCCATTGTCCTTGACCTCATTTTCATGGTTCAGTGACTGCTTGAAAAAAAATTACAGTTCTTTTGTCATGTGAATTTCTCACTTATTATGAGTAATAGGACAACTATATTTGGTGTATGGGTTCCTTGCAACGTCTTCATGTTTGTCAGACAGGGTTAACATGACCTCGACCTCAATTCATGGATCAGTGATCAAGGTTAAAGTTTCGTGATTAAGGTCCGTTTATCAGATACTACAAGCAGCAGGTCAACTATATGTGGTGTATGGAATGATTGTAAGGGGTACATGTCAGACTGGCAGGTTTAATCTGACCTTAACCTCATTTTCATGGTTCATTGGTCATTGTTAATTTTTTGTGTTTTGGTCTGTTTTTCAAGTACTGTAAGCAATAGGTCAACTATATTTGGTGTATGGAATGATTGTAAGGTGTACATGTCTGTCTAGCTGGTGTCATCTGACCTTGACCTCATTTTAATGGTTCATTGGTCAATGTTAAGCATTTGTGTTTTGGTCTGTTTTTCAAGTACTATGAGCAATAGGTCAACTATATTTGGTTTATGGAATGATTGTAAGGTCTACATGTCTGTCTAGCCGTTTCATCGGACCTTGACCTCATTTTCATGATTCATTGGTCAATGTTAAGTTTTTGTGTTTTGGTCTGTTTTTCAAATACTAATAGAATAGGTCAACCATAATTGGTGTATGAAATGATTGTAAGGTGTACATGTCTGTCTAGCCAGTATCATCTGACCTTGACCTCATTTCCATGGTTCATTGGTTAACATTAAGTTTTTGTGTTCTGGTCAGTTTTTCAATTACAATAAGCAATATGCCAACTATATTTGTTGTATGCAATAATTGTAAGGTGTACATGTCTGTGTGACAGTTTTCATCTGACCTTGACCTCATTGTCATGGATCTTTAAAAACATCAATTTTATGTGATACTTGTAGTAAAACCTTTATCTTTAAGACTTTCAACATAAAATTAATTGTCAGTAAAACAGGCGAGACATTTCAGCGTGTGCACTCTTGTTGTGTTTTGGTCTGATTTTCAAGTACTATAACCAATAGGTCAACTATATTTGGTGTATGGAATGATTGTAAGGTGTACATGTCTGTCTGGCTGGCATCATCTGACCTTGAACTCATTTTCATGGTTCATCGGCCAATATTAAGTTTGTGTTTTGGTCTTTTCAAATTTTTGAATCAACTTTTTATTAATCAGCGCTCATTACTTTTAATGTTATGCTCTATTCATCACCTATTATTGAAAATTACAATTTCACACTATCTTGCTTTGTTTATTTGTTTACTGGTATAACAGATTATTGGCATGTGCTAGCATATGACAAATTTACCTGTTAATGCCCTTATATTGGTTTTATTACTGTTGCATATCAAGAAATGAAAATTCAACATGGGAATCTTTTAGCTCCAGAAATATCGCCAGCACCTGTATTTTGTCGCCAGATAAAATAAAAAATCGCAATTTGCAGCTCAGTCCCTGATTAATAAAAACCTCACAATAATTTCTGAATTTACGGTACTGTAATGAGTAAAGAAATCTAATTTATTGTTGCTGCCAAATTGAAGCATTATTCTGTCTAATGCCTATTTGTTATATTTCAGGCTTTAATTGGTGTAGCCTTTTCCATTGGTTTTGTATTTGGACCATTAATAGGAGCAGGATTCTCAATATGGGCTAGACAACAGCATGGTGCATTTTACACAGTGCCAGCTCTCTTTGCTTTATCTTTAGCTGTGATTGATATTTTATTTGTCTTCATATTTTTTCAAGAAACACTGCCAGTTGAAAAAAGGGTAAGAATTGAAGTGAAAGGACAGGTTTTTCAATGCTTATTGTAACCTTTTAATATCTTTACAAAGAAGTAATGCCATTATCTATGCATGTTTCTGCTTGTAACACATTTGTAGGCACTGCAGAAATGCAATTTTCCTTCAAATATGCTTTAAAAATTGTCTAATGCTTGACCTTGTAGAGCCTGTATTAATTTCAAGGTAGGATGTCAAATATCTACAGCCTCCGTGGTCTCTTGGTAGCATGCTCATGGTTTAATCACCAACAGGATTAATTAAATCAAAGACTTGAAAATTAGTTTTTTATGCTTCATCACTAAGCACATGTCATTTAGGAGTAAAAACAGAAACTGGTTAGCTCAGAGTCAGAAAAATGTGCCAGAGTAGGGTGACTTGTCTTTCTGCAGACTGTTAAGTTGTGAACTAACATGTTATGTATACAAACCTACCCAAATTCTTTATGTGCCTGTCTCAAGTCAGGAGCTTGTTGTTCAGTGGTTATCATTGGTTCATGTCTGTCATATTTGTTTTTCGTAAATTGTTTTGTTATGAATTAGGCCGTTATTTTTCTCAATTAAATTGTTTCATATTTTTCATGTCGGGGCCTTTTATAACCAACTATACGGTATAAGTTTTTTTCATTGTTGAAGGCGGTACGGTTGCCTATAATTGCTTACATCCACTTCATTTGAACTTGGGTGGATAGTTGTCTCATTGGCAATCATACCACATCTCCTTATTTTTATATAACATTAACATGTTCTCGCCTCTATAGTCATGTGATAATTGCCACTGGATGTTAAACACCAATCCATCATCATCATCAAAGGTAAATATCAGGACAAGGTCACAATATGATTTTAGAAATTAAAGCCTATATGCACCATGCACCATTTAGGTACATTTTTCAAAATTTTAAATTAAGAAGAATATGAATACAAAATTATTGTAGTTGATATACATAAAACATGTAAATGTAAAGACATTGCAAATGCTTGTCAATGAATGAATTAAGATGTCTTTAGATGTAATTTCTGCAAACTGATAGAATCTGTTGTAAAGTCATGAACTTAAGCTTGTAATACCTTATACATTTGAAATTGACAGGACTTATTATGGTATACTATTGTCCCTCTTTTGGTTTATCTGTCCATCCACTGTTCATCCCTTCACACATCATTCAAATGCAAGAGAATGCTTTGATAAAATTTTCATGAAACTTATTTTGAAAATTTGTTCGTATGTCATTCCAGAGTAACAAGACTTACTATCAGATTTAGAGTAAGTAATTTTTCACATATCCTTCTCTAGCTGGTGTATGCTTGGATTGATTAATTGGAAACTTTACACTGTTGTTGAGATTGATTATAGTAAATGAAATAACACTTTTAACTTTGTGCTTCTGAAGCACTTTGCTTGATTTACCTTCATGGGGAAGGCTCAAACCCAAACATTTGAAAGCCAAGCTTCCATTCAAATTTGAAAGTTTGTGGATTGTTGTCCCAGAATAAATGGACTCAAACTGTCAATTGTGCACATGTAGTGCACTTACTTGAGTTTGTTCAGATTATTACTTGCGACTTTCCACAATATTTTTTGATAAGCTCCTGATGAATTTTAAATATTTTCTGATTTGTCATTCCAGAGTTATGGGACTTAAAACAATTAGTTAAAGGCAATTTATATACTACAAAGGATATTCTCCTACATTAGTTTTATCCTGCAGGGCAGTTTCATAGACATCTGATTAAATGCCTTCTACAAGATTCCATTTAATTCTTGCAAAAAAAATTATGCGTAAGATAGGTGTATCATGCACTCTTCATAATAAGCATCTGTTTATTTTTCAGCATACTACCTATATATGTTTGCTTTTACATATTTTCCAGTTTGATGAAAATAAGACGTCTCACTTGGGAAAACTAAAATCAATAAACAAGAGCAAGATAAGGGTCTTGATTCTAAACTATATATTTTCTAAATTGTCTTATTATGACCTTTACAGTGCACCATAGGGTTTGTCCATTGGGGCTGTGCCCAGTCCCCTTATTAAGTCGTATTTGAGCTTTTGCTTTCACTTTGTGACTGTCGTCTGTAAATTCTTCATTAAATTTTTTTCCTCTGAAACTGCTCAATGGATTGAAACCAAAGTTTATCTGCTTCATTTATAAGATGTCTACTATGAAGTTTTTGATTTTCATCAACATGGCCACTTTGTCTAGAAGTAGAACATTGGGGTTAAGCTGCAGTTTTTAGTTTATATCTAGAAAACTATTCTAACTAGAGAAAAAAACTAAAAGCATTAAGATGATCAGCAGTACAAGCTTTATCTACCTTCAAAAATTTAGAAAAATTGAATTATTGCCCCTGAAATGTTGTTTTTTTTTCACTTCTTTGGCAGTTCTTTGCTATGTTTTCAAAAACTATTGGTGCTAGGTTACAAGTGTTGATTTCAGAAATTATCAAGATGGCAAGTTCTATCTACCTGAAAAATTTCAGAAAAATCTCTAGACCTTACATGGAGTTATTGCCCCTGAAATGCAAGATTTTTATCAAGTTCTTGACTGTCATTTACTAAACTATAGGCATGATAGGAGATAGGTTAAAAATGTAAATTGCGAAAAGATTAGCATGACAAGATCCACGATACTGAAAATTTGAGAAAAATCCAACTTTGAGTAATTGCCTCTGAAATTTTTTTTTTTTCTAAAATGTTTGCAGTTTTTGGCTGTTATGGTTAAATTATAGGAGCTAGGTTAAAAGTATAAATTGAGAAAATTGACAACCTGTTTTGAAGCTGTTGCCCCTAAAATGTTGCTTTATTACTCCTTTTTTGGGGGGCATTTTTTTTTGCTGTTATCTAAAAAAAGATTATAGGTTAAATGTTATGATTGCAAAAATGATCAGCAACACAAAGAATAACTAGTATTTGCATATGTTCTGGACCATATAAGTATTTGGATGATACATGTCATTTATGTCCAATCATTTGCATATAGTCTGGGTAATTTACTGTAAATTGCATAAGTTATGACCTTTTGAGTTGTCATAAATTAAGAGTTTTTAAAAATAAGATTTTGACTTCCTAGTAGTTAATCATATGGTATAAATCATTGTTACATAATTAATGAAATAAGATGAAATTTACTCACAAGTTCAAATTATAGTTCAAACAATTGTGCATGCTCTTTATCAATTTGCCCTTACAAAACATGATATGCTGACATTAGAAAATAACTTCAAGAAATATTTAAATGTACTGTTAAACAAGAAGTTAACGGTTGTACTCATTGGCACTTAGGACTTTGATCCCTCTTCTTTTTATGCCCCCACCAAGTGGCTCCGGCATTAAGGTTCACCCATATTCGTCCATCCATCCCAAAAATTGGTTTCTGTTTTCTTAACTTTAATTTGCCTCAATCAAATGTTCTGAAGCTTATACATAATGCTTATAACCACCAAACACAGATCAATATTAAATTTGGGTGGCAACTTGCAACGTTCTTAAGTTTGTCCCATTATGAATGGAAAATTTAGCAAATTTGCTGTTTCCACACTTGAACTTTACTTTGCCACAACCTTAGGTTCTGAAACTTATATGCAGTGCTTATTTCCACCAAACACAGACTAAGTTCTTACTTGGGTGGCGTAAATTTCACCGTTCTTTAGTTATGTCCCTTCATAAATAGAAAAAAATTGGTAAATTTGTTGTTTCCACACTCTAACTTTACTTTGCCACAACCGAATGTTCTGAAACTTATATACAATGATTATTACTACCAAACACAAACGAAGTACGTGTCACTTTCTCCATTCTTGAATTATGTCCCTTTATAAACCGAAAAATTGGTGAATTTGTCGTTTCCGCACTCTAACTATAGTTTGCCTCAACCAAATGTTATGAAACTTATATACAATGCTTATTACCACCAAACACAGATCAAGTACAAATTTGGGTGGAGTAACTTGCACTGTTCTCGAGCTACCCCATTACTGTTTGTTATTGAACATTGAGAGCACTCGAACACCAAAGCAATCTCTAATGGCAACATACAGAAACATATGTTATTAAGTTTCAAAGAAAACAAAACAACTGGTATGATTTAGTACATTGACCTTGCATATTTACAAGCAGGGCATTTATGTCCCATGGACACATTCTTCATTTATTTCTCTTTATTTTGGTGTTTAAATTTGTTTTTAGTAAATAAAAATTTCTTCGATATTTTAAATTGTTTTTTTTTTTGTTATTTCATGTATTGTTGCTCTTACAGTAGTTTGTTCTTATGTGGACTGCTATTCATGTGATCTTACAATAACTGTAGTTTATAGAGTACAGCACATGCACACCACTGTTATTTTAGGATCATATGAAAAGGAACAAGAACACATCAGTTAGATGAAAATAAGTAGAAATTAGAAGACTTTTTATTTCTAAAAATAAAGGTCCATGCACAAAATGCCTGTAGTTTCACTTATGGACAAAAAAGAAAACAGGATAAAGGTGCTTTAAAATTGTGTCTTGAGAAGGCAAGATAAGAGATAAAACAAGATTCAGACAAATTTAACATGTGTTCCTAAATGTATATGGTCTTTATACTCATATAGTCGTGCCTGTCATAACCATACTGGTATGGTCCAAATACTCATATGGTCGGCAACTCATATAAAGGTCCTCATTAGCAATCTGGCACTTGTTCACAAGGTGAGTGATAGTAAGTCACAGGTGTGCCATAAAGTTAAAAATATCAAAACTGTTCAGATCCCAACCCCTAAACCATATATATATTCTTGAATGTCATAAGACCTTTCCAGTACACCATAGGTTTTATTCCCAGGGATTATACTTGTCCCCTTACATATCTTAAATTGTTTAAATATCTCTTCAACTGTTCAGATTTCATTGCCAAGACCCTCAAATCATAAATTATTGAAAATATCTGTTAGAGATATATGATTATTGACCTTGACAAAGCCTTAACAGTACTAGGATTTGTTGTTGTCCTTTCTTTTTCACTAGTGCATGACTTGTATATAGATCAATGGGAAATTTTTATTTTAGTCCAGTTAAACAGTTCCGCTTAGATTTTTTTATTATTCAAATTAGCTTCAATCCCTATGAGTCACTTCAATAATAGTGTAAACATTTTTTCTTTGTGAAGAAAGCAGGCAAGACAAAATTCAAATCACACAATGTCACATAGGAACTGTTCTGAGAGTACCTTCTCATAAGAAACTCAAGAAATTTTTTAAAAGATTAAAGAAAGTGAATAGGGAAATGTGTGATTTAATGATGAATGGATTAAAACACTTTTTGTTTCGCCTTGACGGAGTCAAAATGTGAGACTTAAGTATGCTGTTTCTGACAGCGGCAGTTGCGTCAACAATGTATGAGTTTGTGATTAGGTCAGTTTAAGAGGAACCACTAGTGGTAGGCCAATGGTATTTAGTATGGAGATGCATTAGCAGTGGCACATCTCATTTCCATGGATATTATTCAGCCCCACCCCCTCAGTCATGGTCTATTGACTTTGAAACTTTTGCTTACTTTACATGTATAAGTTTGTGATACTTTTGCTTTACTTTACATGTATTAGTTTGTGATAAGGTCAGTTTAGGGTGAACATCTAGTGATAGGTCAATGATATAAGGTCAGTTTAGGGTGAACCACTAGTGATAGGTCAATGATATTTGGTATGTAGTTGCATTAGCATTGGCACATCTCATTTCCATAGAAATATTTTGGCTCTGCCCCCTCAGTCATGGTCTATTGACTTTGAATGTTTTGCATAGTTTACATGTTAAGTATGTGATAAGATCAGTTTAAGAGGAACCACTAATGTTAAGTCAGTGATATTTGGTATGCAGTTGTATTAGTATTTGCAAGTCTCTTTTCCATGCTGATTATATGGCCCAACCCCCTCAGCATGGTTCATTAACTTTGAAACTTTTACATTTTTTACAAATTAAAGTTTGTCTTTAGGTTATTATAAAGAGAGCCGCTTATGATAAGTCAATGGTATTTGGTATGCAGTTTTATAGATATTGGCATTTCTCATTTCCATTGGGTTATTTGGTCCTGCACCATAAGTCATGGTTCATTGACTTTGAATGTTTTGCATAGTTTACTGGTTAAATATTGCCATTTGGATTCAATATTTGCATTATACTATCAAATTAAAAAAGGGATACTTATATCTGTGTCAATAGTTTATCTTACTTAGCTGATTATCAGCCCTGAATTATTGCTTCTTAGCTCAGCTGGCCCATAGGGCCAATGTGAGCTTTTGCCATCACTTGGCTTTGGTCGTAGTCCATCTTCATCCTCGTCTGTTAACTTTAACAAAGAAACTACAGAGCCAAAGTTTACCAATCTTGGCCATATTTATCATTGGGGTATCTAGTTTAAAAAATGTGCATGATGACCCTGTCTGTCAATCAACATGGCCAACATGGCGAAAAATCGAACATAGGGGTAACATGCAAGTTTTTAAATATCTTGAAAACCATTGATCAGTAAAATTGCAGAAATCATCAGTTGTCTCCTAATAGGAGTTATCTCCCTAAAATGATGATTTTTACCATTTTTTGGTAGTTTTTACCTATTATTTTAAAAACTATTATAGATGGATAGAAACAAAAATGAGCAAGACAATTTCTGCAAATAAAATCAGCTAATGTAGATGAATATGTAAGTTGTCTTCTTATAGGGGGACCTCAATGGCAGAGTGGTCTAAGTAGTTTAACTACTGTATCAATAGTTTGTCAACACTGAGGTTGTGAGTTTGAACCCTGCCGTGGCAGGTGCTCTCAACTCCAATCTAAATCGACAAAGATTGTCAGTTTTCCTGCCGAAGGTCAGTGTTTTTTTCTGGGCTCTGGCTTCCCCCACAAGTAGAAACTGACTGCCATGAAATAGCTAATAATGCTGAAAGTGGCGCTAAACACCAAACAATCAATCAACAAATCTGTTTATAGGATTTCCCTTAAATGACGATTTTAACATTTTTTTGTGTTTTGGGTAAAAAATAGAGAAGATAGAGAGAAACTGTAACCAGGAACATATATATACTGTTCCCAGCTGTAACCAGAAAAAATTATCAGCAATACAGTTTCAATAAAGAAGATTAATATTCTAGTTTAAATTGTTGGAGAGTGTCCATTGATTAAGATGTGCATAGACCTAGGTGAGCGACACAGGCTCTTTAGAGCCTCTAGTTATAAAATGGTTGTCTTTTATTCTATAAGGAGTGTTTCCAAATATTTAAAATATTTATATTAACAAGACAGAGTAATCGTGCACATTTATCAAGGTTTCTCTATCTTTATACAGCACATATTTGGTGTAATTGCTTATTTTGGGCAGAAGGTTGTCAAAATTTACACTTATTTATTTTTCAGGCAAAATCTATAGCCAATGGATGGCAAGAAAAAGCACATTTAATTAACCCAGTTTCATTGTTCAAGTTTTCATCTGTAACAAATATGTCACAAAAAGGTAAACAATATTTATATTTATGTATCAATACATATAGAATAAATTGCTCAGTTGTGGATATTTAAAATATTCATAGATACTGTGTTTTGTTTGTCTACTGGTTCCTAAGATAACAACAACATTTTTATATGTCAATCAAGACGCCCCGATGAGCAGAAGAATTACAGTTTAAATTGAAGTGTTCAAATGATTGTGATGATTTTTTTGATTGAAAAAGTACAATCAACTAAAACTAATATAGGAAAAAGGAGACAACAAACACAGTGTATTCCCAAAGATAATGAGTGAGTGATCACAATCAGTACAATTGTATTATTGGAGAAAGAGCTGGCGGGCCACTCATGTCTTATTACTTAATTTTGCTCTTCTTGTCTCTATTAAATTATCTGTCAATTTTATCATTATATTATTAACTATTGGATCTTCATTTGACTTTAACCATATAAATTTTGATTCATCATTTAAAATTTTAAAATTAGTAAATTTCGAAGATAAATCTAAAAGTAAACTGGACCTTTCAGTTCTAAGTGATGGACATTGAAGAAGAAAATGAACTTCATCCTCAACAAGGTCATTGTTACTTAATTTACAAATTCTTTTGTCTGGGGGTATTCCTTTGTGTCTTCCCTTTTCTATTTCACATTCATGGGCACTGATTCTAAATTTGATTAACTCATTTATTGTTTTACAATTTTTTAACAGTAAATATTTTTCAAGGCCAATATTATTTTTAAATAGTCTATAAGTTCGTAATTTATTTCTATGCACCATGCCAGGTTTGTAATTATTTAATTGATTGAACTAAATTTCTTCATATTTAATTCTGAGTCTATTTATGATAATTGACCTTAAATATTCTGGGGTTAAATTAAGATATTTAGATAATCAATAAATGCTACCCAACCAGTAGCCGCAGTATAGAATTTTTATTAAAACTTAAACTGTAAGGAGTTCAAAGCAAAAAAATTAAAAAATACCGTACAAGCAGCACAACGTTGTGGATTGACCTTTGCAAAAAAAAGAGTCTTGCATGTGAACTTCCAATTCCAGGATATATTTTTTGATGAAACTTCAAAGTAAAAGTGGCACAGTTTTAGGCGTAAATGGAGTTTTCATGGGAAGTTGCAGTGTCTGTTTTACTGAAGTGCAACCTGTAGTTAATCATACTGTACAGCCTTTTGATTTGTAAAATTGAGGCAAAAGATACCAAAGGGATATTCAAACTCATAAAACAACAGTACACAAAACACAACATAGAAAACTAGACTGAGGAACACAACCACAGCAAAAACCAGGGATAATTTCAGGTGCTCAAGAAGGATAAGCAAATCCTGCTCCACATCAGACACCTGACTTGTTGCTCATGGAAGTACAGACTTTGGTAGGTCACATTTGAGGAAAAGAGGACAGGATTGTGGTTTACAACAATTGGAACATATCCCTCGTCATCTGTGAAACAGATATTTCCATAACGGTCAACCAACTGGTTATGGCATCTTTAAAATTTTCGAAGGGATGATTTTAACTTCACCACTTGGAACTACTGATCTTTAAAGATTGATTTAGCATGTGTATTCTAAGACCCATTCAGTTTTTTATTCTAATTTGTATCAACGACCTCACAGCCTTAACCTATTTGGAAAAAGTATCTATGTCTTCTTTTTCATATTTAGCCCATTGTGTGGCATATTCCTTGACTAGATCCATCAGTATTTTGAAGTTATGATTACAATTCATGGATTTAGGCGCATTTTTTTCCCAGTCTATGGGTTACACACTTTGCAAAAAAGTGTTATTGACAATGTTCAGGTCAGCAGTAATTGAGTTATGGAACTTTCATTACAATTAGCATATTCAAGCTTAATGCCAACTTGTGAAAGCCGCTCTTATGGCTAATTATAACATAATGTCACCCTTGAATGGTAGTACTCAGGGACAATATATCCGAAAGCTTTTAAACTTTGTAGGATTGATAGTTGATCCTACTAAAGTGCTGTTTCGATTTGACAATTTTTTCATGAGTTATGTGACCATATCAGGGTCTATTGTTGCATAATGAAACCTTGTGAATACTTCTTAACTGATACCATATGGAATTGTTTTTTATCATGTGTGGTTGACCTTACTGTCATATAGATTTAAATTTTTTTGTAAGATATAAAGGATATTGACCATTTTGGATCTATTGTAGCATGATCTATGGCACCCTTAGACCTATTGTCCATTATCTTATTTCTTCGGACTATTAGTCATAATCTGTATTGGATTATTCTGCCGTTTGACCATTTATTTTTAAATATTGATGGGGTTATGAGAATTTTCTGTTAAATTTGACAAAATTTCATGCAAGCACCTTTCTGATTTTTGATATGTTGTCTAATTTATCATGAGTATTGGGATGTATATCATTGTAGTCATTACTATGTACTTTAAATATCATTCCCTGTTAGGTTAAGTATCTTTATATTTCATTGGTTCTAAATGTCTGCTGTTCCAGTTTCTACTCTTAGTAGAGAATATTATATTACACAGTAATAAAATTGCACAGGGTATTTTACTACAGAGTAATGACAATGTTCTCTGGAAAGAAAAGTAGGAACATACTTATTTTTTAGAATAAAACATGGCCAGGGTTGACGATTTTGATAGCTAAGAAAATTTCACAGTTTTTCATATGTTATTATATACAGGTATCAAATAAAATTCAATGTCAGTATTTTTTAATCAATTAATGTATACATGTATAAACAATTACATATATTTTTTTTTCTCCTTTCAGATAATCAAACAATGCAGAGAATTGGTGTAATATACTTCCTGTACCTGTTTTTTTACTCTGGACTAGAATTTACATTGACATTCCTTACTCATAACAGATTACATTATGATAGGTAAATTCTTTGCTTCTATGATAGGGAATGATATTTATATTTGGTCTGCAGCTAGATAAGGTGGCGTTGTAGCATGTAAGCAATTTTGCATCTGCTGTGCAGCCACTTCCTGTTTGCTGATAGTCTTACAACACTCATTGTACAAGGAAAATTACCAAAAACAAGGAATTATTTGATTCTGGAATAATTTTGAATTCTGGAAAATTGATAACAAATGTTAGATGAAAACTAACCCAACTAAATAGGGTTAACCAGGTTAATTCTACTGTCACTCATATTTCAGAATGAACTAGCTAATCCCCCTTAGCCATGCATGGATGGCTAACCCTCCTAAATTGGGTAAGTTTTCATCATACATTTCTTATCAATTTTTCCAGAATTCAGATTTATTCCAGATTCAAATAATTCCTTGTTTAAAAAGGGAATTATCCATTATGCTTCAGTTAACATGTTTCTCAATCTCATGCAGTGATACAGACACAAATTTGACAAAGTGTATAGTGAACAAATCATTAAGCTGGCTATATATTTAAGAAATAAATCATAACAATTACAATGACAGGATGCAATGCATTCACAACCATATTATTTAACAAAATTGCATGTAGATATTTTCAAATATTCCATCTCAATGCCAAAAATGAAAAACCTAAAAAAAATAGATTTACTAATATAAAGTCAATGATATTTGGTATGCAGTTTGATAAGTTTTATAAACGCATTGGCATTTCACATTTCTGCAGAGGTTATTTGGCTCTGCACCTTCAGTCATGGTTCATTGACTTTCAATGATTGCCATTTTAATTTGCTATCATTTGCATTATACCATCAAAATTACGAAATTGTGAGACAGTTTCTTTATTAAATTAAATTAAAACTGAAGTTAGAATTGAATTTCATAATTTGCATTGATGACTTAACTTCCATACCACATGTAAGATTCACTTTTGCATATATAATATCAGAAGTCCATTTCTAGGGGAAGTGTGCAAGCTGTACTATATAGTAAGGTAATCACGATGTCCCCAATATCAGTGGAAAGTGCTATAGGGCGTCCTCCCAAATCTCGTTTTATAACTATGGAATCATGGGTAAAAATATTATCATAAAACAGATAAGTGCTAATTAATCTCCTTCAGTTTTTGAATAGTTATCAGATTATGAAAATGAATAAAACCAACAAAGATTCAAGTACACTGTGCAATACATGTACTCACAAAACATGTTTAACCCCGCCGCATTTATGCGCATGTCCCAAGTCAGGAGCCTCTGGCCTTTGTAAGTCTTGTATGTTTTTTTAATTTTAGTTCATTAATATGTTTCGGAGTTTAATTGTAACCTCATACTATCCAAGATTAAAATTTTACAACATACAACTTTTTATACGACCGCAAAAATTTTTTTGCATCGCCTAATGCTATGGTGTCGTCGTCGGCGTCGTCTGAAGACACATTTGGTTTCCAGACAATAACTTTAGTTTAAGTGAATGGATCTCTAAGAAATTTTACCAGATGGTTCAATATTACAAAAGGAAAATTGGGATTGATTTTGGGGGTTATGGTACCAATAGTTTAGGAATTAGGGCCAAAACAAGCATTTTGTAGTTTCAGACAATAACTTGTATGTTAGTGTATAGATCTCTCAGAAATTGTACCACAAGGTTCCATATCACAAAGAGAAGGCTGGGATTGAGTTTGGGGGTAATTGCCCCAACAATTCAGGAATTAGGGGCAAAATAGGGGCCAAAAACAAGCATTTTTCTAGTTTCCAGACAGTAACTTGTGTTTTAGTATATGGATCTCTCTAAAATTGTACTACAAGGTTCCATACCACAAAGGGAAGGCTGGGATTAATTTGGGGGTAATTACTCCAAGGGGAGGAGGTTCAAAAAGTTTGGGCGGATTTTTTTTTTCCAATTTTTTTTGCAGGTTCATATTTTTATTTCTTCAAAATTTTTGAAATTTAAAATGATTTCACAGTATTGCGCAATAGCAAAAAATCTTCAATTGCACAGTATTGCGCAATAGCACAGTATTGTTCAATACCACAGTATTGTTCAATACCACAGTATTGCACAATAGCAAGAAATCTTCAATTGCACAGTATTGCACAATAGCAAGAAATCTTCAATTGCACAGTATTGCAGTATTGTGCAATAGCAAGAAATCTTCAATTGCACAGTATTGCACAATAGCAAGAAATCTTCAATTACACAGTATTGCGCAATAGTAAGAAATCTTCAATTGCACAGTAATGCGCAATAGCACAGTATTGCACAATAGCACAGTATTGAGCAATAGCACAGTATTGTGCAATAGCAAGAAATCTTCAATTGCACTGTATTGGGAAATAGCAAGAAATTTTCAATTGCACAGTATTGCGCAATAGCAAGAAATCTTCAATTGCACAGTATTGCGCAATAGTAAGAAATTTCCAATTGCGCAATAGCAAGAAATCTTCAATTGCACAGTAATGCGCAATAGCACAGTATTGCACAATAGCACAGTATTGAGCAATAGCACAGTATTGCACAATAGCAAGAAATCTTCAATTGCACTGTATTGGGAAATAGCAAGAAATCTTCAATTGCACAGTATTGTGCAATAGCAAGAAATCTTCAATTGCACAGTATTGCACAATAGCAAGAAATCTCCAATTGCACAGTATTGCGCAATAGCAAGAAATCTTCAGTTATACATTATTGCACAATAGCAAGAAATCTTCAATTGGCCAGTATTGTGCAATAGCACAGTATTGCACAACAACACAGTATTGCGCAATAGCAAGAAATCTTCAGTTGAAATAAATACAAATCTTTTAACCAATTTCAATGGGATTAATTTAAAGTCTTTAATTTTTGGGGGCTCTAACCTTGTATTACTTTGTTGGATATTGGGCCCCATTTTTAAATTGGTCTACATTGAGGTCAAAAGAATCCAAAATGAAACTTTGTTTGATTTCATCAAAAACTGAATTATTGCGGATGTATGATATTCTGAATCTTATTGTGCATTTAGATTTTTTATTTTGGGCCTTGTTTTCAAATTAGTCCATATTAAGGTTTGAAGAGTCTAAAATTAAACTTTGTTTGATTTCAACTAAAATTAAATTTTTGGTATTTTTTTATATGCTGAATCTAACCATGTTGTTAGATTTTGGATATCAGACCATTCTAGGTAAATTAAATGTCCCATTTCAAATTTTTAAGATCTTTGACCACATTTATTTTGTGTCAGAAACCTATATTATGTCAAAATTTGATCACAATCCAAATTCAGACAGTATCAAGCTTGAATATTGTGTCCAAACTTGCCCTTGTTTAAAAAGGAATTATCCATTATGCTTCAGTTAACATGTTTCTCAATCTCATGCAGTGATACAGACACAAATTTGACAAAGTGTATAGTGAACAAATCATTGCTGGCTATATATTTAAGAAATAAATCATAACAATTACAATGACAGGATGCAATGCATTCACAACCATATTATTTAACAAAATTGCATGTAGATATTTTCAAATATTCCATCTCAATGCCAAAAATGAAAAACCTAAAAAAAATAGATTTACTAATATAAAGTCAATGATATTTGGTATGCAGTTTGATAAGTTTTATAAACGCATTGGCATTTCACATTTCTGCAGAGGTTATTTGGCTCTGCACCTTCAGTCATGGTTCATTGACTTTCAATGATTGCCATTTTAATTTGCTATCATTTGCATTATACCATCAAAATTACGAAATTGTGAGACAGTTTCTTTATTAAATTAAATTAAAACTGAAGTTAGAATTGAATTTCATAATTTGCATTGATGACTTAACTTCCATACCACATGTAAGATTCACTTTTGCATATATAATATCAGAAGTCCATTTCTAGGGGAAGTGTGCAAGCTGTACTATATAGTAAGGTAATCACGATGTCCCCAATATCAGTGGAAAGTGCTATAGGGCGTCCTCCCAAATCTCGTTTTATAACTATGGAATCATGGGTAAAAATATTATCATAAAACAGATAAGTGCTAATTAATCTCCTTCAGTTTTTGAATAGTTATCAGATTATGAAAATGAATAAAACCAACAAAGATTCAAGTACACTGTGCAATACATGTACTCACAAAACATGTTTAACCCCGCCGCATTTATGCGCATGTCCCAAGTCAGGAGCCTCTGGCCTTTGTAAGTCTTGTATGTTTTTTTAATTTTAGTTCATTTATATGTTTCGGAGTTTAATTGTAACCTCATACTATCCAAGATTAAAATTTTACAACATACAACTTTTTATACGACCGCAAAAATTTTTTTGCATCGCCTAATGCTATGGTGTCGTCGTCGTCTGAAGACACATTTGGTTTCCAGACAATAACTTTAGTTTAAGTGAATGGATCTCTAAGAAATTTTACCAGATGGTTCAATATTACAAAAGGAAAATTGGGATTGATTTTGGGGGTTATGGTACCAATAGTTTAGGAATTAGGGGCCAAAAACAAGCATTTTTGTAGTTTCCAGACAATAACTTGTATGTTAGTGTATAGATCTCTCAGAAATTGTACCACAAGGTTCCATATCACAAAGAGAAGGCTGGGATTGAGTTTGGGGGTAATTGCCCCAACAATTCAGGAATTAGGGGCAAAATAGGGGCCAAAAACAAGCATTTTTCTAGTTTCCAGACAGTAACTTGTGTTTTAGTATATGGATCTCTCTAAAATTGTACTACAAGGTTCCATACCACAAAGGGAAGGCTGGGATTAATTTGGGGGTAATTACTCCAAGGGGAGGAGGTTCAAAAAGTTTGGGCGGATTTTTTTTTTCCAATTTTTTTTGCAGGTTCATATTTTTATTTCTTCAAAATTTTTGAAATTTAAAATGATTTCACAGTATTGCGCAATAGCAAAAAATCTTCAATTGCACAGTATTGCGCAATAGCACAGTATTGTTCAATACCACAGTATTGTTCAATACCACAGTATTGGGCAATAGCAAGAAATCTTCAATTGCACAGTATTGCACAATAGCAAGAAATCTTCAATTGCACAGTATTGCGCAATAGCAAGAAATCTTCAATTGCACAGTATTGCACAATAGCAAGAAATCTTCAATTACACAGTATTGCGCAATAGTAAGAAATCTTCAATTGCACAGTAATGCGCAATAGCACAGTATTGCACAATAGCACAGTATTGAGCAATAGCACAGTATTGTGCAATAGCAAGAAATCTTCAATTGCACTGTATTGGGAAATAGCAAGAAATTTTCAATTGCACAGTATTGCGCAATAGCAAGAAATCTTCAATTGCACAGTATTGCGCAATAGTAAGAAATTTCCAATTGCGCAATAGCAAGAAATCTTCAATTGCACAGTAATGCGCAATAGCACAGTATTGCACAATAGCACAGTATTGAGCAATAGCACAGTATTGCACAATAGCAAGAAATCTTCAATTGCACTGTATTGGGAAATAGCAAGAAATCTTCAATTGCACAGTATTGTGCAATAGCAAGAAATCTTCAATTGCACAGTATTGCACAATAGCAAGAAATCTCCAATTGCACAGTATTGCGCAATAGCAAGAAATCTTCAGTTATACATTATTGCACAATAGCAAGAAATCTTCAATTGGCCAGTATTGTGCAATAGCACAGTATTGCACAACAACACAGTATTGCGCAATAGCAAGAAATCTTCAGTTGAAATAAATACAAATCTTTTAACCAATTTCAATGGGATTAATTTAAAGTCTTTAATTTTGGGGCTCTAACCTTGTATTACTTTGTTGGATATTGGGCCCCATTTTAAATTGGTCTACATTGAGGTCAAAAGAATCCAAAATGAAACTTTGTTTGATTTCATCAAAAACTGAATTATTGCGGATGTATGATATTCTGAATCTTATTGTGCATTTAGATTTTTTATTTTGGGCCTTGTTTTCAAATTAGTCCATATTAAGGTTTGAAGAGTCTAAAATTAAACTTTGTTTGATTTCAACTAAAATTAAATTTTTGGTATTTTTTTATATGCTGAATCTAACCATGTTGTTAGATTTTGGATATCAGACCATTCTAGGTAAATTAAATGTCCCATTTCAAATTTTTAAGATCTTTGACCACATTTATTTTGTGTCAGAAACCTATATTATGTCAAAAATTTGATCACAATCCAAATTCAGACAGTATCAAGCTTGAATATTGTGTCCAAACTTGCCCCAACTGTTCAGGGTTAGACCTCTGGGGTCGTATCTGGCTGCACTCAGCGAAGCATTTTATTTTTATAGTTTTAATGCACAAGATTAGATAACATCTATAATAAACAAGGATTTAGTTAACTGATTGATTGGTGTTTAACGCCACTTTCAGCACTATTGTGCTATTTCGTGGCGGTCAGTTTTATTGGTGGAGGAAGCCGGAGTGGCCAGAGAGAACCACCGACCTTCGGTAGGAAAAAAGGGATTTAGATATAAACATGTACCTGTAAAATGAGCATCAATGTACTTAGAACACAGCGGTAATTATCGTTATAGTAATTAATAAACAGTAGGATCTCTTTGACCTGAGCACCTGTTTAAAGGTTTGTCAATATAATACTTCCATGATAGGAAATACCAATAAGAACATTTCATATTATTGAAATCTGAATACCGTAAGAATCCCACGGACTTGTTAGTTTCGCTTGTTATACGTATAAAATCATACACAGTGAGATCCGTACAGCAAGATGTAAGAATTTGAATCGCAATTTTTAAGAGGACAATTCCCTATCCATTTTGAGAGTACAATGCCCGCGGGAACTAAATATAGACTGAAATAAGTGCAGAAAAATGCATTGTTTTCGAATAACAACCCAGCCAAAAAATATTAAAAAAAAACAGTATGATATGAATTATGAATTAATGAAACTGTATCTTCTTCTTTTGCCGGTTAACTTTCCATATTTCACCATGATTGTTCCTCATCCAAACACTAATAGACCTCTTCCAGTTTCATCAGTCCTACTGGCGAAGTTGATGTAAGTTTTTTCTGTAGATTGTCTGTTGTTTTCCAGTTCTTTTTCTTGATGAAGTCAAAAACACAGTGGACATAAAAATTAAATATCTGATTAAAATCATTTTTGTCGCATCTATCGAGTGTTATTGTCGGCAACAATTTACCACATGACTGATGATATTTAAAAATGAAGGCTACGTAACTGTTTCTTTCTGCTCGCAGTTGATCATAAACATCAGTAATTTTAGTAACTATTATTTATAAGTCCGACGTTGAATTTCCATGAAAACTTAAAAACAAAGAGTTTCTTTTCTCAAAATTTGCAATGTGTAGCTCTTGTAAAACTTTTTTAGATACATATTCATTAAAATCAGCCATTATAAACGTTGTATAACAATCACCATCAGCTTTTAATTATCATATCCATGGTCTATCTTTCTATGCGACAGTGCATTAATTAATTCGCGGGGTGTTATTCATAAATTATCTCTACCCAGAATGCAGCGCAAAAATTTTGGCCATTGATTTTTGTTACTATTAATAGCAATCTCGCTCAAATCCTGTTTCAAGTATAGTTGGAAGTACGGGGACAACGTGATTGCCTTACTATATAGCGGGTTGCATACTTCCTCTAGTAATGGACTTCTGATAATATGTACATTGATAATCTATATTTTTACTTAAATGTATTGACCCCTGGGCTTGTTGTTTTTTTTTGCTTCAGAATACACAACTTCCAGTAATTCTTGATTTTGTATGATCTTAACTGAATAATCCTGAAAAAAGTTACTTATGAACTTGTTTTAAGGCTTGCTTTTTGGCTTTTGGCTAAAGACAGATTGATGATGTTTAAATGTTTAATCTTATTAAAATTATCTTGTTAGTTTGTTTTCTCATTGATATTTACACAGTATCTCTTTGATGTATATGAATGAATAAAACATAATTTTTTTCAAAGTCTTACAAATACCAACATTTAATCCAAATTCAGTCAAATAACTTATTTTAGGCTGAATGTAAAAGATAAGTATTTTTCAATTTTCAGTATGCAACAGGGGAAGATGTTTTTCTTTATTGGAGCTGTGATGACGTTTGTTCAAGGTAATAATTCACATCTTTTCTGAAAATACATTTCTTACAGATTATTAAATAAGGAAAATGAAGAGGTTTGGTATATTAATTCTGACACAAAATCGCTTCACTCATCTGACAAAAGCAAAAGCAACATCACTCTGTTCTTTATAAAAAAGTAATATTGGGGCCTTCAATAGGCAATAATGGCTCACATCTCACTGCAAGTTCAAGATGGCATCTAGCACCAATTTGAGCATTTCTTTGTCAGATGTCTAAGCCCACACCTGTGCATTATTATGCATGATGCTGTCATAAATTGCCCAACAATTCCATTATATAAAAAGATACAATACAAAAATGTAGACAACCATGGGGAACAAGATATTTGTTATATAACTTAGCAGGAAATAATATACGAATAATGCAAATTATTTTATTAGCTTGCATACATGTTTCAATTTCGATAAACATACAAACCCAAAAGAAAAAAATTAACCAGTATATGTAAGAGAAGTCTCATCTCCAGAATAAATACTCCATAACTAAACATGTGAGATCATACACCTCAAACAAGTCTGTGTCAAAGAATCAAGTACTACAATGTAGTTGAAACAAATGCAGATCATTGTGTATATTTTTGAATACAATTAGCAGTACTGGACAGTACCATTGGTGTTGACTGGGAAACATGTTATAAAATGCACTGTTTAATCACCAAACAAAGAGAAAAGAAATACTAAATTTGTTGCAATGAAATACTGTGATTTCTCAGTCAAATAAAAATGGATATTTTACCTTGAGATTAATCTTTCAATTTTAATCCTCTGATGTCATTCAACATAAGTGTTGTCCTGATATTGTCAATGAAATTTCATCAAATAGAATAGATAAATCTTAGAAAAAATATGGTTTCTTACATTTTCTACCTTATTTTACATTAAAAATCAATGTAATAAAAAACTAATCCAAGTATTAAAAAATATTTAAGTTATGACCAAATAGCTCACATGCTATGTACATTTGTTAGTTAATGTATGTTTAGAAGCTTCATGAAATATATTTATGATATACAGGAATGCAAAGATGTTTCAGGAGACAACAACAGCAATGAAACATATAGGTTATATATACATGTATTTTGTCTATTTTTACAACTGGTAAATAAGATATACAAAGCTTTGTTACTTCAAATGCCAGTTATTTTGAATTAACTATTATCTATGCATAAAAAGAATTTATGCTGTTCTATTTCAATTGCCAAATCATCATACTCTCTTTTTTTCACATAATGAATGCAAGATAAGTGGTATATTTTTCATGAAGTCTTTATTTAAAGGTTTGTGCAAATGCAATGTGTTTTCAATCACATCTATTTGATTACATTTTAAAATAAATATGTATTGTTTCAGGTGGTTATGTAAGAAAAATTAAGTCTGGAACAGAAGTCAGAACTGCAACAATGGTAAAGATTTAATATGCACAAAGATGCACTTGAATAAGTGTAATAAAATGCTTCGCTGAGCGCAGCCTGATATGACCGCAGAGGTCGAACCCTGAACAGTTGGGGCAAGTTTGGACACAATATTCAAGCTTGATACTGTCTGAATTTGGATTGTGATTAAATTTTTAACATAATATAGGTTTCTGACACAAAATAAATGTGGTCAAAGATCTTAAAAATTTGAAATGGAACATTTAATTTACCTAGAATGGTCTGATATCCAAAATCTAACAACATGGTTAGATTCAGCATATAAAAAAACACCAATAATTTAATTTTAGTTGAAATCAAACAAAGTTTAATTTTGGACCCTTCAAACCTTAATATGAACTTATTTGAAAACAGGGCCCAAAATAAAAATCTAAATGCACAATAAGATTCAGCAAATCATACAGCTGCAATAATTCAGTTTTTGATGAAATCAAACAAAGTTTAATTTTGGACCCTTTTGACCTCAATGTAGACCAATTTAAAAATGGGGCCCAATATCCCAAAAAAATATATACAAGGTTAGAACCCCCAAAAATTAAAGACTTAATTAATCCCATCAAAATTGGTTAAAACATTTGTATTTGTTTTTTGAATTGAAGATTTGTTGCTATTGCGCAATACTGTGCAATTTGAAGATTATTTGCTATTGTGCAATACTGTGCAATTGAAGATTTCTTGCTATTGCACATTACTGTGCAGTTGAAAATTTCTTGCTATTGCGCAATACTGTGCTGTTGTGCAATAGAAGATTTCTTGCTATTGCACAATACTGCAGTTTAGGTGAGATAAACAAAAAAGCTTCATCAGCAACATTTTATATTGGCAAATTTCCAATGAAGTTCATTAAACTAAAGTTAATAGCAAATTTCCAATGGAATTTATTAATAATAAAGTTTTTGGCAAATTTCCAATATACATAATTTAAAAGCAGTTTAGGTGAGATATTCAAATGAGTTTCAATTACCAACCTTACACTGCCTTTTAAATTATGTTTTGTACTTAAGTAAATGTCCATTAACCTGGAAACCCTTTTCCCCCCTTTTTTGCACCTTATTCCTTAACAGTTTGAGCCATAACTCCCAAAGACAATTCTTACCATCCCTTTGTGGTATTCCAATATCCAAAATCTAAATACATGGTTAGATTCAGCATATCAAAGAACCCCAAGAATTCAATTTTTGATGAAATCAAATAAAGTTCAATTTTGGACCCTTTAAACCTCAATGTGGACCAATTTGATAACCGGGCCCAAATATCAAAAATCTAAATACATGGTTAGATTCAGCATATCGAAGAACCCCATATATTCAATTTTTGTTGAAATCAAACAAAGTTTAATTTTGGACCCGATTTGGACCAACTTGAAAACTGGGCCCATAATCAAAAAACTAAGTACATGTTTAGATTCAGCATGTCAAAGAACCCCAAGAATTCAATTTTTGTTAAAATCAAACTAAGTTTAATTTTGGACCCTTTGGACCTTAATGTAGACCAATTTGAAAACGGGACCAAAAATTAAGAATCTAAATACACGGTTAGATTCGGCATATCAAAGAACCCCAATAGTTCAATTTTTGATGAAATCAAACAAAGTTTAATTTTGGACCCTTTTGGCCCCTAATTCCTAAACTGTTGGGACCAAAACTCCCAAAATCAATCCCAACCTTCCTTTTGTGGTCATAAACCTTGTGTTTAAATTTCATAGATTTCTATTTTCTTATACTAAAGTTATTGTGCAAAAACCAAGAAAAATGCTTATTTGGGCCCCTTTTTAGCCCCTAATTCCTAAACTGTTGGGACCAAAACTCCCAAAATGAATCCCAACCTTCCTTTTGTGGTCACAAACCTTGTGTTAAAATTTCATAGATTTCTATTTAGTTATACTAGAGTTATTGTGCGAAAACCAAGAAAAATGCTTATTGGGCCCTTTTTTGGCCCCTAATTCTAAAACTGTGGTCATAAACCGAGTGTTTAAATTTCATAGATTTCTATTAACTTATAATGCGAAAACCAAATGTCTTCAGACGACAACGACGACGACGATGCCAACGTCATACCAATATACGACCGCAAAAATTTTGCTGTCGTATAATAATATAAAAATAAGGAGATTTGGTATGATTACAAATGAGACAACTATCCACCAGAGACCAAAGGGTGAGAATGTAAACAACCATAGGTCACCTTATGGCCTTCAGCAATGAGCAAAATCCATACTCAATATTAAGCCATAAAGGGCCCTGGTGTGACAAAATGTTCAGCAATTCAAACTAGGAAACAAATGGCTTTATTTATGCTAAAAACAATAAACAAAAAACAAATATTACAGACATTAACCAATGATAACCACTAAATTACAGACTCCTTCCTGTCTTGGGACAGGCACATAAAGAATGTGGTGGGGTTAAGCATGTCCAGTTGTCCCTCTAAACCTAGAACAGTGGTGTAACAGCACAACATCAGAAAAAACTGTTAAAAACCAGTTGGAAAAAGGCTTGACTCACAGAAAACACAGAAAACACAAAATACTGCAGTCCACTTACAGCCGTATAGACCCAGTGCTAGAAAATTAAAATAACGCTTTATAAATTTGATGGGCCACAGGGCTCCTCTGGATTAACCTTCATCAAGAACACTCAAATTCACAATTTTTAAAGCTAAATGATGTTTATCCATTTTAATAAGTTAGGAGACACATGAGCAAAATGAAACTAAAAAGAATAGATAAAAAAACACTGAGGTTAACTTTACCAGAGGAAGTTTAAGTGATGATTTATACCGCTTTCTTGCATTTTTGTCTATTATTTTCAAAATTAAAATAAATACAAATGTATAAAGAAACAGCAGAAGCAAAATGATCCTCAAGATAAGATCTACACATATGTCAGGTTTACTATAATTGTCAACCAACCCCTGATAGGAGTTATTGCCCTTGATTGAAAATTTTTGTCTCACCTTGACTGAGTCAAAAAGCGAGACATAGGTATGCTGTTTCTGGTGGCGGCGGCTTCAACAATGTATTAGTTTGTGATTAGGTCTAGTTTATGGTGAACTACTCGTGGGAGGTCAATGATATTTGGTATGTAGTTGTATTAGCATTGACACATCTCATTACCATGTGCCAGTGTGATTATGTGGCCCTATCCCCTCAGTCATGGTCTATTTATTGACTTTGAAACTTTGCTTAGTTTACATGTATTAGTTTGTGATTAGGTCAGTTTATGGAGAACCACTAGTGGTAGGTCAATGATATTTGGTATGAAGTTGTATAAGTATTGGCATATCTCATTTCTATGGAGGCTATTTGGCCCTGCCCTCTCAGTCATGGTCTATTGACTTTAGACTTTTGCTGTTTTCATGTATAAGTTTGCGATTAGGTCAGTTAAAATGAAACAGTTAGTGATAGGTCAATGATAATTGGTATTGTCTGGTGTATAAGCATTAGCACATCTCATTTCCATGGAGAATATTTTGTCCTTACCCCTCAGTCATGGTCTATTGACTTTGAAACTTTTGCTTAGTTTACATATATTAGTTTGTGATTAGGTCAGTTTTAAGATGAACTGCTAATGTTAAGTCAATGATATTTGGTATGCAAATGTATTGGCATTTGCAAGTTTCATTTCCATAGAGATTATATAACCCCACCCCTCATTATAACTTGTGTGTAAGTGTATGGATCTTTCTGAAATTGTACTACAAGGTTCCATATCACAAAGGAAAGCTGGAATTGAGTTTGGGGTAATTGCCTGAAACGTTTAGGAATTAGGGGCCAAAAGGCCAAAAATAAGCATTTTCTAGTTTCCAGACAATAACTTGTGTTCAAGTGTATGGATCTCTGAAATTGTACTGCAAGGTACCATACCTCAAAGGAAGGCTGGGATTGAGTTTGGGGTGATGAATCATAAGGGGTTCAAAAATTTGGGGGTTTCTTGTTTTCCTTTTTTTTCTTTAAAATTTTCCATTTTAAGTTGGTTATTTCTGATTTATATTTAAAAGCAAATAATAATGATATGGCAGGAGATACACACCTAACAGGATGTGTAAATTATTATTTAATAAGTATTGTGCAATAGCAAGAATTTTCAATTGCACAGTATTGTGCAATAGCAAGAAATCTTCAATTGCACAGTATTGTAATAGCAAGAAATATCCATAGCACAATATGCGTAATAGCAAGAAATTGTCAATTGTACAGTATTGCGCAATAGCAAGAAATATTCAATTGCACAGTATGCGCAATTTCAAGAAATATTCAATTGCACAGTATTGTGCAAAAGAAGATACTTTGTATAAATTGCTTATTTCTTGACCAATTTCAATGGGGTTTTATTCTTGAACTCTTGGAGTTCTTTAATATGCTGAATCTAATCGTGTGTTAAGTTTTGGATTTTGGGCCCGTTTTAAATTGGTCCACATTGAGGTCCAAAGGGTCCAAAATTAAACTTTGTTTGATTTCATCAAAATTGAATTATTGGGGTTCTTTGATATGCGAATCTAACCGTGTATTTAGATTCTTAATTTTGGTCCCATTTTCAAATTGGTCTACATTAAGGTCCAAAGGGTCCAAAATTAAACTTAGTTTGATTTTAACAAAATTGAATTCTTAGGGTTCTTTGATATGCTGAATCTAAACATGTATTTAGATTTTTGATTTGTTCATTGACTTTGAAACTTTTACATAGTTTACAAGTTAATGTTTGTGTTGAGGTTTGTTTAAAGGGAACGACTTATGAAAAATCAATGGTATTAGCATTGGCACATCTCATTTCCATGGAAATTGTTTAGCCCTGTACCTTCAGTCATGGTTCATTGACTTTGAATATTTGCATAGCTTACATGTTAAAGTATTGCTATTTTGATTTCAACATTTGCATTATCAAAATATTAAATAGGCGAGACATATCTCTGTGTTAACAGTTTATTTACCAGTTTTGTTATGTTTTTGGCTATTTTCTTGAAAACTATAGTAGGTAGAAAGGAAGCAGCAAAACTGATCAAGAAGATTAGATCTATAAATAAGTCAGCCTATCCAAAATTGGCAATTAAATCCTTCTGAAGTTATTGCCCTTAAATAATGATTTCCAATTTATTTCATTTTATTTCATTTTTGTAAGAGATAATTTTCCATTGACATAATTTGAGCTAGAGTTGTTCCCCTTTCAACCATGCTGTAGGGCAGTGTTCACTAAATCCTTCATAAAACAACAAATTGTAATATTGACCACCAGACTTAAGAAAAGTTGATTTCATAACTATTTTTATTTGTTTAAACCGCAGTTTAATTTTTCACTTTTATCTACTAAGGATAAGGATCTTTTATAAGACTTGCTTGTACCACAAGTTCAAACTTGGTTTGTCAAGCTATTTGCACAACAAGAAGGCCACAGAAGGGAAATAACTCCAACTCAAATTGTGTCAATGAAACTCAATACCTAATTCTTCTTTGTTACATAAATCAAACTCTTTCTGACCTATATCGATACTTAAAAATCTACGACATTCAATGGTAACCTATGACTACCGCATCTAAATTTACATAAGTTGTGTCTTAATCAAAAGGTAATGCATTTGAATAATTTCCATTTATTAACGTTTTTCAGGTATGTTTAATTTTTCGCTTTGTTCGCAGCAGCTAAGGAAGTGCAACAATTTCCATGCAGATTCCAAGATTCAACACTGTTTAAATGTTTCATACATTATACTGTTAATTATCTAGTATACACGAAATTGATATGTAAAATCTTTTCACCCTGAAGGTGATATAACATTTAAAATAAAAATTGTCTTTAGTGTTTATCAACAGATCACAAGAATGTGCATATTTAATTAAGATCTGTTTTCATAATAATTAAATTGGCTAATCATACATATCACCCATTGTTGAAGGCCGTACGGTGACCTATAGTTGTTAATTTCTGTGTCTTATGGTTTCTTGTGGAGAGTTGGCAATCATACCACATCTTATTTATATATGTCATACCTTTTGACACAACAATCAGTGACAAGTTCAAAAATGGTAATTAGCAACGATGTATTGATTGTTGTCGTAACCTGAATATTTTGCATATAATGTAAAAATTAAATAAAATAAAATTACATTTATACTGATATTTCCACTAATATGCTTTAAAAATGCTCTGTTATACCATGACAAAAATTATCAAAACTTTAGATTTTTAGCATGCCTCTGTGTACTTTTCTGTAAAGTTCTCCGAATTATGTGTATAGTAGTTTGTAGTACTGATATTTATTTGTAATCGATATATCTGTCATTCAATCAAGTTTCTGTTGATGCAATACAGTATATTTTTTCGCGTGTACAATGTATTTTCCCATTCAGCGAAAGTATACACAGTGAAAATTTAACTTGCCAATTTTGTCATCATATCGTGAAAAATTCTGACGTGAAAAAGACCCTATATACAGTATTTAACTGTACCTTTTTCAATGTTGAGATGTTGAGATACAAAAGTTTTTACCTGCAGAGATATGTAAAGTTAAAAATGTTTGTTTCTCTGAATTAATGAAAAGTAACGATAAATTTACTCTTGTTGGCTTATCCACATTCTGTAAAACTATAATGTTTATATTTACGTGATATTTACCTTCCTGGACAAATCTGTCCATGTACATATATGTTTAATATTGTTCATGCATTATGTTTGCTTATATTGTTTGTTCGTACTATCATGTCTAATGTGGGGCCTTTAGTGAAAAATTTTATTTCAAAGTTTCAAGTTTCAAAGGTAAACTATATATTATCTAGAAAACTATTATAGATAGAGCGAAGATGTAAACAGCAAAAATAATAAACTGGATAAGATCTACCAATAAGTCAGCATAACTAAAACTGTCAATTGCCGCTTTGTAGGAGATAATGGATGGTGAATGGGTTTTTTGGCTTTTTTTCATAATTAGAAATACTGTTTTACAGAAAAATTATCAACAAGATCCGATCAACAAAGGAATTCTCCATTTGACTTCTTAAAGAAGTACATGCCTTTGAATAATGATTTTTTCCCCCTGAATTTTACATTTTTACATTTATCCTTAAAACAATGATAAACTGATAGAGACTATAAAACAGCAAAAATTATGAGCAAGATAAGATCTACAACTTAATGAACATTAATGAAAATGTCAATTAACTTGATTCATTCTTGGAGGGGATAGAATCATACAGATAAACTATACAGCTGGTCATTATACTCTGAGATTAAAATCGTACAAACGCACTATGCCAGCAGGTCAGTATAATCTCTTCCCCTTTATGTGAGAGTGTTGGGTATGTGAGCTTGCTAAGACTAAAGATTTTTTTTTCATTGCTTATGATTTTGAAAACTAACTGACAGACAGAAACCTTGAACAGCAAAAATGTTAATAAATAGACCAAAACTGTTATCAACAAAAATGATCAAGGCCAGATTACTGAAACTGTCAATTGACTGTTTTTTTTAAGACGCCCTTTGATGACGATTCTTATTTCAAATATGAATTTTTTTTTTTTTTTTTGTCTCTGATACAAAAATAATGAGACAGCAGGGCCCTTTAGTAATGACTGTCAAGAATGCTTTCACCAACTCGCAAGAAATTGTAGTGAATTGTTTATATCTATTGACATGAGCTCCCTTTCAATTTTTATATATTTTAGATTTTACGTTTCCGAGTTACAGGGTTTTATTCATAATAAAAGGGGGATTTTCCAGTTTTCGGACAAAAAATCAAAAATGCTTTCAGCAGTTCTTATGAAACTTTGGTGAATTGTTTATATCTATTGACATGAGCTCCCTTTCGATTTTTATATATTTTAGATTTTATGTTTCTGAGTTACAGGGTTTTATTCATAAAAAATGGGGGATTTTCCAGTTTTCGGACAAAAAATCAAAAATGCTTTCAGCAGTTCTTGTGAAACTATGTTGAATTGTTTATATCTATTGTTGTAAGCTCCTTTTAGAATTTTATAAATTTTACATTTTACATTTCTGAGTTGTGGGGTTTTATTCATATAAAAAGGGGGGATTTTCCAGTTTTCGGACAATAGCTCAAAAATGCTGTCCGCAATTCTCATGAAACTTTTGTGAATTGTTTATATCTATTGATGTAAGCTCCCTTTACATTTTCATAAATTTGACATTGAGAATTAATTGAACTTTATTTGTTTATAGTCTGACAACAGATTACTTAGTATTGCGCAACAGCACAGTGTATTGCACAACAGCAAGAAGTCTTTAATTGAATATAAATTCAATTCATATAACCAATTTCAAGTTGTTTGACTACATTTATTCAGAAACCTATATTATGTCTATTTAATTACAATCCAAATTCAGACCTGTATCAAGCTTGAATATTGTGTCCATTTTTTGCCCCAACTGTTCAGGGTTGGACCTCTGCGGGCATATCCAGCTGCGCTCAGTGAAGCAGTGTATTCATCAAGTTGTTGTTTTGTCGCACGTATGGAATATTCCTTGGTCCATGTATACGTTTTTCATAAAGTGTTTACACCTATAAAAGAAAGGTCCCTTTCATAAAGTGTTTATACCTATAAAAGAAAGGTCCCTTTCATAAAGTGTTTACACCTATAAAAGAAAGGTCCCTTTCATAAAGTGTTTACACCTATAAAAGAAAGGTCCCTTTCGATTTGTGTTAAATGAAAATCACTAATTTTGAGAAACATCTTTTTGTGTTCATAATTAAACGAAAATTGATACTTAGGTATAACATGCTATTCCAAATGGATTTCTGCTGTCAATTATAAATCTTTATGATAATTGGAGGGTGAGTTGGCCTTTTGCTTTTGTTATAAATTCACAAATTTTGAGGAACATATTGTTTAGTTAGGATTTCAATGAAAGCTAATATATAGATAAACATGTAAATTGATTACAGGTGTCCAAAATAACAAAAATTGTGGTAATAATTTATTTTTTTATCAAAAGAGTAACATATTTTGAAAAACATTTTTTTTTTGTACTAGGATTTCCCCCTCAAAAAAATTATATATAGGATAATATGCTGTTCAAAATGTATTCCTGCATTCCTGAAATGTGGTAAAACTTCAATTAAAAAATTCTGAAAAGTACTAGAATTTCAACAACAATTGATATAAAAATGTATAAGTATAATAAGCTATTCCAAATTCCAGGTGCCAAAATTCAAACTTTTGTGGTAAAAAATTACTTTCTGTTGAAAAATCAGACTTAATGCCTGATTCAGTGGGAAATAGACATGAAAATTATTCAAGACAAAGAAATAATAATACACAACTCAACACACAGACTCGTGGTGGATATTTTATCCCAGGAACAGCAAAACTAATGCCGGTTCAATGCTTTTTATTGAAATAAAATTGGCACAATCGAATACTTTATTTTTGGTGCAAGTAATTCTAAGTATTTTGAAAAGTGGTGGTGCAAACGTAGCATTGGCTGGTGGCACAAACAGATTTCTCCCCTAGTGACATGCTAATAACTATTAATATTTCAAAACTTTACTTTGAGCAAACTGTGACATCGAAAATATCCCACAACATAAGTAAAAATTTATTAAACAGAAATTAATTAAATTTTACTAAATACAAACATAAAATTATTCTTTCTAAATATAAAACATATTTTTTACACAGTATAACACTAACAAAAATTTCAGCCAAATTACACACCATAACATACTTCCTGGGATGAGAGAGCATAAAGTAATATAATCCAGGTCCAACATATTAAAGAGGAGACAAGCCTGTGGGTATTTGACCGTTTTTCTATTGATTTTTAGGAATATAAAGAATATGTATCATTTCTAGCAAACAATAAGTTTTTATTTAAGACCCAGAGCGAGGTTTCAAATGGTTTTTTTTCCAGAAAGAAAGCTTCAAGGAGGCCCACATATTCTCTGGTTGAAAACTGTTAGCAGTGTTTTGCACACATTATAATAAGTAGAGTTTTCTTAGTATTTTTGGATGTTTGACACTTTTATTACAGGGAATGATGTAATTGATTGTTTGATATTTTTATTACAGGGAATGATGTAATTAATTGCTTGATATTTTTATTACAGGGAATGATGTAATTGATTGCATGATATTTTTATTACAGGGAATGACTTTACTTATACCAGCCTTTATTATTATGGCTTTTGCATACACAGCAAGTATCATGTACACTGGCCTTTTTCTCTTTGCTTTTGGTAAGTGATAAGATAAAGAACATGATCTTTAAAGTAAGGCAGGTGAAATAAAAACTTTAAAATTATCCAAATTTTCTATATGAAATAAGGAGATGTGGTATGATTGCCAATGAGACAACTATCCACCAGAGACCAAATGAGCAAAACCCATACTGTATAGCCATCTATAAATGAATCTGACATAACAAAATGTGTAAAACCAACATCCTGATTTATTACAAAACAAAAAGAAATTGATTTAAGGCAACCAATGAAAATCCCTGACAGGCTCCTGACTTGAGACAGGCACATATGGAATGTGGTGTGGTTATACTGTTTCCCACGGCTTCGGCGGCTTCGGCGGCGTCAACAATGTATAAGTTTGTGATTAGGTCAGTTTATGGGAACTGCTAGTGGTTAGTCAATGATATTTGGTATGCAGTTGTATTAGCATTGGCACATCTCATTTCCATGGAGATTATTTGGCCCTGCCCCCCTCAGTCATGGTCTATTAACTTTGCAAGTTTTGCTTAATTTACATGTATTAGTTTGTGATTAGGTCAGTTTAAGGGGTACTACTAGTGGTAGGTCACATGTATATGATATATTGATGCATTAGCATTGGCACATCTCATTTCCATGGAGATTATTTTGGGACGCTCCTCAGTCATGATCTATTTAATGTTTTGCATAGCTTACATGTTAAAGTTTGTGATTAGATAAGTTTAAGAGGAACCACTTATGTTAAGTCAATGATATTTGTATGCAGTTGTATTAGCATTTGCAAGTCTCGTTTCCATGAGATTATATGGCCCCATCCCCTCATCATGATGGTTTATTGACTTTGAAACTTTTACATTGTTTAGAATCTTATGGTATGTAGTAGAAAGTTTGTGGGGTTTTTTTTTTGTCACCAATTGCTGAAAATAAAACATACGGGTAAAATGCATTAATTGTCTTATATCTTGAAAACTAGACAAAATCTGATGGTGGATGGCACCAAAATGCTCAGAATAACAATGTCATGTGTTTTGAGTGAAACACTGCATGATTGCAGTTGCCATTCCTTAAACAAACACTGTGGAAATAATGATATTTGGTATGCAATTTTATTAGCATTGATTCATCTCATTTCCATGGAGATTATTTGGCACTGCATGTTCAGTCATGATTCATTGACTTTGAAACTTTTGCATAGGTTACATGTTAAATTTTTGCCATTTAGATTTCAACATTTTGTCTAAACTATCAAAACTACATACAGGCCAGACATATCTTTGTGTCAACAGTTTAAATATGTAAGTAATTCAATATGGAATATTTTTACTTTTGTGGGATAACAGTTTCTTGTAACCTTTTTTATGTCACCCCATCGACAATATCGGGTGACATATTGCTTTTCCTCCGTATCTTTTTTTATGTCACCCGATCAACAATTTCGGGTAACATATTGCTTTTCCTCTGTTTCTTTTTCTGTATTATTATTATGTCACCCGATCGACAATGTTGGGTGACATATTGCTTTTCCTCCGTTTCTTTTTTTTATTATGGCACCCTCAACAGAGTTGGGGTGACATATTGTTATTGTTCCATTCTTTTTTTCTTATTATGTCACCCGATCGACAATGTCAGGTGACATATTGCTTTTCCTCTGTTTCTTTTGTTATTATGTCACCCAATCGACAATGTCGGGTGACATATTGCTTTTCCTCTGTTTCTTTTTCTGTATTATTATGTCACCCGATCGACAATGTCAGGTGACATATTGCTTTTCCTCTGTTTCTTTTTCTGTATTATTATTATGGCACCCTCAACAGAGTTGGGGTGACAAATTGTTATTGTTCGTTTCTTTTTTTCTTATTATTATTATAACACCCTCAACACGCGATTTCTCGAAATCCAATGGACCAATGTTGATGGAACTCTACTATATTGAGGACCCCCATGTGAAGTTTTGCACGAAGCATGGAATGGTTCATGATGGCGACCGTTTCCATGGAAACGGAACAAATGTGAAAAAATCCAGTTTTTGGTTTTGGTGAACTATTTGGATATGCTTAAACTTAGAATCGTTATATTTTAATACAATGTAGGTGTCCACTATATACTGGTGTTGGATAATTTTGGCAATAATTGGAACTACTATGTTGCCATGGAAACTACACCAAAAATTTCAAAAATATCAAAATACTCCAAACTTAACGAAACTTCACAGTAACGATGAGCAACATTGGAAGATGTGGCATTTGGTGTTAGAATTTCCAAAATGGCTGCTGTTACCATGGAAACAATGCAAAAAGGTCAAAATGGTTAAAAAATTTCAGGGTTTGGTGAACACTTTTCGTATGCTTTTACTTAAAATCATCAAATTTTTATACAATATAGTTGTCAATTATATACAGGTTTTGAATGATTTTGACAATCATTGGAACTACTATGTTACCATGGATACCGGAGCAAAAATTTCAGAATGCTTCAACCTTAATGAAACTTCACAATAATGTTGACTGTCATGTGTGGAAGCGGCAACTGGCGTTGGAATTTCCACAATGCCTGCCGTTACCATGGAAACAAGGCAAAAAAGGAAAAATTATGCGTAAAATTTGTAAATCCGCTAAATGTTCTAAAAAATTACAGAAAGATGTATAGCCATCAGTATATATATGCATTCACTCTTTAAAATTTTAAAACTGGCTGCAATCTAGTGGCAATGTGGGAAGGGTGACATCCGCTATTGCTTGCAATGGCAAATCTAGTTATTATGGCACCCTCAACAGAGTTGGGGTGACATATTGTTATTGTTCATTTCTTTTTTTCTTATTATTATGGCACCCTCAATGGAGTTGGGGTGACATATTGTTATTCTACCTTTCTTTTTGTTTTTTTTATTTTTATGGCACCCTCAATGGAGTTGGGGTGACATATTGTTATTGTTCGTTTCTTTTTTTTCTTTTTATTATGTCACCCTGACGGAGGTCGGGTTACATATTGTTATTGTTCGATTCTTTTTTTTATGTCACCCGATCAACAATGTCGGGTGACATATTGCTTTTCCTCCATTTCTTTTTTTTATTATGGCACCCTCAATGGAGTTGGGGTGACATATTGTTATTGTTCGTTTCTTTTTTTTCTTATTATTATTATGTCACCCGATCGACAATGTCGGGTGACATATTGCTTTTCCTCTGTTTCTTTGTTATTATGTCACCCGATCGACAATGTCGGGTGACATATTGCTTTTCCTCCGTTTCTTTTTTTTATTATTATGTCACCCGATTGACAATGTTGGGTGACATATTTCTATTCCTCTGTTTCTTTTTCCCTATTATTATTATGTCACCCGATCGGCAATGTCGGGTGACATATTGCTTTTCCTCTGTTTCTTTGTTATTATGTCACCCGATCGACAATGTCGGGTGACATATTGCTTTTCCTCTGTTTCTTTGTTATTATTATTCTTATTCTTCCAATGATTTTGTCCGCAGTTTTTGGAGCCAATGGAACCAATCTTAATGATAGTTAAGTATAATGAGGAACACAAAATTTCGGGTTGCAGTAGGTCTTAAGAACATAAAAAATGGCTGCCGTTACCATGGAAACGGAACAAATGTGAAAAAATCCAGTTTTTTGTTTTGGTGAATTATTTGGATATGCTTAAACTCAGAATCAGTATATTTTAATACAATGTAGGTGCCCACTATATAGTGGTTTTGGATAATTTTGGCAATCATTGGAACTACTATGTTGCCATGGAAACTTCACCAAAAATTTCAAAAATATCAAAATGCTCCAAATTTAATGAAACTTCACAGTAACGATGAACAACATTGGTAGATGTGCATTTTGGCGTTGGATCTGCCGTTACCATGGAAAAAATGCAAAACGGGTCAAAATGCTCCAAAAACCTAAAAGTAGCACTTACTTTCTTAAAATGGTAGGTCAAATCGATTGAAACTTTGATGGTATGTTCCCTCCCATGTACCAATGTGGTATCTGCCATTAAATTCTGGGAATGGTCTCTGTTACCATAGGAACCATCAAAATGTCAAAATGTCAAAATTTCAAAATGCTCCAAATTTTCTGAAACTTAATATGATTGTCGACTGGCAAGTCTGGATGAGACTTTTGACTTTGAATTTCCAAAATGGCCACCGTTGCCATGGATACTGCAAAATGTCAAAATTTTCAAAATGCTTTGAAATTAATGAAACTTAATATTATTGTTAACTGGCAAGTACAGATGAGACTTTTGACTTTAAAATTTTCAAAATGGCTGCCGTTGCCATGGAATCGACAAAAATGTGAAAATTTTTAAAATGCTCTGAATGTACTGAAAATTTACAGGAGATGTTTAGCCATGCATATATGTGCATTCACTGTTAAATATTTTTGAAATGGCTGCCGCTTAGTGGCAATAGGGGAAGAGTGACATCCGCTATTGCTTGCAACGGCAAATCTAGTTATGGCACCCTCAACGGAGTTGGGGTGACATATTGTTATTCTACGTTTCTTTTTTTTCTTATTAAGTCGCCAAAACGGAGTTTTGGAGACTTTATGTTTTTGTCCCGTCTTATTAAGTCGCCAAACGGAGTTTTGGAGACTTTATATTTTGTCCCGTTTCTTATTATTATTATTATTATTATTATTATTATTATTATTATTCTTCTTAACCCTAATTTGTCCGACCATTTTCTTCAAAGCCTTAAATGATGGAAACTTTATATTTGGTATGATGTTGGGGTAGTATCCCTAGGGTGCATTCGCTATTTTTATTTCAAATGGGGTCAACTTGGCACTTTTGGGGCGGAACATGGGTGGGGTCATTTTCGACTATTGATTCGCTACTGGTAGAACCTTAAAGTTTTGTGTAATACAAGAGACCGATGTCCAGGTGTCCATTCCACATTTTTATTTCAGCCGGGGTCATCTTGGCATTATTTTAGGGGTCAATTTTCGTGGAACATTCTAGAACAATAGTCATGTGATTAGTCATGTGATAGTGTTGAATTATTCCTATGTACTTTTATGTTATATAATGATAGATTATTACAGGTAGCACCATATGTAGCTTTAATTCGACTTTGGAATTTTAAAATGGCCGCCGTTACCATGGAAACTGCAAAATGTGAAAATTTTAAAATGCTTCAAATTTAATGAAATTTTACAGAGATGTTAACGAGTGTTTGTAGATTTGAATTTGACTTTGAATTTCCAAAATGGCGCGTTGCCATGGAAACTGCAAAATGTCAAAAATTCAAAATGCTTCAAACTTAATGAAACTTTACACAAATGTTGACTGTCTTATGTAGATGTGGCATTTGACTTTGGAATTTCCAAAATGGCCACCGTAACCATGGAAACACGAATGCCTAGATTTGAAAATTGGTCCAATTTGTATGAAACTTGTGTTATGTGACCTGTCAGAAATGTGTAGATGTGTATCGGACTATGAAATTTGAAAATGGCTGCCGTTACCATGGAAACAGCAGAACAATGGTTGGGGGCCGTTTTGGCGACTTTTGTGTTAGCATCCTAACACAGGATTACTTGTTATTATTATTTTTCTTCCACCTAATTTTGTCCGCCCGCTTTCTCAGAGCCAAAGGAACCAATTTGAACGATAGTTCACTATAACAAGGAACCCTGACTTTCGAGTTGCAGTGCAACTTTGGAACTAAAAAATGGCTGCCATCACCATGGAAACTGAAAAATAGTGAAAAAATATAATTTTGGAGTTCGGTGAATTATTTGAGAATGCTTAAGCTTAAAATCTTTAGATTTTAATACAATGTAGGTGCCAACTATATACTGCTTTGGGATGATTTTGGCAATCATTGGAACTGCTATGTTGCCATGGATACTACACCAAAAATTTCAAAAATATCGAAATGCTCCAATTTTAATAAAACTTCACAGTAACGATGAGAAACATTGGTAGATAAAGAATTTCGCGTTGGAATATCGAAAATGTCTGCCGTTACCATGGAAACAATGCAAAACAGGTCAAAATGGTCAAAAAACCTTAAAGTGGCATTTACTTTCTTAATATGGTAAGTCAAATCCATTGAAATTTTGATGGTATGTTCCCTCCCATGTACCAATGTGGTATCTGCCAATAAATTTTTGGAATGGTCTCTGTAACCATAGGAACCATCTAAAGTGTCAAAAATTTCAAAAATTTCAAAATGCACCAAAATTGATGAAACTTAATATGATTGTTGACTAGCAAGTCTGGATGAGACTTTTGACTTTGGAATTTCTAAAATGGCCACCGTTGCCATGGAAACTGCAAAAATGTCAAAAATTTTCAAAATGCTTTCAAATTAATGAAACTTGATAGGATTGTTAACTGGCAAGTAAAGATGACACTTATGACTTTGAAATTTTCAAAATGGCTGCCGTTGCCATGGAAACGGCAAACATCTGAATTTTTTTAAAATGGTCTGAATGTACTGAAAATTTACAGAAAGATGTACATGTATATATGTGCATTCACTTATTTTTTTGAAATGGCTGCCGCTTAGTGGTAATGGGGGAAGGGTGACATCCGCTATTGCTTGCAATGGCAATTCTAGTTAAGTCGCCAAACGGAGTTTTGGAGACTTTATGTTTTGTCCCGTTTCTTATTATTATTATTATTATTATTATTATTATTATTATTCTTCTTAACCCTAATTTGTCCGACCATTTTCTTCCAAGCTTTAAATGATGGAAACTTTATATTTGGTATGATGTTGGGGTAGTATCCCTAGGGTGCATTCACTATTTTTATTTCAAATGGGGTTAACTTGGCACTATTTGGGGCGGAACATGGGTGGGGTCATTTTCGACTATTGATTCGCTACTGGTAGAACCTTTAAGTTTTGTGTAATACAAGAGACCGATGTCCAGGTGTCCATTCCACATTTTTATTTCAGCCGGGGTCATCTTGGCATTATTTTAGGGTGTCAATTTTCATGGAACATTCTAGAACAATAGTCATGTGATTAGTCATGTGATAGTGTTGAATTATTCCTATGTACTTTTATGTTATATAATGATAGATTATTACAGGTAGCACCATATGTAGCTGTAATTCGACTTTGGAATTTTAAAATGGCCGTTACCATGGAAACTGCAAAATGTGAAATTTTTTTAAAATGCTTCAAATTTAATGAAATTTTACAGAGATGTTAACGAGTGTATGAAGATTTGGGATTTGACTTTGGAATTTCTAAAATGGCCGCCGTTGCCATGGAAACAACGAAAATGCGAAAAATCTAGATTTGGTCCAATCTTTACGAAACTTGACAGTAATATGACCTGTCATGTGTAGATGTGCCATCCGACTTTGGAATTTTCAAAATGGCTGTCGTTACCATGGAAACTGCAGAAATGTCAAAAAATTCAAAATGCTTCAAACTTAATGAAACTTTACACAAATGTTGACTGTCTTATGTAGATGTGGCATTTGGTTTGGAATTTCAAAATGGCCACCGTAACCATGGGAAAGACTAATGCCTAAATTTGAAAATTGGTCCAATTTTATGAAACTTGTAAGTAATGTGACCTGCCATGTGTAGATGTGCTATCCGACTATGAAATTTCAAAATGGCTGCCGTTACCATGGAAACAACAGAACAATGGTTGGGGCCGTTTGGCGACTTTTGTGTTAGCATCCTAACACAGGATTACTTGTTATTATTAAGTCGCCAAAGCGGAGTTTTGGAGACTTTATGTTTTGTCCCGTTTTTATTATTATTATTATTATTATTATTATTATTATTATTCTTCTTAACCCTAATTTGTCCGACCATTTTCTTCCAAGCCTTAAATGATGGAAACTTTATATTTGGTATGATGTTGGGGTAGTATCCCTAGGGTGCATTCGCTATTTTTATTTCAAATGGGGTCAACTTGGCACTTTTGGGGCCGGAACATGGGTGGGGTCCTTTTTCGACTATTGATTCGCTACTGGTAGCACCTTGAAGTTTTGTGTAATACAAGAGACCGATGTCCAGGTGTCCATTCCACATTTTTATTTCAGCCCGGGGTCATCTTGGCATTATTTTAGGGGTCAATTTTCATGGAATTTTCTAGAACAATAGTCATGTGATTAGTCATGTGATAGTGTTGAATTATTCCTATGTACTTTTTATGTTATATAATGATAGATTATCAAAGGTAGCACCATATGTAGCTGTAATTCGACTTTGGAATTTTTAAAATGGGCCGTTACCATGGGAACTGCAAAATGTGAAAAGTTTTAAAATGCTTCAAATTTAATGAAATTTTACAGAGATGTTAACAGTGTATGTAGATTTGGAAATTGACTTTGAATTTCCAAAATGGCCGCCGTTGCCATGGAAACAACAAAATGCGAAAAATCTAGATTTGGTCCAATCTTTATGAAACTTGACAGGAATGTGACCTGTCATGTGTAGATGTGCCAACCGACTTTGGAATTTTCAAAATGGCTGCCGTTACCATGGAAACTGCAAAATGTCAAAAATTCAAAATGCTTCTAACTTAATGAAACTTTACACAAATGTTGACTGTCTTATGTAGATGTGGCATTTGACTTTGGAATTTCAAAATGGCCACCGTAACCATGGAAACACGAATGCCTAAATTTGAAAATTGGTCCAATTTTATGAAACTTGTAAGTAATGTGACCTTTCATGTGTAGATGTGCTATCCGACTATGAAATTTCAAAATGACTGCCGTTACCATGGAAACAGCAGAACAATGGTTGGGGGCCGTTTTGGCGACTTTTGTGTTAGCATCCTAACACAGGATTACTTGTTATTATTATTATTATTATTCTTAACCCTAATTTGTCCGACCATTTTCTTCCAAGCCTTAAATGATGGAAACTTTATATTTGGTATGATGTTGGGGTAGTATCCCTAGGGGTGCATTCGCTATTTTTATTTGAAATGGGGTCAACTTGGCACATTTGGGGGCGGAACATGGGTGGGGTCATTTTCGACTATTGATGCGCTACTGGTAGAACCTTTAAGTTTTGTGTAATACAAGAGACCGATGTCCAGGTGTCCATTCCACATTTTTATTTCAGCCGGGGTCATCTTGGCATTATTTTAGGGGTCAATTTTCATGGAACATTCTAGAACAATAGTCATGTGATTAGTCATGTGATAGTGTTGAATTATTCCTATGTACTTTTTATGTTATATAATGATAGATTATTACAGGTAGCACCATATGTAGCTGTAATTCGACTTTGGAATTTTAAAATGGCCGTTACCATGGAAACTGCAAAATGTGAAAATTTTTAAAATGCTTCAAATTTAATGAAATTTTACAGAGATGTTAACGAGTGTATGTAGATTTGGAATTTGACTTTGGAATTTCCAAAATGGCCGCCGTTGCCATGGAAACAACAAAATGCGAAAAATCTAGATTTGGTCCAATCTTTATGAAACTTGACAGTAATGTGACCTGTCATGTGTAGATGTGCCATCCGACTTTGGAATTTTCAAAATGGCTGCCGTTACCATGGAAACAGCAGAACAATGGTTGAAACTTTACACGTTTGGCTGACTTTTGTGTTAGCATCCTAACACAGGATTACCATGGGAAAGACTAATTAAGTCGCCAAACGGAGTTTTGAGACTTATTGTTTTGTCATGTGTAGATGTTATTATTATTATTCTTATTCTTGGCGACTTTTGTTTTCTAAACCCTTAAACTGTCCTACCATTTTCTTGGAAGCTATAGAGGATGGAAACTTTATATTTTTCTGGGTATGGGTCTGCATCATGGGGTTGCAGAACCCAATGTTCATGATACCAGGGTGTCATCTTGGCATAATTAGGGGGGCTCAAAGATGGGTGGGGTCAAATTTATTTTACATTTCTTAAATTTGCTACTGTATGTAGAGTAGATGAAATTATGATTACTTTTATGAATATTAAGAGACACATGTCTGCTTCAACATGGAACTTTTTTTAGTTCAGTAGGCGGTCTCCTTGGCATAATTTGAGGGGGGTGAATTTTCATGGAACATTCTAGAACATCAGTGTTGCATTAATTCTAGAGACATAAAATGTTATAAGATGGTATATTATAATGGGTACCACCATATGCAACAGCAGTTTGTCTTTGGAATCTTTAAAATGGGCCGTTACCATGGAAACTGCAAAATATGAAAAATTTTAAAATACTCCAAATTTAATGAAACTTAAAACAAATGTTGCCTAGCATATGTAGAATTGACTTTTGACTTTGGAATTTTAAAATGGCCGCCGTTACCATGGAAACTGCAAAATGAAAAATTTCAAAATGCTTTAAACTTAATGAAACTTTATACAAATGTTGATTAGCATATATAGATGTGGCATTTGACTTTAAAATTTCCAAAATGGCCGCCGTTACCATGGAAACTTCAAAAATGTGAAAAATTCAAAATGCTTCAACCTTAATAAAACTTTACACAAATGTTAACTGGCATATGTAGAAGTGGTCTTTGACTCTGGAATTTCAAAATGGCCCCGTTACCATGAAAACTGCAAAAATGTTTTTTTAATGCTTCAAACTGAATGAAACTTTACACAAATGTTAACTGGCATATAATGATATGCTATTTAACTATGAATTTCAAAATGGCTTCCGTTACCATGGATACCAGAAAAATGATTGGGGTCCGTTTGGCGACTTTTGTGTTAGCATCCTAACACAGGATTACTAGTTTTATTATTTTCTTCCACACATTTTGTCCATGTGAGTTCTTGAATCCAATGAACCAATGTTGATGGAACTCAACTATAATGAGGACCCCATGTGAAGTTGTGCACCTTGCTATGGAATGGTAAAAGATGGCGCCGTTTCCATGGAAAAAATCAAAGTAACTTAATGATACTTGACAGAATTGTTAACTGGCATGTATAGATGAGACTTTTGACTTTGAAATTTTCAAAATGGCTGCCGTTACCATGGAAACGACAAAATGTGAAAATTTTAAAATGCTCTGAATGTACTGAAAATTTACAGGAGATGTTTAGCCATGCATATATGTGCATTCACTGTTAAATTTTTTGAAATGGCTGCCGCTTAGTGGCAATGGGGAAGGGTGACATCCGCTATTGCTTGCAATGGCAAATCTAGTTATGGCACCCTCAACGGAGTTGGGGTGACATATTGTTATTCTACTCTGTTTTTTTCTTATTATTAAGTCGCCAAAACGGAGTTTTGGAGACTTTATGTTTTGTCCCGCTTATTATTATTATTATTATTATTATTATTATTATTCTTAACCCTAATTTGTCCGACCATTTTCTTCCAAGCCTTAAATGATGGAAACTTTATATTTGGTATGATGTTGGGGTAGTATCCCTAGGGGTGCATTCGCTATTTTTTATTTGAAATGGGGGTCAACTTGGCACATTTTGGGGGCCGGAACATGGGTGGGGTCATTTTTCGACTATTGATGCGCTACTGGTAGAACCTTTAAGTTTTGTGTAATACAAGAGACCGATGTCCAGGTGTCCATTCCACATTTTTTATTTCAGCCCGGGGTCATCTTGGCATTATTTTAGGGGGTCAATTTTCATGGAACATTCTAGAACAATAGTCATGTGATTAGTCATGTGATAGTGTTGAATTATTCCTATGTACTTTTTATGTTATATAATGATAGATTATTACAGGTAGCACCATATGTAGCTGTAATTCGACTTTGGAATTTTTAAAATGGCCGCCGTTACCATGGAAACTGCAAAAATGTGAAAATTTTTAAAATGCTTCAAATTTAATGAAATTTTACAGAGATGTTAACGAGTGTATGTAGATTTGGAATTTGACTTTGGAATTTCCAAAATGGCCGCCGTTGCCATGGAAACAACAAAAATGCGAAAAATCTAGATTTGGTCCAATCTTTATGAAACTTGACAGTAATGTGACCTGTCATGTGTAGATGTGCCATCCGACTTTGGAATTTTCAAAATGGCTGCCGTTACCATGGAAACAGCAGAACAATGGTTGGGGGCCGTTTGGCGACTTTGTGTTAGCATCTAACACAGGATTACTTGTTACTTTTATTATTTTCTTCCACACATTTTGTCCATGCTGAGTTCTTGAATCCAATGAACCAATGTTGATGGAACTCAACTTAATGACACATGTGAAGTTGTGCACCTTGCTATGGAATGGTAAAGATGGCCTTCCATGGAAACAGCAAAATGCGAAAAAAATCAAAGTGTTCCAAACTCAAAGATACTTCACAGAAATGGTAACTGGCATGTACTGATTTGCAGTTTGACTTAGGAATTTTCAAAATGGCCACCGTTACCATGGAAACATAAAAATGTCCAAAATTTCAAAATGCTCCAAACTTAATGAAACTTTACAAAATGTTAATTTGCATGTGTAGATGCACTCTTTGACTTTGGAATTTTAAAATGGCTGCCGTTACTGGCAATGGGGAAGGGTGCCATCCGTTATGCTAGCAATTACAATCTAGTTATGTCACCCGATCGACAATGTCGGGTGACATATTGCATCTCTGTTTCTTTATTATTATTATTATTATTCTTCCAATGATTTTTGTCGGGCAGCTTTTTGAAGACAATGGAACCAATCTTAATGATAGTGAACTATAATGAGGAACAAAAATTTCGGGTTGCAGTAGGTCTTAAGACCATTAAAATGGCTGCCGTTACCATGGAAACGGAACAAATGTGAAAAATCCACTTTTGGTTTTGGTGAATTATTTGGAGATGCTTAAACTTAGAATCATTATATTTTGATACAATGTAGGTGCCCACTATATACTGGTTTTGGATCATTTTTACAATCATTGGAACTACTATGTTGCCATGGAAACTACACCAAAATTTCCAAAATATCAAAATGCTCCAAATTTAATAAAACTTCACAGAAACGATGAGCAACATTGGTAGATGTGCAATTTGGCGTTGGAATTTCGAAAATGTCTGCCGTTACCATGGAAACAATGCAAAACAGGTCAAAATGCTCCAAAACCTAAAAGTAGCATTTACTTTCTTAAAATGGTAGGTCAAATCGATTGAAACTTTGATGGTATGTTCCTCCCATATACCAATGTGGTATCTGCCATTAAATTCTGGGAATGGTCTCTGTTACCATAGGAACCATCAAAAATGTCAAAATTTCAAAAATTTCAAAATGCTCCAAAATTTCTGAAACTTAATATGATTGTCGACTGGCAAGTCTGGATGAGACTTTTGACTTTGGAATTTCCAAAATGGCCACCGTTGCCATGGAAACTGCAAAAATGTCAAAAATTTTCAAAATGCTTTGAACTTAATGAAACTTGATATTATTGTTAACTGGCAAGTATAGATGAGACTTTTGACTTTGAAATTTTCAAAATGGCTGCCGTTGCCATGGAAACGACAAAAATGTGAAAATTTTTAAAATGCTCTGAATGTACTGAAAATTTACAGGAGATGTTTAGCCATGCATATATGTGCATTCACTGTTAATTTTTTTGAAATGGCTGCCGCTTAGTGGCAATGGGGGAAGGGTGACATCCGCTATTGCTTGCAATGGCAAATCTAGTTATGGCACCCTCAACGGAGTTTGGGGTGACATATTGTTATTCTACGTTTCTTTTTTAACACAGGATTATTATTTTTTATTATTTTCTTCCACACATTTTGTCCATGTGAGTTCTTGAATCCAATGAACCAATGTTGATGGAACTCAACTATAATGAGGACCCCATGTGAAGTTGTGCACCTTGCTATGGAATGGTAAAAGATGGCCGCCGTTTCCATGGAAAAAAATCAAAGTGTTCCAAACTCAAAGATACTTCACAGAAATGGTAACTGGCATGTACTGATTTGCAGTTTGACTTAGGAATTTTCAAAATGGCCGCCGTTACCATGGAAACCGCAAAAATGTCCAAAATTTCAAAATGCTCCAAACTTAATGAAACTTTACAAAAATGTTAATTTGCATGTGTAGATGCACTCTTTGACTTTGGAATTTTAAAAATGGCTGCCGTTACCCTGGCAATGGGGGAAGGGTGCCATCCGTTATTGCTAGCAATTACAAATCTAGTTATGTCACCCGATCGACAATGTCGGGTGACATATTGCTTTTCCTCTGTTTCTTTGTTATTATTAAGTCGCCAAAACGGAGTTTTGGAGACTTTATGTTTTTGTCCCGTTTCTTATTATTATTATTATTATTATTATTATTATTATTATTCTTCTTAACCCTAATTTGTCCGACCATTTTCTTTCAAGCCTTAAATGATGGAAACTTTATATTTGGTATGATGTTGGGGTAGTATCCTAGGGGTGCATTCACTATTTTTATTTCAAATGGGGTCAACTTGGCACTATTTGGGGCTCGGAACATGGGTGGGATTATTTTACACTATTGATTCGCTACTGGTAGAACCTTTAAGTTTTGTGTAATACAAGAGACCATGTCCAGGTGTCCATTCCACATTTTTATTTCAGCCGGGGTCATCTTGGCATTATTTTAGGGGGTCAATTTTCATGGAACATTCTAGATCAATAGTCATGTGATTAGTCATGTGATAGTGTTGAATTATTCCTATGTACTTTTTATGTTATATAATGATAGATTATTACAGGTAGCACTATATGTAGCTGTAATTCGACTTTGGAATTTTAAAATGGCCGCCGTTACCATGGAAACTGCAAAATGTGAAAATTTTTAAAATGTTTCAAATTTAATGAAATTTTACAGAGATGTTAACGAGTGTATGTAGATTTGGAATTTGACTTTGGAATTTCCAAAATGGCCGCCGTTGCCATGGAAACAACAAAATGCGAAAAATCTAGATTTGGTCCAATCTTTATGAAACTTGACAGTGATGTGACCTGTCATGTGTAGATGTGCCATCCGACTTTGGAATTTTCAAAATGGCTGCCGTTACCATGGAAACTGCAAAATGTCAAAAATTCAAAATGCTTCAAACTTAATGAAACTTTACACAAATGTTGACTGTCTTATGTAGATGTGGTATTTGACTTGAATTTCCAAAATGGCCGCAGTAACCATGGAAACACGAATGCCTAAATTTGAAAATTGGTCCAATTTTATGAAACTTGTAAGTAATGTGACCTGTCATGTGTAGATGTGCTATCCGACTATGAAATTTCAAAATGGCTGCCGTTACCATGGAAACAGCAGAACAATGGTTGGGGCCGTTTTGGCGACTTTTGTGTTAGCATCCTAACACAGGATTACTTGTTATTATTATTCTTCCAATGATTTTTGTCCGGCAGCTTTTTTGAAGACAATGGAACCAATCTTAATGATAGTGAACTATAATGAGGAACAAAAAATTTCGGGTTGCAGTAGGTCTTAAGACCATTAAAAATGGCTGCCGTTACCATGGAAACGGAACAAATGTGAAAAAATCCACTTTTTGGTTTTGGTGAATTATTTGGAGATGCTTAAACTTAGAATCATTATATTTTGATACAATGTAGGTGCCCACTATATACTGGTTTTGGATCATTTTTACAATCATTGAACTACTATGTTGCCATGGAAACTACACCAAAATTTCCAAAATATCAAAATGCTCCAAATTTAATAAAACTTCACAGAAACGATGAGCAACATTGGTAGATGTGCAATTTGGCGTTGGAATTTCGAAAATGTCTGCCGTTACCATGGAAACAATGCAAAACAGGTCAAAATGCTCCAAAAACCTAAAAGTAGCATTTACTTTCTTAAAATGGTAGGTCAAATCAATTGAAACTTTGATGGTATGTTCCCTCCCATGTACCAATGTGGTATCTGCCATTAAATTCTGGGAATGGTCTCTGTTACCATAGGAACCATCAAAAATGTCAAAAATTTCAAAAATTTCAAAATGCTCCAAAATTTCTGAAACTTAATATGATTGTCGACTGGCAAGTCTGGATGAGACTTTTGACTTTGGAATTTCCAAAGTGGTCACCGTTGCCATGGAAACTGCAAAAATGTCAAAAATTTTCAAAATGCTTTGAACTTAATGAAACTTGATATTATTGTTAACTGGCAAGTATAGATGAGACTTTTGACTTTGAAATTTTCAAAATGGCTGCCGTTGCCATGGAAACGACAAAAATGTAAAAAATTTTTAAAATGCTCTGAATGTACTGAAAATTTACAGGAGATGTTTAGCCATGCATATATGTGCATTTACTGTTAAATTTTTTTGAAATGGCTGCCGGTTAGTGGCAATGGGGGAAGGGTGACATCCGCTATTGCTTGCAATGGCAAATCTAGTTATGTCACCCGATCGACAATGTCGGGTGACATATTGCTTTTCTTCTGTTTCTTTGTTATTATTATTATTCTTCCACCTTTTTTTGTCCGGCAGATTTTTTGGAGCCAATGGAACCAATCTTAATGATAGTTCACTATAATGAGGAACACAAAATTCCGGGTTGCAGTAGGTCTTAAGAACATAAAAAATGGCTGCCGTTACCATGGAAACGGAACAAATGAGAAAAAATCCACCTTTTGGTTTTGGTGAATTATTTGGAGATGCTTAAACTTAGAATCATTATATTTTAATACCATGTAGGTGCCCACTATATACTGGTGTTGGATGATTTTGGCAATCATTGGAACTACAATGTTGCCATGGAAACTACACCAAAAATTTCAAAAATATCAAAATGCTCCAAATTTTTTGAAACTTCATAGTAACGATAAGCAACATTGGTAGATGTGGCATTTGGCGTTGGAATTTCCAAAATGTCTGCCGTTACCATGGAAACAATGCAAAAGGTCAAAATGCTCTAAAACTTCAGGGTTTGGTGAATAATTTTGGTATGCTTGAACTTAAAATCATCAAATTTTCATAGAATATAGTTGTCCACTATATACAGGTTTTGAATGATTTTGACAATCATTGGAACTACTATGTTACCATGGATACAGGAGCAAAAATTTCAGAATGCTTCAAACTTAATGAAACTTCACCATAATGTTGACTGTCATGTGTGGTAGCGGCAATTGGCTTTGGAATTACCAAAATGGCCACCGTTGCCATGGAAACGGCAAAAAAGTCAAAAAGGTTGAAAATGTTCCAAACTTAATGAAACTTGACAATTATGTTATCTGGCAAGTGTTGATACAACTTTAGACTTTGAAATTTTCAAAATGGCTGCCGTTGCCATAGAAACGGCAAAAATGTAAAAAAAAATTAAAATGCTTTATATGTACTGAAAAATTACAGAAAGATGTATAGCCATGCATATATGTGCATTGACTTAAATTTTTTTGAAATGGCTGCCGCTTAGTGGCAATGGGGGAAGGGTGACATCCGCTATTGCTTGCAATGGCAATTCTAGTTATTATTATTATTCTTCCAATGATTTTTGTCCGGCAGCTTTTTTGGAGACAATGGAACCAATCTCAATGATATTTAACTATATTGAGGAACACAAAATTTCGGGTTGCAGTAGGTCTTAAGAACATAACAAATGGCTGCCGTTACCATGGAAACGGAACAAATGTGAAAAAATCAAGTTTTTGGTTTTGTTGATTTATTTGGTTATGCTTAAACTCAGAATCATTATATTTTAATACAATGTAGGTGCCCACTATATACTGGTTTTGGATGATTTTGGCAATCATCGGAACTATTATGTTGCCATGGAAACTACACCAAAAATTTCAAAAATATCAAAATGCTCCAAATTTAATGAAACTTCACAGTAACGATGAGCAACATTGTTAGATGTGGAATTTGGCATTGGAATTTCGAAAATGTCTGCTGTTACCATGGAAACAATGCAAAACAGGTCAAAATGCTCCAAAAACCTAAAAGTAGCATTAACTTTCTTAAAATGGTAGGTCAAATCAATTGAAACTTTGATGGTATGTTCCCTCCCATGTATCAATGTGGCATCTGCCATTAAATTTTGGGAAGGTCTCTGTTACCATAGGAACCATCAAAAATGTCAAAAATTTCAAAAAATTTCAAAATGCTCCAAAATTTATGAAACTTTATATGATTGTTGACTGGCAAGTCTGGATTAGACTTTTGACTCTGGAATTTCCAAAATGGCCACCGTTGCCATGGAAACTGCAAAATGTCAAAAATTTTCAAAATGCTTCGAACTTAATGAAACTTGATATTATTGTTAACTGGCAAGTATAGATGATACTTTTGACTTTGAAATTTTCAAAATGGCTGCCGTTGCCATGGAAACAGCAGAAATGTGTTTTTTTTATAATGCTCTGAATGTACAGAAAATTTACAGAAAGATGTATAGTAATGTATATATTTGCATTCACTGTTAAATTTTTTGAAATGGCTGCCGCTTAGTGGCAATAGGGAAGGTGACATCCGCTATTGCTTGCAATGGCAAATCTAGTTATTATTATTTTTCTTCCACCTAATTTTGTCCGCCTGCTTTCTTAGAGCCAAAGGAACCAATCTGAATGATGGTTCACTATAACAAGGAACCCTGACTTTCCAGTTGCAGTGCAGATTTGGAACTAAAAAATGGCTGCCATCACCATGGAAACTGAAAAATGGTGAAAAAATATAATTTTGGAGTTTGGTGATTTATTTTAGAATGCTTAAACTCAAAATCATTAGATTTTAATACAATGTAGGTGCCCACTATATACTGGTTTTGGATGATTTTGGCAATCATGGGAACTACTATGCTGTCATGGAAACAACACCAAAAATTTAAAAATATCAAAATGCTCCAAATTTCATGAAACTTCACAGTAACGATGAGCAACATTGGTAGATGTGGAATTTGGCGTTGGAATTTCAAAAATGTCTGCCGTTACCATGGAAACAATGCAAAACAGGTCAAAATGATCCCAAAAACCTAAAAGTGGCATTTACTTTCTTAAAATGGTATGTCAAATCCATTGAAATTTTAATGGTATGTTCCCTCCCATGTACCAATGTGGCACCTGTCATTAAATTTTGGGAATGGTCTCTGTTACCATGGAAACCAGCAAAATGTCAAAAATTTCCAAAAATTACAAAATGCTCCAAACTTAATGAAACTTAATATGATTCTTAACTGGCAAGTCTAGATGAGACTTTTGCAATTGGAATTTCCGAAATAGCCACCGTTGCCATGGAAACTGCAAAAATGTCAAAAAATTTTAAATGATCAAAAATGCTCTAAATGTTCTGAAAATTTACAGAAACATGTATAGCCATGCATATATAAGCATCCCGGTTTAAAATTTTTGAAATGGCTGCCACTTAGTGGCAATGGGGGAAGGGTGACATCCGCTATTGCTTGCAATGGCAAATCTAATTATTATGGCACCCTCAACGGAGTTAGAGTGACATATTGTTATTCTCGTTTCTTTTTTCTTATTATGTCACCTGATCGACAATGTCGGGTGACATATTGCTTTTCCTCTGTTTCTTTGTTATTATTATTATTCTTCCAATGATTTTTGTCCAGCAGTTTTTGGAGCCAATGGAACCAATCTTAATGATTGTTTACTATAATGAGGAACACAAAACTTCGAGTTGCAGTAGGTCTTTGGAACATAAAAATGGCTGCCGTTACCATGGAAACAGAAAAATGTGAAAAAATTTCAAAATTGAAAATCCATTAAATCTTTCATTATAAGACCCAACTGGATGAAACTTTATGGAATGTAATCTGGCATGCCAAGATGTGTTGACCGTATTTAGAAATTCCAAAATGGCTGCCATTACCATGGAAACTGGACAAACATTTACCATTAGACCCTATGGGAAATTCTTAAAAGTAGCATTTACTCACTTAGAATGGTGGGTCAAATTCAATGATTCTTTCATGGTATATTCCTGTTCATCTGCCAAAGTGGCACATGTCTTTAAAATTTTGGAATCGGTCACTGTTACCATGGAAACAGCACAAATTCAAAATGTCCAAACATTTCAAAATGCTCCAAACTTGATAAAATTTCACAAAATGTCAATTGAGATCTGCAGAGTTGCTATTTGTCTTTGGAATTTTTAAAATGGTCGCCGTTGCCATGGAAACAGCAAAAAAACCAACATAAACTGACTATGAAGTATGGGCTTTGCTCATTGTTGAAGGCCAGACGGTGACCTATAGTTGTTAATTTCTGTGTCATTTGGTCTCTTGTGGAGATTTGTCTGATTGGCAATCATACAACATCTTCTTTTTATATATGAAACACCTCGTAAATCTGAGGCAAAATTCCATAATCAAGAGTATGTGCATAAGATCAAATACAAATCTGTACTGCAAAACATCTCCTAGAATATGCTAGAAGAAAAGAAAACCTAATTTATCGTGCTTCTATTCTATACAAAAATCGTGCTGTGAAGAGAAAATCGCCACCGAGAGAGAGAGAGAGAAAGAAACACTAAGAGTACATATTAATGACATTTCTGTACTTGCATTACAGTACACATCCGTGAATTACACACCTGCTAAAATATACACATTAGCTGAAATCAATCGATGAGCGTGTAATTTAATTGTACAAGATAAGGTACATGTATCGTGTGATACGCGAGCTATTAAAGAACAAAATGAACAGTTAGTATGCCGCTCCGTCAATATATACACATGTTGTCTCTCCAAAGTCCCTCTAAAAGAATATAAATATGTTAATTGGCATGTGTATTGACCTCTTTGACTTTGGAATTTTCAAAATGGCTGCCGTTACCCAGGCAATAGGAGAACGAGGTGCCATCCGTTATTGCTAGCAATTACAAATCTAGTTATTATTATTTTTCTTCCACCTAATTTTGTCCGCCCGCTTTCTCAGAGCCAAAGGTACCAATCCGAATGATGGTTCACTATAACAAGGAACCCTGACTTTCCAGTTGCAGTGCAACTTTGGAACTAAAAATGGCTGCCATCACCATGGAAACTGGAAAATGGTGAAAAATATAATTTTGGAATTTTTGAATTATTTGAGAATGCTTTAGCTTAAAATCTTTAGATTTTAATACAATGGAGGTCCCCACTATATACTGGTTTGGGATGATTTTGGCAATCATTGGAACTGCTATGTTGCCATGGATACTACACCAAAAATTTCAAAATATCAAAATGCTCCAAATTTAATGAAACTTCACAGTAACGATGAGCAACATTGGTAGATGTGGAATTTGCCATTGAATTTCGAAAATGTCTGCCGTTACCATGGAAACAATGCAAAACAGGTCAAAATGCTTCAAAACCTAAAAGTAGCATTTACCTTCTTAAAATGGTAGGTCAAATCGATTGAAACTTTGATGGTATGTTCCCTCCAATGTACCAATGTGGTATCTGCCATTAAATTTTTGGAATGGTCTCTGTTACCATGGGAACCATCACAAATGTCAAAAATTTCAAAAATTTCAAAATGCTCCAAAATTGATGACACTGTATATGATTGTTGACTGGCAAGTCTGAATGAGACTTTTGACTTTGGAAATTCCAAAATGCCCACCGTTGCCATGGAAACTGCAAAAATGTCAAAAATTTTCAAAATGCTTTAAACTTCAATAAAACTTGAGATAATTGTTAACCGAATAGTATAGATGAGACTTTAGACTTTAAATTTTTCAAAATGGCTGCCGTTGCCATGGAAACGGCAAAAATGTGAAAATTTTTAAAATGCTCTGATTGACCTGAAAATCTACAGAAAGATGTATAGCCATGCATATATGTGCATTCACTGTTAAAAAATTTTGAAATGACTGCCGCTTAGTGGCAATGGGGGAAAGGGTGACATTAGCTATTGCTTGCAATGGCAAATCTAGTTATGTCACCCGATCGACAATGTCGGGTGACATATTGCTTTTCCTCCGTTTCTTTTTTTTATTATGTCACCCGATCAACAATGTCGGGTGACATATTGCTTTTCTTCTGTTTCTTTGTTATTATGTCACCCAATCGACAATGTCGGGTGACATATTGCTTTTCTTCTGTTTCTTTGTTATTATGTCACCCGATCGACAATGTCGGGTGACATATTGCTTTTCCTCTGTTTCTTTGTTATTATTATTCTTATTCTTCCAATGATTTTTGTCCGGCAGTTTTTTTGGAGCCAATGGAACCAATCTTAATGATAGTTAAGTATAATGAGGAACACAAAATTTCAGGTTGCAGTAGGTCTTAAGAACATAAAAAATGGCTGCCGTTACCATGGAAACGGAACAAATGTGAAAAAATCCAGTTTTTTGTTTTGGTGAATTATTTGGATATGCTTAAACTCAGAATCAGTATATTTTAATACAATGTAGGTGCCCACTATATAGTGGTTTTGGATAATTTTGGCAATCATTGGAACTACTATGTTGCCATGGAAACTTCACCAAAAATTTCAAAAATATCAAAATGCTCCAAATTTAATGAAACTTCACAGTAACGATGAGCAACATTGGTAGATGTGCAATTTGGCGTTGGATCTGCCGTTACCATGGAAACAATGCAAAACGGGTCAAAATGCTCCAAAAACCTAAAAGTAGCACTTACTTTCTTAAAATGGTAGGTCAAATCGATTGAAACTTTGATGGTATGTTCCTTCCCATGTACCAATGTGGTATCTGCCATTAAATTTTGGGAATGGTCTCTGTTACCATAGGAACCATCAAAAATGTCAAAAATGTCAAAAATTTCAAAATGCTCCAAATTTTCTGAAACTTAATATGATTGTCGACTGGCAAGTCTGGATGAGACTTTGACTTTGAATTTCCAAAATGGCCACCGTTGCCATGGATACTGCAAAAATGTCAAAAATTTTCAAAATGCTTTGAACTTAATGAAACTTGATATTATTGTTAACTGGCAAGTATAGATGAGACTTTTGACTTTGAAATTTTCAAAATGGCTGCCGTTGCCATGGAAACGACAAAATGTGAAAATTTTAAAATGCTCTGAATGTACTGAAAATTTACAGGAGATGTTTAGCCATGCATATATGTGCATTCACTGTTAAATTTTTTTGAAATGGCTGCCGCTTAGTGGCAATGGGGGAAGGGTGACATCCGCTATTGCTTGCAATGGCAAATCTAGTTATTATTATTCTTCCACCTTTTTTTGTCTGGCAGATTTTTTGGAGCCAATGGAACCAATCTTAATGATAGTTCACTATAATGAGGAACAAAAAATTCCGGGTTGCAGTAGGTCTTAAGAACATAAAAAATGGCTGCCGTTACCATGGAAACGGAACAAATGTGAAAAAATCCACTTTTTGGTTTTGGTGAATTATTTGGAGATGCTTAAACTTAGAATCATTATATTTTAATACCATGTAGGTGCCCACTATATACTGGTGTTGGATGATTTTGGCAATCATTGGAACTACTATGTTGCCATGGAAACTACACCAAAAATTTCAAAAATATCAAAATGCTCCAAATTTTTTGAAACTTCATAGTAACGATGAGCAACATTGGTAGATGTGGCATTTGGCGTTGGAATTTCCAAAATGTCTGCCGTTACCATGGAAACAATGCAAAAAGGTCAAAATGCTGTAAAAACTTCAGGGTTTGGTGAATAATTTTGGTATGCTTGAACTTAAAATCATCAAATTTTTATACAATATAGTTGTCCACTATATACAGGTTTTGAATGATTTTGACAATCATTGGAACTACTATGTTACCATGGATACAGGAGCAAAAATTTCAAAAATTTCAGAATGCTTCAAACTTAATGAAACTTCACCATAATGTTGACTGTCATGTGTGGTAGCGGCAATTGGCTTTGGAATTACCAAAATGGCCACCGTTGCCATGGAAACGACAAAAAAGTCAAAAAGGTTGAAAATGTTCCAAACTTAATGAAACTTGACAATTATGTTATCTGGCAAGTGTTGATACAACTTTAGACTTTGAAATTTTCAAAATGGCTGCCGTTGCCATGGAAACGGCAAAAATGTAAAAAAAAATTAAAATGCTCTAAATGTACTGAAAAATTACAGAAAGATGTATAGCCATGCATATATGTGCATTGACTGTTAAATTTTTTTGAAATGGATGCCGCTTAGTGGCAATGGGGGAAGGGTGACATCCGCTATTGCTTGCAATGGCAATTCTAGTTATTATTATTCTTCCACCTTTTTTTGTCCGGCAGATTTTTTGGAGCAAATGGAACCAATCTTAAGGATAGTTCACTATAATGAGGAACACAAAATTCCGGGTTGCAGTAGGTCTTAAGAACATAAAAAATGGCTGCCGTTACCATGGAAACGGAACAAATGTGAAAAAATCCACTTTTTGGTTTTGGTGAATTAATTGGAGTTGCTTAAACTTAGAATCATTATATTTTAATACCATGTAGGTGCCCACTATATACTGGTGTTGGATGATTTTGGCAATCATTGGAACTACTATGTTGCCATGGAAACTGCACCAAAAATTTCAAAAATATCAAAATGCTCCAAAATTATTGAAACTTCATAGTAACGATGAGCAACATTGGTTGATGTGGAATTTGGCGTTGGAATTTCCAAAATGTCTGCCGTTACTATGGAAACAATGCAAAAAGGTCAAAATGCTCTAAAAATTTTAGGGTTTGGTGAATAATTATGGTATGCTTGAACTTAAAATCATCAAATTTTTAAACAATATAGTTGTCCACTATATACAGGTTTTGATTGATTTTGCCAATTATTGGAACTACTATGTTACCATGGATACAGGAGCAAAAATTTCAATATATACACATGTTGTCTGTCCAAGCTCCCCTCTAAAAAGAATAGAAATATGCTAAGTCCACGATAATATACTTGCGCATCACATGACGCCACGTTCTTCCTCGCGCGTGGGTCTAATTTTAGATTCTAAAGAATTCCCAAACTATGTATAAAACTCAAACTTATTCTACAGAAGAGGAAAATAATAGATGTGCCATTTGACTTTGGTACACTCAAAATGGTTGATGCTACTGTGACAATGTCCAGTACGGGGTGCCATCCTTTGCTATTGCTTGCAATAGCAATGATTTTTGTCCGGAGCATTTCTCTGGCATTAGGGAGCCAATCTTTATGAATGTTTACTATAATGGGGACCGCCATGTAAAATTATGCATCTCCCTTCGGGAGGTGCACAATGGCCACCGTTACAATGGAAACAGAAAAAATGTGAAAAAAAAGAATTTTGGGGTTTTGTGAATTATTTGGGTATGCTTAAACTTAAAATCATCAAATTCTAATACAATGTAGTTGTCCACTATATACAGGTTTCTGCTGATTTTGACAATAATCGGAACTACTATGTTGCCATGGATACAGATTCAAAAATTTCAAAAATTCAAAATGCTCCAAACTTAATGAAACTTCACAATAATGTTGACTGCCATGTGTAGAAGCAGCATTTGGCTTTGGAATTTCCAAAATGGCTGCCGTTACCATGGAAACAAGACAAAAAAGGTCAAATTATGTGTAAAAATTTTAAATCCTCCAAATGTTCTAAAAATTAACAGAAAGATGTATAGCCACCAGTATATATGTGCATTCACTGTTTACAATTTTTTAAATGGCTGTGGCTTAGTGGCAATGGGGGAAGGGTGACATCCGCTATTGCTTGCAATGGCAAATCTAGTTATTATTATTATTCTTCCACCTAACTTTGTCTGGGAGCCAAAGGAACCGATCTTAATGGTTGTTCACTATAACGAGGAACCCTGACTTTTGGGTTGCAGTCCAAAATGGCTGCCGTTACCAAGGAAACAATTCAAAAAGGTCAAAATGTGAAATTTTTGAAAATGCTTCAAATTTTCTGAAAATTTACAGAAAGATGTATTGCCATGCATATGTGTGCATTCTCTGTTTAAAATTTTTGAAATGGGTGCCACTTAGGGGCAATGGGGGGAAGGGTAACATCCGCTATTGCTTGCAATGGCAAATCTAGTTATATTTATCATTGTTGTTACAGCATCAGCAACAGTAGTGCCCTGTTTAACAACTTTGATCTCACAGTTTGGCGGAACTGACCAAAAAGGTGTCATCATGGGAGTATTTAGATCCCTTGGAGCTTTAGCTAGAGCATTAGGACCATTTATAACATCAACTAGTAAGTAGACTCAGATTAATTTTGTTAACTCAGTAACAGTGATGTCAAAATAGCAATGACAATGGATTTTACTTTCAAAATATTTAGTTTAAAATTGATTTAAAAATTTAATCAGTTTTCTTGCTCATGCCTTAGATGATTGCCTGTCTCTTATGAATAACTGAATATGTGGGGTATGCATCAGTTAAACAGCACTCCAATGACATAATAATTCAAAAGTATTCTGGAGGTATTTTCACCTTTTTTTTTGTGTTTTTGGACATTTTCTTGAAAACTGAAATAGCTAGAGATATAATAACCAGCAAATCAGCACAACCAATAGAAAATCCACAAATATCTTCAAATAAGTCAACATAACCAAAACCGTCAATCAGCTCCTTATTTGAGTAATTGCCTTTGATGTTTTTTTACCCATTTTTGTCTTTTTTTTTTATTATTTTGAAGTGTTGATAAGAAGTTACTCTCCTTAAATGATAGTACAAAATGTATTTACCCCTTTCTGTGTTTCTGTCTATGATATCTTCAAAACTATGAAAGCCAGAGAGAAATTGTAGACAACAAAAATTATCAGGAAAATAAGATAAACTAAATTGAGAATAGGCTTCTAAAACCAGTTATTGTCCTTAATTAACATTTATTTCCCTTTTATTGCATTTTTGGCTATCATTTGGGAACTTTAGTAGATAGAAAGAAGCAGAAAAAATAATCAGCACGATAAGTTCTATAAATGGGTGAATATAACTGAATTTGTTGATAGAACCATTAAATGACAATTATGTACCAATGTAATGGCTTTTGCAATTATCTTGAAATATTTGATAAATGATAGAAACTGTAAAAACAAAAATGATCAGCAAGGCATGATGATATACAAAAAAAAATCAAGTGATAGATATAGTCTAAATTAACTCCTTTTTTGGGTTATTGCCCTTAAATATTTTTTTATGCCCCCACCATAGCGGTGGGGGCATTAAGTTTTACCTTTGTCCGTCTGTACGTACGTACGTCCCAAAATTGGTTTCCGTTCTCTAACTTGAGTTTGCCTCAACCAAATGTTATGAAACTTACACACAATGCTTATTACCACAAAACACAGATCAAGTTTGAATTTTGGTGGCGTCACTTTAACTGTTCTAGAGTTATGCCCCTTTATAAATGGAAAAATTGCAAAATTTTTAGTTTACATTCTCTAACTTAAGTTTGCCTCAACCAAATGTTATGAAACTTGTACACAATGCTTATTACTACAAAATACAGATCAAGTTTGAATTTTGGTGGCGTCACTTTAACCGTTCTAGAGTTATACCCCTTTATAAATGGAAAAATTGCAAAATTTTTATTTTCTTCTAAATATCAAGTAATTTTTAAAATTGGAGTTATCTTCCTTTGTCCATGATTATAGTTGAATCAACTACAATCAATGCTTTATACAATGCAATGTTTAATTTTGACTTCCACTGATAAAACACGGATCAAGTTGAATTTGGTTAGTGTCACTTTAACCATTATTGAGTTATGCCCTTTTATAAATTGATAGATTGCAAAATTTTTAGTTTCCATTCTGTAACTTAAGTTTGCCCCAACCAAACATTATGCAACCTATACACAATATTCATTACCACAAAACTAAGATCAAGTACAAATTTTTTGTTTCCGTTTTCTAACTTTAGTTTGCCTCAACCAAATGTTATGAAACTTATACACAATGCTTATTACTACATAATACAGATTAAGTACGAAATTTGGTGGCAACACTTTTACCATTCTTGAGTTATGTCCCTTTATAAACATAAAAATTGCTGAATTTTTAGTTTCTGTTCTCTAACTTTAGTTTGTCTCAACCAAATGTTATAAAACTTATACACAACCGTTCTAGAGTTATGCGTTTTTACAAATAGAAAAATTGTTGAATTTTTAGTTTCTGTTTTCTACTTTAGTTAGCCTCAACCAAATGTTATGAGACTTACACACAATGCTTATTACCACAAAACTCAGATCAAGTTTAAATTTGGGTAGTGTCACTTTTACCATTCTTGAGTTATGTCCCTTTATAACTATATGATATGCAAGTGGGGGCATCATCTGTGTCCACATGTGGACACTATCCACATTTATTTTTAAATATTCTAGTAGAACTAGATCAAACCTAATTACAATATGTATTCTCTTATTTTTTTGTTAAATTTGACCTAGCTTTTTCTGTAGGGTTTATATTAATATCCCACATGATCTTTTTAATAGATTTAGTTGACAGCTTATCCCCACTTTTTCCATATATCCAAATAGTCTTGTAAAATAGATTGCTAATGAACATTTATAAAGCCTTCAACTAGCTACGGAAGAGGTTCTAAATGAAAACTAGTCCTAAGTATGTAAAAGAAACTATATCTGTCAATAAATTGTAACTTTCTAACTAAATGAAGCATTCATTTTGTTTTAGTGAAAAGTTTCGTAATGTACATTTGGTTTTAACAGTGATCTAAATCATTTTATTACATTACATTTTTTTTAATTTATTTTGCAGTCTACTGGAGTTTGGGTGAAAAGGTTTGTTACATTTTTGGTGCAGTTTGTCTTCTGTTCCCGCTGCTTATGTTGAGGATGGTTATGACCACAACAAAAAAGAATGTATGATAGGAGAATATGAAACTTATAACATCTATCATGTCTATGCAACAAAAAGCCTTGCGATATTTTTAAAGAAAAATATAATTTTATGAATAACTGTAATATAATTGTTAATTTTTTGCTCACCTGTCCTAAAAGGCCAGGTGAGCTTTTGCCATCCCTTTGTGTCGGTCGTCTGTCCATCACCCTGTTTAAACTTTATCAAAGATTTTCTCCTCTGATATGACTGGACCAATTTTAAACAAACTTGGGCTGATTGATCCTTTGGGTATATTGTATAAAGTTTGCAGTTTTCATTCTTGTCCATCAAGAAACATGACCGTCATGGCTAAAAATAGAATATAAGGGTAAAATGATGTTTTTGACTTATATCTCAAAAACTTAAGATTCTTAAGCAGTTAGAGTTTATCTGACAGGGTGAAAATTATTAGCAGGTCAAACTTTATCTCCTGTAAAATTTTGAAAAATATAGCAGATAGAAAGAAATTTTGAACAATAAAAATGACCAGAACAATAAGATCTACAAATAAGTCAACTTGGTGGAAAATATTAAAAGACCCCTTGTAGGAGTTGTTGCTTTTAAATGATAGTTTTAACCCTTTTGCATTTTTTGGGGGAAACTATAGTTGATAGAGAGGATTATTTAATAGAAAAATAGTTCAACAAAATATGAAATACAAAAAGGTCAACATGGATAAATCGTCAATGGACCCATTATAGGAGTTATAGTCCTTGAAAGACTAATTATACTAATTTTTTGCATTTTTTGGCAGAAACTATAATAGATAAAGAGAAATTGTAAGAAGCAAAATGAAGCAAAATGAGATCTACGAATAAGTCAACATGAATGAATCATCAATTCACTTATAGGAGTTATTTCCCTTGAAAGACTAATTATACACATATTTTTTGCAGAAACTATAATAGATAAAGAGAAATTGTTATTAGCAAAGATTTTAAGCATCTACATATAAGTCAACAGGACTGAAATTGTCAACTGACTCCTTTTAGGAATTATTTTCCTTGAATGACTATTTTATTCATTTTATCCATTTTTGCTAAAACAAAGATAGACAAGAGAGCAACAGTATATACCAAAAATGTTGAGCACAATTAGATCTAAAAATCAATCATCGTGTCCGAAATTGTCAACTGACTCCTTATAGAAGTTATTTCCCCTGAAAGATGAGTTTTGTCAATTTTTGCATTTTGTCAAAAACAAAGGTTTGGAGTTAGAGATATACTTAAAAAAAAAAAAGGCAAAAAGGATTAGCAAGATAAGATTTGCAAGAAAGTCAACATTTCAAAATTATCACACTAGTTATTGGATTTATTGTCATTGACTTTAATAGATAATTTTAAATTGTGAACAATAGAATATGATCATCAGTACAAGACCTATAAAAATGCCACAAAATAAGATCTACAAATAATCAAACATAACTAATTGTAATAAAGAAAGAAAAAATATCAAAATGGCATATCTTTTACAAGGTGAGCGAATCAGGTACTTGGGAACCTCTTGTTTTTTTAGTACATTTATAAAAGTATTTTTTACATAATATGTCACAAAATTTACTTGGTACATAAATTGTTCTTGGGAGATAACTTGTATCTGTATAATGAAAATAAAATGTTCTATATAATGAAAATAAAATGTTCTTGAATATTACTTCATTAGGGGTCATCCATAATTGTGAACCATTTTCCAAAGTGTACAAAACGTACACTTGGGGAGGGTTAAAAATCAACATTTTACCGACGCTTTTTTTTTATTTCCGAATGCTTGATTGCTTGCTTTCAGTGTTATTTCTTTGTATATGATCTGCGTGTAAATGCATCTATCCCATTCATTAAAACCAACAAAACAACAAAATGGTATCTTTATACTCTTTATTCTGACAAAACACAAGCATCACAGATAGATGTCATCAAATATAACAGTCAGATATGTTTCAGTTTATTTTCAATGCAAATTTCTATATTAAACTAAACTATAATAGACAGTATCTTCTTTTTATTAATGATTGATTCTTGTCTTTAAATCTGAAAATGGTTGATGTACACATTTTAGGGAGGGTGGGGGGTCTGAAAAAGTGTATGTTTTGTACACTTTGGAAAATGGTTGACAATTATGGATGACCCCTTATTAAACATAGAAGGATACTTTGGTTTAAAATTATACATACAAATCATATGCATTGACAATGTTGTTAGACTATCAAATTGTTATCATATTACAATTTCCAAAATCTTTGATAATAACCTGTTGAACATCACGGAGATAACTATCTTATACATATTAGTTCCTTGTTTAGTCTTTTACAAAGTTGATGAAGGTCTATAATAAAATATCTTGCATTATAAGTAAATGGAGATTTATTGATTAAATTATTATACTACTACTCTGGAGTGGGTGGTTTTCTATATAGCCTTGTCCATCAGTCTGTCCTTTGGTTTATCCATTAACTTTCAGGATTTATTACTCATCTCATGCATTGACTGATTTAATATTTGATCTGCAACTTTATATTTTTGTGTTTAATCATGTAAGCAATTTTCAGATTTGTCAGGCATTCTCAACCTGTTTCACAGTATTTGAAATATTATTATACCCACTGATAATGGAACTTTTCATTAACATATTACTCAGTTTCTGTTTAAAGGAATGATTTGATATTAAATCTGGACTTTTGTAAAGCTCCCTTGATATTTCATCTGACCTTTACTTTTCTGGAACATAATTCAAGTGATCTCTTTGTCCATTCATATGTGGGTCTGAGGCTAATGCATTACAAATGAATTCTTGAGTTTCCGTTAGTTTATGAAAAAACAAAACATATACCAATAGAAAATTTAGGGAAAGAAGCCTTACTGATTTTGTGGTCAATGGTCAAAGTCTAAAGTTGTAACTAAAAATAGTAAAGTTTTAAACAAATGCTTCCCAGAAGAAATCTTGAGTTTCTTTTACTTATCAGTAATTGGATCAAAACTTAAAGATGAAAGATGTGGGACAGGTGAAGAAGCAGATTTTAGGGTCATAGTTCAAGGTCGCTGTTAATAAGAATAAAATTATTTGCTCACCCGGCCCAAAGGCCAAATGAGCTTTTCTCATCACTTGGCATCGGTCAGCCGTAGTTGTCGTCGTCCATTAACTTTTACAAAAATCTTCTCTGAAACAACTGGGCCAAATTTAACCAAACTTGGCCACAATCATTATTAGGGTATCTAATTTCAAAAATGACCCCAGCTGTCAACCAAGATGGCCGACATGGCTTGAAATAGAAGAACTGCAAGTTTTGCCTATTATTTCAAAAACCGTTATAAATAGAGAAAATCTGACAAGAGCAGATATGTTCAAAATGTTGAGCTCTATGTATTGTCCAATAAAGTCAAAACTGTCAAGACGACTTCTTAAGGAGTTATTGCCCTTAAATGACGAATTTTACCATTTTTAAAAATGTTTGCCTATTATCTGGAAAATTATAATAGATAGATAGATATTTTAAACGCCAAAAATGATCAGCACAACAGGATCTACAAATAAGTCAACATAGCCAATATCTTCAGTTGACTCCTTATTAAAGTTATTGCCCTTTAATGATGATTTTTACCATTTTTTTGCATTAATGCCCAATATCATTAAAACTATAATAGATAGAGAGAATCTTTAAAAACAAAAATTATCAGCATGACAGGACCTACAAATAAATCGAACCTTGTGGTAAAAATTTAATAGCGATATATAAACTTATACTCAAGTTATTGCCTTAAAACCAGACAAATAATTCTTTTTGGCCCCTTTCTGGCCCCTAATAACAAAACAGCTACGACAATAACCCCCAAAATCAATCCCAACCCTCCTATTGTGGTATGGAACCTTGTGCTAAAATTTCATACAGATCCATACACTTATACTAAAGTTATTGTCTGCGAAACCAATTTATTTTCTATTAACCAGTAAAACTGGCCTTTTTTTGCCCCTAATTTCAAAACTGCTATGACAATACCCCCAAAAACAATCCCAACCATCCTTTAGTGGTATTGAACCTTGTGCTAAAATTTCATAGAGATCCATACACTTACACTCAAGCTATTGTCTATGAACCAAAATGTCTTCTGATACTGACACAGACATCGCCATAACATAATACGGACGCAAAAAAATTTTGCGGTCGTATGAAAAATAAGACAGGGTATGAAGAAACTTTGCATTTGAAAGATTAAAGTAACAATTTAGAATATTTAAAAGCAATTTTTATACGACCGCAAAAATTTTTTTGGGATCGTATAATGGTATGTTGTCGTCGTCGTCTGCGTCGTCGTCCAAGACACATTGGTTTCCGAACAGTAACTTTAGTTTAAGTTAATGGATCTCTATGAAATTTTTTAGGAAGGTTCAATACCACAAAAGGAAAGTTGGGATTGATTTTGGGGATGACGGTCCCAACCGTTTAAGAATTAGGGGCCCATAACAAACATTTTTCTAGTTTCAGGATAATAACTTGTGTATAAGTATTTCTATTGCTCTGAAATTGTACAACAATGTTAAATACCACAAGTAAAAGGTTGGGATTCATATTAGGGGTTATGGGGCAAACAGTTTAGGAATTAAGGGCCTAAAAGGGGCCAAAAACAACAATTTTTGTAGTTTCCAGACAAAAATAACTTGTGTGTAAGTGTATGGATCTCTCTTATATTGTACCATAAGGTTCCATATCACAAAGGGAAGGCTGGGATTGAGTTTGGGGGTAATTGCCTCAAACATGTAGGAATTCATATTTTTTTCAAAAATTTTCAAATTTCAAATTTTGTAAAAGTTTCAAGAAGTAATCTTCAATTGCACAGTATTGCGCAATAGATTTGTAAGATCTTTTACCACATTTATTTTGTGTCAGAAACCTATTTTATGTCAAAATTTTGATCACAATCAACAGTATCAAGCTTGAATATTATATCCAAATTTGCCCCAACTGTTCAGGGTTCGACCTCTGCGGTCGTATCAGGCTGCCCTCAGCGAAGCATTTTATTTAAAATAGCAATCCAAATACAAACAATTCAACACCAGTTTCATAGATGAAGGGTATCTAATCCTGAAAAGTTGTCCAGAATGTTTTAATTAAAGAAATGCAATGAATTATGTAAAAAGAAATGAATATCTACATACGGTCATTATTCGAGTGTTAAAATACTTGAAAAGTGCTTATTCACAACTTGATCTGCAATATAACATGAGGAACACTGCAAAAATAGCCATTAGGTGGTTAAAAAAATAGAAGCATGGAATGTCCCAAGAGAGTTTACCGTCCAAGAGAGGATCTAAATGTCCTAGTGTGAACGGGGTCTAAGGAAACGTCGCCATGCGACATTCTGAAAAAGTCATCTTTTAAAAATGAAAAAATTAAATATGTTACAAGCATTCATTTCTTAATAAAATAATAGTAAGCATGGACTAATATTAAATTGTTCTAAATATATGAAGAAATGAAACAAAACATCTGTAATTCGATTTTTAAGGATATGAATTTAAGCATGGATGCAATTTGGGTACTCCTCATTACAGAATCATGGATCGTTTGGAGGTCGGTTCAATCCCATTTTTTTATGATTCAATATGGATTCAAAATTAAATTGGTGTAACTATATAGTAAATAAGGATACGTCTACAAAATAAACACAGAATAGAAACTTTTATCTGGATCATAAAAAAACGTAGGTGAAAAACTGTCAATATAGGTGCAATTTGGGTACCCTCACGTTAGATCGATCTACATTAACGTTAGTACAACTGAATCGAAAATAATGTATGCGCATGTATAGCGGCAAAACTACACTGACGATATGTATTACATAATGGATGATCAGAATAAAAGGGCTGATGCATGGACCCACGAAGAAACGGTCCTTTTAATTGAATTATGGGAGGATGAAAGAGTACAAAATGAATTGGAAAACACACCAAGACGAAATCTGGAAGTTTTCCGTAGAATATGCACGGGTATGAAGGATCGAATATTAGACTTCAGTCGATCACCCCAGGACTGTAGAGGGAGGATTAAGAGATTTAACCTTTGTTTACAGGCAAGTACAAACAAACGGAAAAAAAGTTTTCTTCGCCGGAGCATAAATTTACGAAATCTTTGTCTTCTTTTGTTCTGTTGTTTTTTTCTTTTTAGGAACCGCAGCATTTCTTCATTATGCAACTTCCTTGCTACAGTTTTTTGCTTCAAAATGAATGAAAACTGGAAGAACACCAGTATCAAAATTTGAACTTCGGATTCAACAGAAACAATAACTTCATCCATTTTTTTTTCTAGTTTGTGTATCAGTGTATTAACACATAAATTTTATTATTTATTTCTATTTATACACAATTTTTACAGTTTTACGGGTAATTAGGTCAGATCGATTGCATTTTTAACCGGATTTTCGAAGGAAATATCGGTTATTAAAATTGGGATGTACGGCGGGCGGCTGGGCGGGCTGACGGGCAGCTGCCAAACAGTGTCAGCACAATAACATGAAAACGCTTTAACAATTTTTTTTCAAATTTAAATATGTTGTTTCCTGGGACTTAATGAAGGTCTAGTTCAATTTTAAAGATTTAAGTAATTCTCATTTTTGAGTTATCGCCATTTTTAATATCCAAAAGTGGAGTTTTTAAATATTTTACTCTTGTTATCATGTTATGATTTGTCTTATCTCACAATAAAAATTGGAGTGACAGATTTATTTGAAAATTTTCTATTTCCTAAGTGGTGATGATTACAAGCTATATTATTAGACATTTTGAAGTTAATTACATTATTGATTATTAATTAGATCTTGGTTATATCTTAGCATATGATAATCATTGGAGTGACAGATTTATTTGAAAATTTTCTGTTTCCTGATAAGATCTGTAGGACTGTATATATAAAGTTTGAAATTTACTAGTAGGACTGTATAAATGAAGTTTGAAATTTACTGTTCATTATTAGACATTTTGTAGATAATTAAGTCTCCCTAAACCATATATATTCTTACCCCCACCCCCCTTCAATTTGAGAATGTGCTTTTATCTTGTAAACGGTCGAGATCCCCACCCCTAAACCGTATATATTCTTGTATGGGACAGTAAAACAAATCAAATGAAATATTGGGGGAGTCCGCGGGTTCACCCCCACTCCCCCTTCTTTTTGAAAACTTGTAAACGGTCAAGATCCCCACCCTGAAACCATATGTATTCTTGTATGGGACAATAAAACTAATCAAATGAAATAAAAGGCCAGTCCCCTGGGTAATCCCCACCCCCTCCTGTTGGAGAACTTGTAAACGGTCGAGATCCCCACCCCTAAACCATATATATTCTTGTATAGGACAATAAAACAAATCAAATGAAATATAGGGGAAGTCCATGGGGGTAACCCTCACACCATCTTTTTTATAACTTGTAAACGGTCGAGATCCCCACCCCTAAACCATATATATTCTTGAATGGGACAATAAAACAAATCAAATGAAATTGAGGGGAAGTCCCCTGGGGTAACCCCCAACCCTCTTCTTTTTGAAAACTTGTAAACGGTCAAGATCCCCACCCCGAAACCATATATATTCTTGTATGGGACAATAAAATAATTCAAATGAAATATAAGGCGAGTCCCCTGGGGTCACCCCACCCCCTCCTGTTGAAGAACGTGTAAACGGTCGAGATCCCCACCCCTAAACCATATATTTTCTTGTATGGGACAAAAAAAAATCATATGAAATAAAGGGTAAATCCCCTGGGGATCACCCCCTCCTTTCAGAACTTGTAAACGGTCGATATCTCCACCCCTAAACCATATGTATTCCTGTTCGTAATTTCAAGAAGATTTGAATGACATACAGGGTCAAAACATAGGCGTCACTTATGCATATCACAAACCAATTTGTACTGGACTTTGCCCAATGTCAGGCGACCATGGGAATGACGAGTTATTGGAGCTTTGTTTGCGAGACTTCGTTACAGCATCCTGTTACAATTATTTCTTGTTACTGATAAGTTTTATAGATTTTTAAAAGACATTGTATTAATGACAAATAAAATTTTGGATTTTTTTCTTCTTTTCTTTGATAAATTGTTTGAAGAATTTTGTGGCAAGTTTGTTTGTTATTCTGTGAAAACTAATTTTCTGAATGCTATTTTATTTTTTTTTAAGGAAGTGAACTCCATTAAAAACTAAGCTTATATTGTCTATTAATAAACATGTATTTAGATTTCTGATTTTGGGCCCAGTTTTCAAGTTGGTCCAAATCGGGGTCCAAAATTAAACTGTGTTTGATTTCAACATAAATTGAATATATATAGGGTTCTTTGAAATGCTTAATCTAAACCTGTATTTCTTTTCATTATTAATAAGATAATACCACATTGAGGTCCAAAGGGTCCTAAATTAAACTTTTGTTTAATTTCATCAAAAATTGAATTCTTTGGTTCTTTGATGTGCTGATTCTAACAATGTTTGAGTGTTAAATCATATCTAATTTTAGAGAACTTAGTCATCACTGGTTGTTGTTATTATATTATTGATTATAATTTGAAAAATTGCATCATATCTTATTTTAGAGAACTTTTTATCCAGTTTGAGCTATTTCCCTCTGCACAGAAAATATTATGAATAAAATTAACCTGTGTTGCATTTCAACATAAATTAAATATATATAGGGTTCTTTCAAATGCTGAATCTAAACCTGTATTTAAATATTAGATTTTTGGGCCCAGTTCTCAAGTTGGTCCAAATCAGGGTCCAAAATTTAACTTTGTTTGATTTAACATAAATTGAATTTATGGGGTTCTTTGAAATGCTGAATCTAACCATGTATTGAGAGATTTTGGATTGTGGTCTCCTTTATCAAATTGGTCCACATTGAGGTCCAAAGGGTCCTAAATTAAACTTTTTTCTGATTTCATCAAAAATTGAATTCTTGGGGTTCTTTGATATGCTGATTCTGATATGTACTTAGATTTTGGATATTGGACCATAATAGGTATTTAAATGTCCAGTTTCAAATATTTCAGTTCTTTGACCACATTCATTTTGTGTCACAAACCTATGCTGTGTCAAATATTCAATCACAATCCAAATTCAGAGCTGTTTTAAGCTTAAATGTAGTGTCCATACTTGCTCAACTGTTCAGGGTTCGACCTCTGCAGGAAAATCCGGTTTGCTGTCACTCTGACAGCCTCTTGTTAATTGTAGTGTGAACGCAGTGGTTCATATTAGACCGATAGAGATCGTTATGATTAAAGTTATGTGAACGCTAACTGGTTCTATTTAGATTGATAAAAAAAATGCTAGTGTGAACGGGGTCTTATAAGACTTACTTTTTCAAGTGAATGCTTCATCTGTTGATATTTACTGTGAACGTTTTGTGTATATTTAACTATATTCAGCTATGTTGAAAGACGTGTATAATGTCAAATAATAAAAATACAAATTGTTTTGTCTCAAAGAAAACTTGTAAGATTTCCGCAGCTATTTTTGTTGAATAGGTGCAATTTGGGTACTGTGACGTTACGTCCATGAGAATCGGGTGATACGGTGCTTTTTGTCCGCAATTTGCTTTTTGTCCGCTTTTGCTTTTTGTCCGTTGCTTTTTGTCCGACACTTTTGCTTTTTGTCCTTTTTGCTTTTTGTCCGATAATTTTGCTTTTTGTTCGACACTTTTGCTTTTTGTCCGTTTTGCTTTTTGTCCGATAATTTTGCTTTTTGTCCGACATTTTTGCTTTTTGTCCGTTGATTTTGGTCCGTTTTGCTTTTTGTCCGCTGATTTTGCTTTATGTCCGATATAAAAATGTGTATATTTTTTGCAGGTTTCATTTTGAACTTCGAAACACCATGCCCTTTTTGGAGTTAAATACAGACCATACTCACTTAATAATTGATTTGTACATGAAAATTTTCGTTTCTTTCACTAGATATAAGAAGATGTTGTATGAGTGCCAATGAAACAACTCTCCATCTAGTATGATCAATATGTTTTGAATTTACCGCTCACTTACGTTTAAAATGATTCATTTGAAAAGTTTTAGAAGATCGTTATTATTAGCATTTATAATTTTGACATACATTTAGTTTCGCCTGAGAAGAGCGCAACATAATGCAAAATATAGGTATGCAAGTCCGACGTCATTATCTTTTGGTATACATTTCTTTTATTTCAGATGTGAAGAAGATCCGAATGCTTCAAATTTTGCATACTAAAGCTTTATGTTTCAATGACATAATTTTCAATTGTCCTTGAGTTAATTTTCGTTGTTTCGTTTTTGTATAGGCTGATTGTAGGGTGCACATGTCCGACCGGTAGGTTTCAACTAACCTTTTGTCAATGTTCTATTTTCATGGTTCGGTTTTTTCTTATGCTTTTTAAGCAATGGGTCAATTACAATTAGCGTTATGCAGGGCTTGTTATTTCTACAAATAAAAATATTGAACGGGGTTCATCTAACATTGACCTTACTTTACCTGTGCTATTGGTCGATGCTTATTTTTCATGAGATTTTGGTGGTTTTTTTTAATAATCTCATAGTAGACCAAGTATATTTTCTGAAATGATTGTAATGTGAACATACTATTCGCAAATAGTATGTCTGAAATTTAATACATTTTTATGGTTTATTTGTTTGTCTTAATGAGTGTGGTATCTTAGATAATAAATACAATAGGTGGACAATATTGGTTGTATTGGATGATTGCAATATATAGATGTCTAATTGCATGTAAACTGACACTGCCGTTACTTTCGTCATTCATCGATCAATTATGAGTTCTCGACATAGGCTATATGTATGCTTTACATATCCGACAAGTAGTGGTAATCTGACCTTGACCTCAGTTTCATAGTTCATTGGTCAATTTTAAGTATTGGTGGTTATAGGTCTGTATCTCGGATAATAATTAAAACATTCATGAAAGATACCGTACAGATGTATAACTGTATTCTCAAAACTCGCGTTTCCCTACAAAGGATTCATCAGTGACGGTCGATTTAAAAAAAAAAATATGGAACTTAGAATAATTGGTAAGATTGCCAATGAAACCACTCTCTACAGGAGACCAAATGTCTTTGATGATAGAAACTACATGACACTGTACGACACTCAACGCGGAACAGAAATCTTCACCTCATAGACAATCACAAACGTGAAAATCATCGACATCATTTATAATGCATAAACCTAAAAACCGAAAAGATAGCGTTAGAATAGATATGAGAAGAAGTGGTATGAGTGCTAATGAGACAACTCTCTCATCCAAGTCACAGTTTGTAAAAGTAATAGGTCAAAGTACAGTCTTCAACACGGAGCCTTGGCTCACACCAAACAGCAAGCTATAAAGGGCCCCAAAACTGACATGTGTAAAACCATTCAAAGGGAAAAACCAACGGTCTAATCTATATAAAAAAAAAAAACGAGAAACGAGAAACACTTATGAACCACATAAACAAACGACTGAACATCAGACGTCTGTTTTACCTTGATCAATATAGTGATAGTCAAGTTTTTCAGATACTTTTACTAATCGGTCAACTTGGCTTATTTTGTTGACCCATTTTCTTCAAGACTATTTTGCCGACAATGATACCAATTTTCCAATCATGATTTCTTTGATAGAGGGTTGCTGCTCACAAAGAAGCTGTTAAACCAAGAGTTCCAAGTGGTGAAGTTGAAATCATCCCCTCGTAAGTTTTACAGACGCCAACAAGAGTTGGTTGACTGTTATAGAATATCTGTTTCACAGATGATAGCGGATAGGTTTCAAATGTCTTAACTACAATCCCTGAATGTGGGCTACCGAATTAGACTTGTTACCGGCTTTGTACTAACATGAGCAACACGATGAGTGCCACGTGTGTAGCAGGAACTGCTTTTAAAAAAAGAAGATGTGTTATGATTGCCAATGAGACAACTCTCCACAAGAGACCAAATGACACACAAATCAACAACTAAAGGTCACCGTACGGCCTTCAACAATGAGCAAAGCCCATACCGCATAGTTAGCTATTAAAATTATATGACATTAATATGTGTTCTTAAACATACAAATCCCTCTTATTCTTTTAAATGTTATAAACGTTTGAATGAATTGTACAAGTAATCCATACTTTCACGACTACCCTCTGCCATTAAGGGCATACAATACAATTACAGGGGAGGTAATGGCGTTGCTAACGTAAAATTTAATTTTCGCGAGGTCAAACTGTGACTGTTTTTTTTTTTTTTTTGTGATTTAAACTGATTTAACTTGAAAACGAGTACATGGACCCCTCTTTTTTAAAATTGTTTGATTACGTATGAAGATTATTTGTACCAATTTTAATGAAAAAGTCAACATTGATTTTTTTTTTAAATTTGATAAATATACCGCAAAAATGCCGTTTTTCCTAAGATTACGAAACTTTGTTGAACATTAACTATTTTCAAAGAATAGTTGAATATACTAAGAGATGAGTAAAGAAGATTTCCATAATTTTTGTACAAAAATCCGCTTGTGTTTATCTGTTGAAATAAAAAAGTTAGGTGTGTCTATCAAAAGGAAAGAAATGTCCAAAAAACCGAAATTTTGACCCCTTTTATCTCTTAAAGTAGCACATGAAGGTATATTTTTATTACATAATTGAATTGCTTAGGTGAAAAACTATAGCTTGTATGCAAATTTTCGTAAAAAAAACCATCATGGGATCGAAACTGTATTGTATGCCATTAAAGAGAAACTATTAAATTTTTGAATGACCAGATTAATGTTAAATATACTTGAAAATTCATTCACTTAAGCTTAAATGTTTTACCTAGTATATGCAAGTCCTTTTTGGATACCGGTAGGTGTAATCTACAAGATCCTACAAGGTAGTAAAATTTTAAATTTCCCCGTCTTATCTTCTTATGATAAGGGGTTCCAAAAAAAATCTCATAACCTCTACACAAATCTCTAAAAAAAGTAAAACTCGTAAAAGCTAATATTTGTATACATCATATGAAAAACTTTAAATGGAAAGTTAAAAAGTAACACAACTTCAAATAAAAAATGTTGAAATTAATATTAAAAGAACCTCTGGCAAAAGAGAAACAAACTACTAGGCTGTACCAACTGGTTTGCTGCCTTAACTAAGGTATGCTAATTAATGATTGAATGGCATTTTTTCTTACAATTTTGGATATCAATCAAATGAAAATTACGACTTAAAGCGCTATTTACAAAACATACGTACAGATATGAACTAACTGCTTCAAAACAAACAGTCCAGGAAAACTCCATAACTTGGTATATGGTTATAGGTTAAAAACAACATATACTCCATCCTTATGGATTAAATGCAGATAACAGTATTTATCATTATCTTGAAACGGTATTTATCTAAATGTATTTAACATTTACATTAAAACTTTGAGCTCCTAGTAGTAGTAAAAAGCACCCAAAATCAAGGTATATGCACCTATGTGGAAAATAAATAAATAAGATTGGTCGATAGAATGATTACGAAATTATAATGAGCATTTGCGTGACTGAGTATTTGAAAGAGATGATATAATGATGGCATATACCCATGCTTGCAGTATATCATGTTTAAGAAAATAAAGGTACATAACTCTTGAACTGTACAAGTAAAAACCGAACTTGACTAATGTTTTATAGCCCAAAAATTTGCTTTTGAATTTAACATTTAGTCAAAAGGTATATAAATGTCATCATCAAACCTAATACATACATTTTTAAAGATAGCTAAGGGCATAACTCTTGCATGTCTTGAACGGTAAAAGTCAAAACAGAACTGGACCGGTATGTTTAATCCAATACCTTGTCTAGGTCTTTTAATTTAAAAAGATTTGGTGAATCAATACTTAACATAACATCCAGAAACAAAAGAAAATACAATTTTAAAGATTATTTTAAGGCATTTCTCTCATTAGAAACCGTAAATTTGACCTGTGTTTCATAATACAAGTTTTACATTCAAAAAGATTTGGTCAAGCGGTTTGTTCTACTCATCTGGATTTCCTTCTACTATCTCTATTTGAGCCGGACATAATAAAGTCTTGGATTGATTGAAAATTTCAGGACTTTTAATTCGGTATCTACATACCTCTCGATTTTTACTTTTAAGAGTTAAGCTACACAATAGTTATACATATATAATATCAAAAATACTTGTATCCATAAATAAAGATGAATTAGTACAAATGATGAAATAAAAAACGCTTGAGGTTTTGATTATAGACTTGATGCACTACCTTTTTTTACCAAGATTCCCATGAAAAAATCAATTGCAGTAACCGCAAAATATACTTTTCACGACAGTTTTTTGAAATGCAGTCTACAATTATGTAGAAATTTTTTCCCTCTTTGGCTACATTTTCATAAATCATATCTTCAGCAAAAAGATCTAATAAAGCTTAAGAATCATTGTAAGACACATATATGGTGGTGAGTTTCGCTTTCATATTCAATAAGAGTTGGTTAGAAAAAGTAAGTACAGTTGTGAAGTTGCCGCGCCTGGTATCTTTGATAAGGTTTTGCAAGACATCAACTTTAGATTAACTTCTGAAAACCATATCTGGAACTAGTCTCGGTTACCCAGACGGTTGAATTTTACAAATCAATATGTGATACAAGTGGAAAATATCAATGAATTAAAAAAAAATATTATAATCAAACATAACTCTGTTAAAAAATTGTGTATTTACAATAAGTAGTTTTTTTGTAAACAAGTTAGTTAAGTTGTTTAAACGAGTTAGTTAAGTCGTTAAAACAAGTTAGCTAAGTTGTTAGCTAAGTCGTTATAACAAGTAAGCTAAGTCGTTATAACAAGTAAGCTTAGTCGTTATAACGACTTAGAAATAAAACTCCAATCAAATAAGAACCAAAAACTGCAAATTCTCCTTAAAATTACCAATTCAGGGGGGAAGCAACCCAAAAACACGTTGTCTGATGTATCTGAAAAATTCGGGCAGATAGATCTTGACCTGATGAACATTTTTACCCGTTGTCAGATTGGCACTCAAAGCTTTAGTTTCAGAGATACAAGCCAAAATCTACATTTTACCCCAATGTTCTATTTTTAGACACGGCGGGGTCATCGGATACTTTTTTGAAACTAGATACCCTAAGGATGATTTTGGCCATATTTGCTTTAATTTTGCCAGTAGTTTTAGAGGAGAAGATTTTTGTAAAAGTTAACGACGACGACGGATGCCAAGTGATGGGCTAGGTGAGCTAAAAAAAGCAAAACGGACCAAAAGCAACGGACATAAAGCAAAAGTGTCGGACAAAAAGCAAAATTATCGGACAAAAAGCAAAAGCGGACAAAAAGCAAATTACGGACAAAAAGCACCGTATCAGTCGGGCTCGCAGAGTTCTCGATAAGTGGTGGTCCTAGGGATTTGACCACCACATTTTTGGGAAGGACCAACATAATTTTGGTAATTTGCAATAGAAATAATAGTGAGGACCGGCATATTTTCTTCAAGGACCACCAGGGAAAAAAAGATTTCGAGAACTCTGGGCTCGATGATTGAATTGGTTATGTGACACCTAACATACCATGCAGGGACGTAGCTATGCAATTGTGGGCACTCAGCGGGTCCAGGGCAGAGGACCTCCAGAGTCATGGTAGGAGGTTCGAGGGGACAAAGCCCCCGGAAGCTCACGCGTTATCGAGAAAGAGATACCATTTCTGTCATTAAAAACTCGACAATAGCAACATAGATTAGACTCTAGTTTGTTTATTCTTATGTTTAATTAATTTATTATGTTAATTTGGAATCTAATGAAATGTCGAAACCAGTTACTGGAAAATATGGTAAAAAGGAGATGTGGGTAAAACAATCAATGGACAAAAAATCCAAAACTTAAGAGATAGTAAATAAGAAAGTCTCCATTTCAATGTTGTCTTTTTATCATTTGTTCTCTCTTTAATATCTAAATTTCTCCCATTTCTATGCGCAAATTCCGTAAATGAAATAATTATTTTCATAGATGGCCATGTGTAATCACCCGATCCTGCAATATTAGCCACTATTAGTGGAAATCTATTAGTAAAATTAGTCTGCTAGTAACACTAACAACAGTATACTTTTATACTGTACAGTATAAATGTTACTGTTGGTAGTTATAACAAAATATGTTCAATTCGGGGACAGCAAAAACCATGACAAGGGTTCTTTTAATTCAAAGAAAATGGCGCGTTGAATGGCACCAACATGGTTTTCATAAGGAAAAGAAAAATTTCCAAATCAGTCACACAATACACGAGTAGGGGTAAAAGAAGGACTTTGCTATCTGATCGTTTCGTGTTAAAACTGACAAGCAATTAGAAATATCGTCACCACTGGTAGTACCGTCAACAAGTCAGGCACAGACAGAATTGAAAGCAGAGACGAAACAGAAAGATCCACATGACATTCAGATTGGTCCACAGGCGTTTGTGGAGTGGACCCCCCCTTTTTTTTGTGTGTGTTTATATTTTATTTGAAAATATTTTTTATATTTCAACTTATATTAACTTTAGTTTTACTTATTCATGTAGATGCATGAGTTGAAATATCACAAACTTGAGGAAGAATGATTCTGAATTCCCTTACCAAGAGGAAAACACTGATATACCCAGCTATGTAGTAGAGTGTGGATTGCTCACTGTCGCTTATTACTGGTAATTGGTGTGAGAGCAGAAATACCCGGTTTTAAATAATGTTGTCTAAAAGTCTTAAGAAAGAAAATACTAACGAAAATTGTTGTAAATGAACTTGCAGAATTAATAATAGACACGCAGTTGTCCTTTGGGTCTGTCGACACAAGTTGGGAAAAATGAAGCAAACATTTCTTCATTTTCAATTAGTTCTGATGTTGAGTCTCTACTTGAAAATATGGACCAAAACGGGTCTTGTAAGGCAGATTTTAGTTGTTGCATGACAGGTTGGTCGTCTCTAATTTATCTTTTGCAATTGTTATATTTTGTTTACGATTTTCAGAGACGGAACTATTCCGGAATGGACAATTTATGATGCCTTCTAATGTCTGTGTAAAGTCAGAATCAAAAACCCCTTGAAAATCAGTAGTTGACATTCTGAACTAATAATTGTGTTCAGTTGATGGTGTAGCTGAAGATGCTAGAGCTGTGCTAGACCTATGCCCAGCAGGTTCGATGTTGTGAACTTTGTGTTGACCTCTCATATGCCCACCGAAACAGGTGGCCGTTTTCAGTTCTTTGGCACACTTAGGGCAAGAATATACTGGCTTTGATTCAGAAATTACAGTTTTAGCAACCTTTGATGGCTTTGACAGCACGTCGTCGTTGGAACAATCACTAGCGTCAACATCAGTATAATCACCATAAAATAAAAAATCTAGATCGATATCCCCATCGCAATGCAAAAAGTCTGTTTTACTGCACATTTTGAAACAATAATTACTATCATGAAACATATGCAAATATTTTAAATTATTTCTGATCAAAGAGAAGCAAAACTAGATTTAACTTTGAGAAATTTAGGTGTACCACGAAGTTCGGAAAACAATGGGCTATTGAAATAATTTGAACAGATCAGGGTGATATCCTAGTAACAGTTTTTATTGGGATTAATTATGAACTGAAATTCCCAAACATTGTTTTTTTTATTGCACAATGATTGTTTTTATTAGGATTAATATGATCTATTTACCTTCCAAACGTTGTTTTCTTAGGAATAGCGGTCAAGTACAGCACCGGCATTTCGACTAGATTTGTTATTTTAACACTAATTGACTACTTATGAGTAATTTTTCGTAAACTACAGTCAAACCTCGTTGTGTCGAACTCGGTTGTGTCGAAAACTCGGTTAAGTCGAGTAAATTTTATGGTCCCGTCGATGTAAAATTAAGGTCAAGTTACAGTAAATGGACTATGTCACAGATTTCAGTAAAATTTTGTATACAACTCTGGCTCGATGAACTACAACTGAAAATCGAAAAAATAATGCATTTATCTCATTTATCATTTGAAATATTACTGATTGAATTCTTTCAAAATGGGTGAACATTTGTATAGAAAGCACATAAAATCAGCGAAAAACCGTCTAGAATTTGTCTTAAAATTATCAAACTTCTGATTTCTACTCCATAGATTGTTCTTAAAAAACTATATGTTGTTGATACATAAATTTCCGTTTTAATGGTGCAAAAAAAAGATAGGGTCACCGACTTCGTTTTTACGGTATATATCATTCAAAATTGAGTTCTTTGTGAAAAAATGCCACAAAACGTCGAAATAATCGTAACGTCATCGCGTTGCAGGCCGTAAAACATTGATTTTTGACGTTTTTCACTACCGAAAAGGTAACAAATTGAGTATTAGACAAAAAACGAAGTCGGTGACCATATGATTATTTTATATCATTAAAACAGTAATTTATGTGTCAAGAACATACAGTTTTTTAAGAAAAATCTATGGAGTAGAAATTAGAGATTTGAAGATTTTAAGACAAATTTTAGACGGTTTTTCGCCGATGTTACGTGCTTTCTATACAAATGTTCACTCATTTTGAAAGAATTCAATCAGTAATTTTTCAAATGATAAATGAGATAAATGCATTATTTTTTCGATTTTCAGTTGTAGTTCAACGAGCCAAGGCTGTATGCAAAGTTTTAGCAAAATCTGCGATCTAGCCCATTTACTGTTCCTTGACCTTAATGTAAACTGACCCCGATGTCTCGAAGTTTGGAAGAAAATTTAAGAATTTTCGAGAGAGGCAGACCTAATGATAAAATTCAAATCAGATGGATTTCTATGTAACCTAATCATTTTCAAAAGAGATTAAAGCTGAGTAAACATATATACTTGTTTGTATAAAAGTTAAATGACATGTGTAGGGGACGACCATTTGATATTCTGGGGGCAGGAGGATTTGTTTTGGATCGGTTATTTATTTTTGTAAACTAAGAGGACAGATTATCTATTTTCTGTACTATTGAAGCAAGATTTTTCATTTTCATTAAAGCAAGGGACTGATTATTTATTTTCACAACTATATTTATAATATTCGAAAACATACATTTTTAAATAATACATGTATAGTCAAGTCATTATGTACCATTTAATCAGAATTAATTATTATCCTCTGCAGAAATGAATCTTCTATATTCCCCAATGCATATACATGTATTGCATACATACACAGTATTAAAGTTTGGTTGTAACTAAGGCTCTTTTAAAAGTATTGGCAAACATGTTTCGCCGAGCAGAGCGAGGCAAAATTTTTTTTGAAGGGTTTTTGAACCGCTGAAGGCCCAAGAAGCTATAGAACAAATGATGCAAAATCATGCTTTCTGGGTGTTACCCAGACCCTTTCTTAAACTGAAAATGCAAGTTGTTTAATAATTTTTTGACAATATTTTGGTCTCAAAGCAAAATCACGTTATAGATTCAGTGTAAGACTTAAGTTTCTAGGGACAACATCAAAAGACAAATACAAAATGTATGCATGATCAAGCAAAAATGTAATTCACATAGTTAAGTCTGTGGCTGCTGTGTTTTTTTTAAACTCATGATCAAGTTAATAATAAAATTACTAAATTACAAAATGAATGCAACACTAACAGAATACAGAAGGGCAATCAATGAACAAAAGACAAATAAATAAGAAACACTGATCCCGAAAAATCAGGGGCTACGTCTGAGGGAGAAGAGAACTTGCTTCTTGCAAGGCACTCACGGTGAACACAATTTGATATGGAGACAAGCGTTTGGTTTTGAAACTTCCTACATGAGGCATTTGTCTCAATGTAGTTACGGCCCTGATTTCATAAAAGTGAGGTAAGTGTTCCTGAGACAATTAACCTCAAGTTAAATGAAACCAATTTTCTGACATTTCAAGTATATTTAAATAATATTTATACATTTATTATTAAAAGATATGGGAAGTGTTTCCCGTTTTTTTTTTTGAGGGGAGATGAATTTATGAAGAATCTGGTGTCATCTCATACTTTCGATTAGACCTGCTGAGTTATTTTTTTCAATACATTGCAAGTCAGGTAATTTATTTTCAAACTACCACAGCACAAACCATTTATTTTTGTGATTATCAAGGCTGAGTTATTTATTTTCAAAATCCTCCTGCCCCCTCCCCAGAATATCAAATGGTCGTCCCCTTATGGTGATCGTCCAATTTCACCTGATATAAAAACAAAACGAATTTAAATGACCCAAGCCGAGATTAAATGTATCATTATAATTAAAATGCATTAATTACAATTAATAAAAGGATTAAGAAAATTATGATAAATTTAAAATGATTTAATGTAAAGCAGACAATCTTATAAGAAACCGTTCAGAACTTGTTTCGTTCCGCAGTTGATTTCATAATTTATAGTGACTATCCTTTGTAAATATTGGTGTATACTATTGATTTTATTTGTACATGATTTCACAGACACTTGTCTAAGAATTTTTTTTTCTATATGCCTTAATATAACACAAGGTACTTAACTCGCATTTTTGAAATATGTCAGCCGGTCGCGAAATTCCGTTATATGTCGATTTCTCGGTTGTCAACCCCACTAAAACTAGTTATGTCGTAAATCTAAATTGATTTATCTACACAATGGTGTATAACACGCCTACTTTTGTTGTCGGAATCATCCGTAGCAATCCTACCCAAGTATGTCAATCGTAATTATTTCGTCTACCGACGCCAAATTTGAAACACAAATCTCGCAGTAAAAGGTATCTTCCCACTCTCTTTATATATCTCGGTTTCCGATTGGTCAAATTTTATGGGAAGGTCTAAATGTTTCTCGGAGTAATCTGATCTTATTTCATTTCATACGTAAAGTCAAGAGAGAGTCTGAATGACATTGACGTAATGGGAAAAGGAGTAGGGGCTATAAGGGCCTAAAAAGGTCCCAGATTTACAAAATAATAAAAATTCAAACAGAGCAGATTTTTCTCCATAAATTATTAGAATATGAGTCTATGATTAAAAAAAACTGTTTTCATCTGACAAAAAAAGGTCCAATGACGTCACAATGGTAGGTGCAAATGACGTCATAAACGGGAAAATAAGCAAAAATATAGAAATTGGGATGGTTTTTCTACATTTTGACCACCGCACCATGCTTGCACCAATTAGAAATTTTAACATTTTGACAAGTTCATACATATCAAACTTCAGATAAAAAATCTTTTTGGTGCAAGGTTGGTGCGATAGTTTATTATATATTTTTCATAGCCAAGCGGAGCAATAAAAAGCTGAAATTTGCCGTCAAAATAAGACCTGTTTCTCTGACAAAGTTTAATTTATACATTCTTATGTCCATAGCAATTTACTTTTTTGCTTATGAATCAGTAACATGTACGTTTTATATTATTTTCGTAAGTGTACCTAGTTTAACTTTAAAAAAACCAAAAGCAATGACCTACATATTGTAAGGGAGTAAACGATAACGTTGAGGAAAAGTTTTTTCATGAAATATGAAATTTGAGATAGACATGCAATATAACACAATCTGTACATTTCTTATTTTTCTGCTAATCTCAATTCAAAATCTGTTGTTTGAATGGGGCAATCTTCTCTGGTATTAGGGTCGGATTTATAATTTATGTGGGAAAAAAGGGGGGTGGGGGACAAAGTATACCAAATTTAAAAGATTTTTTGCTTAAATTTTCATAATTAGTGAGAAACATGAGATTTATTTTGAAAATGATACCACCCTTATTCCAATTTGATGTATCTTTCTGGGTAATAAGCATTAAGTACAAGTTTCATAACATTTGTTTGTGGCAAAGTAAGTAAGAGAACGGAAACCGCAAAATCCCGGTTTTTGGAACTTGTAAAGAAACATTACTCCAGAACAGTGAAAGTGACACCACCCAAATTCTGACTTGATCTGTGTTTAGTGGTAAAAAGGATTGTGAAGTTTTAGAACATTTCGCAGGGGCTAAGTAAAGTTAGAAAACGGAAAACTAATTTCAGGACGGACGAATGGACGGGGGAAACCTTTATGATCCAGGTTATTTCACCAAAAATCATATTTGTTTCAATTCACGTTCATTCCCTTTCACGTTCCCACCGCACATGTCTGCACCGTGGGTCTGTTCCAAAGGCACTTGTTTCTATCCATGGGAAGGTAGACTATCCATATATCCATATATATGGATAGTCGTTCTTCCCATGGTTAGAAACAAGTGCCTGTAATCTGTTAGCATCCTAAACGTCTGCAACGGTTACCCGTTAAAACGTTATGTTTTCAATAATTCTTAAATCATGTTTAAAATTAAAGTGAAATTTAAAAAATGTAAACAGGTTTTGGTTTTTGAACTATTTTGACGTAATGAATATTGAATATTGTAATGATAATCAAAGACCAGGTCATACGTCTCTAAGATTTGTGAAGGCGGAAGATACCAAGCAAAGATCATACTAGTCACAGTGACAACAACCACAATAAAACAAATAATATATATATATAAAGAATAGAGAAAAATTGTAAGAATACAGATATGAAGGACCCACCATCTACCCCTTTTGGCATTGTTGTATATCATACTTGTCTAAATACACACGAGAATAAGGAGTCCAGCTGTTAAAAAACAATTAACTTTCATGTTTTCAATTGAAAATTTTCTTTGTTCTTACACCTACCAAGATAACTACTTGTATTTCTCTTTACACCACTAGTTATAACAGCTACCATGATTTCAAATATATTACAATAATACCAAATAAGATTTGCAAATACAATTTATAGTAATCATAGATAATTAACATTCAAAAATTAATCACCTCATCACCTAGAATTAATTTCATCCAACAATTAACAATTTTTGTTCATGAAAATATAAATATTTTGATATATACATCTGAAAATACAAATGTACATATAATAACCTTCATTTAAATAAAAATGGAGTTCGAATGTATATGGTGCGAACGAACCCATGAGGCGAACGTGTGGGGTTCGAACGTAAACCGTACAAATGTGGGAACGAAAGAACCGGATACTAACAATTATGCCTTCTCCGCCACAGCGGGTGTTCTCACTTATTAGCGACAAGACATTTTATATAATATCAAAACAATAAATTAATAGAAAAAGTCAATTAATAACAGCTGATAATTTGTGTGTTTGAAAGGTTTAAAATTTTGTTTTACTTAGTAGCACGTTACAGTTTTGATATGGTCTGGGTGTCAACCCAATTGATTCTGGGGCTATTCAATACTTAATTGATAGGGGGTGTTGCTGTGCTCAGCATTTTCATATAATTTAGATTTTAAAGATATATACCTTTTTCATATATTGCGTAGGTAAAAAAGTACCTTTTTCCCATATTGTTTTGGTTTCATGTGGTGTGTAATGAAAGAGTGGAATACCAAAGTGCCAAAAGAGAAAAAAAATGGTTGATAAAGACACAGCCGGGAACACCAAGAAAGAAGTTATTGGAACCTTATTGACCTTATCATATATTTCTGATAGTTTTCCCGAACTATTTACATATTATCAATTTTGAAAAGGTGGCCTATTCCAGTGGCACTTCCTATCACCTTGTATATAGAAGTCCCCCCAACCCCACTCCCACCGAGACATGAGCACTTAAATGAAAACACACTGATATTTAAAAACACCCTTTTATGCATATTTCTATATTTTATTTATTTATTTAAGATAATCAATATTTATAGAAAAACTAATCGAAGAATTCAAATAGAGATAAATTTTCAACGAGTGACCGAACAACACATTAATTCACGAATGCGCGTAGCGCATAAGTCAATTATCAGTGTTGTTCGGTCACGAGTTGAATATTTTTCGACATTTAAATTCTTTGATTAGTTATTCTTTTTATTACATTGACAGTTGCTTTTTTTATGAAATTAAAGTAGAAAATATCTTTTTCAATGCATTCACAATTTGTTTTGATCGGGCGTAATCGACGACTTGACAACGCCTATTGTTGTATGACGTCAGAGGAGTGAAATAACCACGTTTATTTTACGTTTATTTCACATGTGAAATTATCGGTTCTTATTTCACTGGGAAATCAATGTAATTGATTGCAATCAATGTAATAATAAGATTTCTTAACGCTAAATAAGTCTTCTTGTCATTATATTATGCTTCTTGTCGCTGATAAGTGAGACACCCACCTAGCACTAGATGCACAATCTGTATATATCAGCAATACCCAGTATAATTATAAGAATATATAAAGGTGCACAAGCATTAATTCCTGAAAAAAATGTAATAACCAGAAATTTCACCGTACATGTAAACGCAAAGATAGATTTTTTTTAACTCCACAGATGGAACCTTTAATTAAGCGCATTTCCTTACCAAGTTCTCTTGAAGAAGTACTGTTGGTTGTGTGTAGTTTTGTTTGTTAATGTTTCAATATTGCTTTTTCCCCTTTACATACGCTTTCGAGTTTGTTATTTTTTACAGTTTGCATCTTGAATTGTCTTTTTGTTGCAACATATCTAAAATTAAGTCTTGTAAAATAGAAAACCAATTGCCGTTGCTATGGACAAATATTTGTTGCTAGGGGGAAACAACAGTAAATTTGACAAAAAATGTGCATTTCATTATGTTGTTTTTAAACAGTGTATAAGTGTAAAGTTTACTTCATGATAAACAGATTTAATTTCAAATATAGATAGATTTAAGCTGTATATTAAGCATTTTTAACTCCGCCATTATGTTGGTTTCTAGGCAACAAAATATAAGAGATAGACTCAAAATGCAATCATTTTCAGAAGGTCTATGGTATAGAGTTACAGCATGGCAAATTAAATGAAATTTGGGGGTGGGCCAAAAATGGCCCTTATAGCCCCTAGTCCTTTGTGTCTAAAAAAAGAAACTCGTAACTTATTAGACATACCAAAAATAACACTTGTTGGTTGTTTTCACGGTATCTTATACAATTTTACCAACTGGGTGATAAGTTCTATTCAGACAAAAACTAACAGTTTTTTTTCTGAAATAATTTTTATAATTAATCATTTACTGCGAGTTTTGTGTTTCCAATTTGGCGTCGGTAGACGAAATAATTACGATTGACATACTTGGGTAGGATTGCTACGGATGATTCCGACAACAAAAGTAGGCGTGTTATACACCATTGTGTAGATAAATCAATTTAGATTTACGACATAACTAGTTTTAGTGGGGTTGACAACCGAGAAATCGGCATATAACGGAATTTCGCGACCGGCTGACATTTTTAAAAAATGCGAGTTAAGTACCTTGTGTTATATTAAGGTATATATAAAAAAATTCTGAGACAAGTGCCTGTGCATGATTTGTATCTATACTTGCGTGTTTAATTATGATGAAGGACCAAAAAATATGGAGATTGAATACACAATCATCAAGTGTCATATCGAAAAAAGGCACACTGTTCAAAGTATCTATTTTACACAAATCTCATAACTTATTTCATGCATTCCAAATTTATGACAACACACTCGACCTCGGATGAGTTAAACCTCGGATAAGTCGAATACTTTGGTCCGGTCCCTTCGACATAACGAGGTTCGACTGTATAAGAAAAGTATTTATCTTTTCCGAAAGAAATTCGATGATTTAGTTTAATCGGCATTACTTCATCCGTGTGTAAAAAACATTTCTTTCTAGTAAATGTATTTAATTTGTTAAAATTGCTTTGATTAGTTATATATTTATGTATTTTTATTTTTTGCATTTAATTATTTTTTTTCATTTTAAATCCACCAATTTTAACGGTCTTGTTCGCCAAAATCTGTTGTTTACATGTATCGAAGGCTTATTAACCATGTGACACGATAAGCTGTCAATCAAAACAAAAAATCAATATCCGCTATGTGGACAAGCGATATAATACTTCCATGCTATAATAGTCCCAGGTTTTTCGTGAGAGTAAGGATTAAAAATCCTTGCCGGTGAATTGGAACCATGCAAGTATTTTTTCATTCACTAAGTTTAAATTTAAGATGTTAATTAATGTGTATGCATCTCTCAGATAATTGGTGCTCACATGTTGCATATAATTTTCATAATATATTCATTGTTAAAACCTGTGAAATATAATATAACATTATTAATAATTTGAATGAATAGTCCCTTGGTCTGATAGTATCTTAATGAAATTAAATATTTTTTGACAATAGTTTCGTTTTGTTTTATTATATTTCTGCTTTCCGATAAATGTGTTTCCGACCTAAAATAAATATTTTTAACAGAAATATCGTTTAGTTTAATTCTCTTTTCTTTTCAACATTTGCTCACAAGTTGCATATAAATGCCTGTACAAAATATAACGGGCTGAACGTTCAGAAATAATCAGTTTAATATGGGACATAATGTATTGTCAGTTTACTATTCCCAGGTTGTTTTTTTTTCAGATACACAATAGCACGTTGTATTAAATACAACATACACAACGCGTACAGGGACCGTCTCAAAACATAAATTATATAATTGCGTTATCATTATACGTGATATTTGATAAACATTCACATCAAAACGCATATGTTCAGTCAAAAAGCAAATAGGTTGGAATATATAAATGATTTTTTTACCGCAATCTAGTCTTTACTGCTTTGCTTTCCGATCTACAACGAGCTTTGATTGTTGAAATATACAGTGTCACGTGGTAGCCTATACATAAAAAGACCGTATCAAAAAGATAGAAAGCTATCTGTATAAATGATCGAATATTTTCGAGACGTTCCGACACTCTAGTTCTCGAGGATATCTGAATGGCCCACAGAAGCTACCAAAACTCGTGAACCCCCACGCAAAAAAATGGGTTCACAGTCATGCACAAAAAAAGTCCCACAAATGTATGACAAATAATCCTCTCCCCAGCATAAAAAAAACAGTGTAAAAAATATGCTTTCGGATAGGTGCGAAAAGTAAGTTACAGGATTTTTTTTCGTTATATACTTTTAAAAAAAATAGGCAAAAATTTAATAACTAAAATTTAAAAAAAAATCTCCATTGTTTTAAGAGTTATTATAGAAAATGAATACCCAATGTGTGTCTACGCTTAACCAGCATGGGAATAGTATACAACGTATAATGTCACAAGTTAAACAAGTACGCCTATAGCATAGGAAAGCCCTCTTATCTTCAATTATTTTTATATTTTTGAAAATGAACACTCTGGCCTGGTAAGAGGTGAAAATATTACTGCTCAAACAGGTTGAAAATTTAATTTTGGGTCATATGTCTAAATGGCTTTGTCATTTATTTTGTGTCACTGACGGCTGTCTATAAATATATAGTATGTAACAACCGAAACCGACGATATAAGTTTTTATTATCCAAGATCAGCGACGGAATCATCATTGTTTTTAGTTGTAAATTGCGGATTAAAATTTGTTTTTGTTTGTTTCGATGGATATGATTGGACTATTTAATTAGCCTTTACGATGACACATTTTCATTGGGTACATATGAATTTCTGCTGAAAATTGGGCGTAAATGCATTTACGAATTATTGTAAATGCATGTACGGGTATCTGTTAATACATATACGGGGTCAATTATAGATTGACGACTGTAAATGCATTTACAGCCGTCAATGATTTATAGTCTTGGGAAATTTCGTAAATGCATTAAAGACCGTTAAATATAGTTAATATACATCTATAATGGTCGACCGTAAATCTATCATTTATACGCCGTAAATCTATAATGGCCTAATTAATGTGGTTTCCGCGTGCCATACAGTTTGGTTAACCTAAGTTTTCAAGAGAACAGTTATGCCCGAACAAAAATAACAATCCTTGGGGTCAAGGTCAGAGTGGCCTGATTTTGATATTTGACACATCACGATCACATGATTCTTCTACATACAAAGTTTGTCAAAGTGCTACGATAAAAAAGTTAGGCACCGAACACAATTCAGACAATATTTTTCTATCATAGGAGTCAAAGGTCAAAGTCAGAGTGACCTGACTTTAATATTTGACACATTTCTTTCCCATGATGTATCAGCATACCAAGTTTGGTCAATCTAAGTTCTGCGGTACAAAATTTATGCGCAAGGCAGAAATCAGACAAGATTTTACTATCATAGCGATATATATATTAAAGGGGTCAAAGGTAAGATCAGAGTGACCTGATTGGGAAACCGAGCTTAATTTAAGGATTAGTAATTCGAGATAACAGATTATTAACTTTTACCATTATTTGCATCTCTGAGTAAGAATTTATAGATATCATACACAATAAGTGGTTTATAATTTACAATATTTAACCAGTTTTCCTATTTTTTGGTTTTCTAATTACATACATTGGCCTAACTCACCATATAAGAATATAAGAAACAATTTGGCGTTCTTTTACCCAGGTACAAATTAGATCGACAAAAACGATTATGGATAATTTCAACATCATTTCCACGATGAAAAGTGACAGAAAACCTCTAATTTCCGAAGCATAATTTATCACAAACGCAACCATACTATCGAACAAGTCACATTTCTTCTTCTTCGTCAAGTATAAACCATTTATAGACTTATTCAGAGCTAGCAAAGATTGTGAACCTTGCAAGGCCAAGCGCTTCTGTTTGTAAAAAAATCCATTAGAAAGTATCAGCATACCAAGATATATATATACGAACAGTGGCGGATCCAGGGGGTTCCGGGGTTGGAACCCCCTTTTTGCCGATCAATGCATTTGAATGGGGACATATAGTTGGAACCCCTTTATCCTGGGTTTTGAAAATGACTGGATCAGCCCCTGACGAATCGACAATTTTTAGTTCTTCGTTGTTGTAGAAATATTTTGCATTTACCAATTGCCAGTCATTTTGTAATACAACAACTTTCGTTTCGTTTTGTTCACATTCACTTTAATAATTCCATTTATTACAGTAAATAAGTAGTTTATCAAGTAGTTCATGTAGAACTTCATGAGATTTTCCAAATAATACAGTTTCGTCTTCAAATAGTATTAAGTATATCAGAACTTCATTCATTCATTAATTTCCCAATGCTCGTAGAGAAAGACTTTGGTTGGCTTGCTTGCTTTGTTTGTATAAACGTTTGCTCAAGCATTGTAATTAAGATTGATATCTGCAAACAATATAAATGGGCGGAGTAAAATCTATATACATTATACTTAAATTTGATTGGATGTTATCCTGGAGGTTAGGAACACACAATTGTACAGGAAGAATATTATTGACACATATTTAATGAGCTGGATTTTACAACATTACATTAATCATCATTCTAATTATTTGTAATTAATTCACCAGCAAGTTCTGAACTTTGTTTTAAGTTTATAAAAAGTCAAAACTGAATGATTATTCGCTTGCCTTTATTTTCGTACCAATAATGAATACTCCAAATATAATGTTTTAGATAAATAATTGTTTGTGAACCAATTTTGAGATGTGAATAATTTTGATCTTTTGAATTAAAAAATTCCTACACAAATTTGTATTAAGTACTGTATTGCAGTCTCGTACAATAATAGCGTTCTCATGCGTATTTATGCTGAAATTTGCTTTTAATGGTTATTTTGCATAATTACACCTTATGTAAGAATCCTGGGTTTTGATTGGTTGATAGCCAGTGTATTTTTCACCAATTTACTGTTATCAAATGAATATCGTTCATTTTTTAACGCCGCCGGGGTATATGCAAAAAGGATATGCCTTTTTAACCCTCTCTGCTGTGGTATTTGCCAAAAAATACTCTATCCGACTGGACGCTTGTAAGGTCACGATCATCAATGCGTTTTTTGAACGTTAACATTCGGTGTAATTAAACAGATATAGCATGTTCTTGAGGGGTATTTGCGAAAAATACCAGTCTTGAGAATGAATTTCCCTCGCCTTACGGCTCGTGAAATTTAACATTCTCTCGACTGGTATTTTTCGCAAATACCCCTCCTTAACATGATATATCTGTTCATTATTTATTAAAAATCATTGAAATCATCTTTAAGTCATCTATACATTTTTGGCAATGTATAGATATCTCATGAATCCACCAAAAGTAAGATGCCTAAACTATATAGCTTGATAAGTTTTAGGAAATAACAGTTTCAACCTTGGCCCTGTGAAAACTATCTGATTTCTTTCTTCGGTCAGTATACTTAAAAACAATACATTTGTGTTGATAATTATATTAATCACTCATAGGGAAGCTACACAAAACTATACAAGAGTCCTTTATTTCTGTATTCTTTAATTTTTATACCATTTTACTCCATTCTTTATTTTTCCCGTTATGGTAGCAATAAACAGTTAGGAAAAAATCTTAAAATTGACACTCATAATTTTTAACCACCCTCTTTTCCTTCCTATCTAATAAATAAGGCTTACTATTTGTGTTATGCATGTGTATATTTCTGGAAAGAGCATCTTCCATAGATTTCATTTTTAATAGTTAAAAAGGTGAAATATAATCTCTTTTTGGTGTAACCATGGCAACAATCTGCATTTATTTGATACAAAATATTGCAAAAAAGGGGGTGAACATGTCACAAAAGTCTCAAAAATTTGGTCCAAAGGAAAATTTCAATCAATTAGAGTGATACCTTTCCTGAAACCATAGACCTATATCTATCAAGAGGTCCAAAAAAAATCATATGCATTTCTGCTTGTTTTTCCATAAAATTGAATTGAAAAGATCGAGCAATAAATCTTTGTTGAAAAACACTACAATAATTTCTAGATCTAGGGCGGTGTGGATAGGAAAATACGGACTGTCAAACAGAAAAATGGCCTATAAAACATGCTAAAATCAATCTAAATGATCATATAAACCCACTTGGAAGGCTATATTATTCTTCATTTATCTAAAAATCAATTTTATTGTACAAACGCTTTCATATTTAAAAAATTCACCATGGCCATAATGCGAAACTAAACTTCTAACTGTGTATTGCTACCTTAAGAATAAACATTTTTTTTCAAATTCCACTTTAAATGGATTTCTGTGTTCTTCTAGCTAAACTGAGCAAATTGGCCTGCTAGTTTTGAAAATTGGTTCAGAAATGAATATTTTATGAAGGTTAGCAGTTGTCACTGAAATGCAACAAAAAAGAGATATGAAGAAACATGCCATGTCAAAGTGTAAATTCTCCTTTTTTAGTCAAATTTCTAAAACTATACCTTCTGTGCTTGTCTTTTCTTGTTTAAAAACTTAAATTAACCTTAACAGTAGACAAATTTTACAAATTAAAGCTATTTTAAAGCTCTAGAATGTCAATTTTGTTGTGTATTAGCATACCAAAGCCTTGGTTAAAATTTAGCAAATACTGAATTAATTTATAACAGCGGGAACAAATTTAGACTTAATTCATGCTAAATTGTAACTTTATACTTACTAAAATAATAAATTTGATTTATTTGCATGAAAAATATAAAGTGTTCCCTATTGAGGTTTCTACATAACGCGCATTCTTTCTTTTCTTAGGGTAGCCAATAAAGTATCAATTTATGACCGAACCAAGTCTTTGTGTCAAAATGTCTATATTGGTTGCTAAGGACAATAAACAACAAAACTAACATATATTGTCATACTAAAAGATGTTTCTCCCTCAGAATTGTATCTATAATCTAAATATCAATAGATTTGTGGTATAATTTGTCTAAAAATAAGCAATTCTGTATTTTGTCAAATGCCATAAGGTAGCAATTCACAGTTAGGAAAAAATCTTAAAATTGACACTCATAATTTTTAACCACCCTCTTTTCCTTCCTATCTAATAAATAAGGCTTACTATTTGTGTTATGCATGTGTATATTTCTGGAAAGAGCATCTTCCATAGATTTCATTTTTAATAGTTAAAAAGGTGAAATATAATCTCTTTTTGGTGTAACCATGGCAACAATCTGCATTTATTTGATACAAAATATTGCAAAAAAGGGGGATGAACATGTCACAAAAGTCTCAAAAATTTGGTCCAAAGGAAAATTTCAATCATTTAGAGTGATACCTTTCCTGAAACCATAGACCTATATCTATCAAGAGGTCCAAAAAAAATCATATGCATTTCTGCTTGTTTTTCCATAAAATTGAATTGAAAAGATCGAGCAATAAATCTTTGTTGAAAAACACTACAATAATTTCTAGATCTAGGGAGGTGTGGATAGGAAAATACGGACTGTCAAACAGAAAATGGCCTATAAAACATGCTAAAATCAATCTAAATGATCATATAAACCCACTTGGAAGGCTATATTATTCTTCATTTATCTAAAATCAATTTTATTGTACAAACGCTTTCATATTTAAAAATTCACCATGGCCATAATGCGAAACTAAACTTCTAACTGTGTATTGCTACCTTAATTAAGAATAAACATTTTTTTCAAATTCCACTTTAAATGGATTTCTGTGTTCTTCTAGCTAAACTGAGCAAATTGGCCTGCTAGTTTTGAAAATTGGTTCAGAAATGAATATTTTATGAAGGTTAGCAGTTGTCACTGAAATGCAACAAAAAAGAGATATGAAGAAACATGCCATGTCAAAGTGTAAATTCTCCTTTTTTAGTCAAATTTCTAAAACTATACCTTCTGTGCTTGTCTTTTCTTGTTTAAAAACTTAAATTAACCTTAACAGTAGACAAATTTTACAAATTAAAGCTATTTTAAAGCTCTAGTATGTCAATTTTGTTGTGTATTAGCATACCAAAGCCTTGGTTAAAATTTAGCAAATACTGAATTAATTTATAACAGCGGAACAAATTTAGACTTAATTCATGCTAAATTGTAACTTTATACTTACTAAAATAATGAATTTGATTTATTTGCATGAAAAATATATCTCGTTCCCTATTGAGGTTTCTACATAACGCGCATTCTTTCTTTTCCTAGGGTAGCCAATAAAGTATCAATTTATGACCGAACCAAGTCTTTGTGTCAAAATGTCTATATTGGTTGCTAAGGACAATAAACAACAAAACTAACATATATTGTCATACTAAAAGATGTTTCTCCCTCAGAATTGTATCTATAATCTAAATATCAATAGATTTGTGGTATAATTTGTCTAAAAATAAGCAATTCTGTATTTTGTCAAATGCCATAAGGTAGCAATTCAAAGTTAGGAAAAAATCTTAAAATTGACACTCATAATTTTTAACCACCCTCTTTTCCTTCCTATCTAATAAATAAGGCTTACTATTTGTGTTATGCATGTGTATATTTCTGGAAAGAGCATCTTCCATAGATTTCATTTTTAATAGTTAAAAAGGTGAAATATAATCTCTTTTTGGTGTAACCATGGCAACAATCTGCATTTATTTGATACAAAATATTGCAAAAAGGGGATGAACATGTCACAAAAGTCTCAAAATTTGGTCCAAAGGAAAATATCAATCAATTAGAGTGATACCTTTCCTGAAACCATAGACCTATATCTATCAAGAGGTCCAAAAAATCATATGCATTTCTGCTTGTTTTTCCATAAAATTGAATTGAAAAGATCGAGCAATAAATCTTTGTTGAAAAACACTACAATAATTTCTAGATCTAGGGCGGTGTGGATAGGAAAATACGGACTGTCAAACAGAAAATGGCCTATAAAACATGCTAAAATCAATCTAAATGATCATATAAACCCACTTGGAAGGCTATATTATTCTTCATTTATCTAAAAATCAATTTTATTGTACAAACGCTTTCATATTTAAAAATTCACCATGGCCATAATGCGAAACTAAACTTCTAACTGTGTATTGCTACCTTAATTAAGGATAAACATTTTTTTCAAATTCCACTTTAAATGGATTTCTGTGTTCTTCTAGCTAAACTGAGCAAATTGGCCTGCTAGTTTTGAAAATTGGTTCAGAAATGAATATTTTATGAAGGTTAGCAGTTGTCACTGAAATGCAACAAAAAAGAGATATGAAGAAACATGCCATGTCAAAGTGTAAATTCTCCTTTTTTAGTCAAATTTCTAAAACTATACCTTCTGTGCTTGTCTTTTCTTGTTTAAAAACTTAAATTAACCTTAACAGTAGACAAATTTTACAAATTAAAGCTATTTTAAAGCTCTAGTATGTCAATTTTGTTGTGTATTAGCATACCAAAGCCTTGGTTAAAATTTAGCAAATACTGAATTAATTTATAACAGCGGGAACAAATTTAGACTTAATTCATGCTAAATTGTAACTTTATACTTACTAAAATAATGAATTTGATTTATTTGCATGAAAAATATATCTCGTTCCCTATTGAGGTTTCTACATAACGCGCATTCTTTCTTTTCCTAGGGTAGCCAATAAAGTATCAATTTATGACCGAACCAAGTCTTTGTGTCAAAATGTCTATATTGGTTGCTAAGGACAATAAACAACAAAACTAACATATATTGTCATACTAAAAGATGTTTCTCCCTCAGAATTGTATCTATAATCTAAATATCAATAGATTTGTGGTATAATTTGTCTAAAATAAGCAATTCTGTATTTTGTCAAATGCCATAAGGTAGCAATTCAAAGTTAGGAAAAATCTTAAAATTGACACTCATAATTTTAACCACCCTCTTTTCCTTCCTATCTAATAAATAAGGCTTACTATTTGTGTTATGCATGTGTATATTTCTGAAAGAGCATCTTCCATAGATTTCATTTTAATAGTTAAAAGGTGAAATATAATCTCTTTTGGTGTAACCATGGCAACAATCTGCATTTATTTGATACAAAATATTGCAAAAAGGGGATGAACATGTCACAAAAGTCTACAAAATTTGGTCCAAAGGAAAATTTCAATCAATTAGAGTGATACCTTTCCTGAAACCATAGACCTATATCTATCAAGAGGTCCAAAAAAAATCATATGCATTTCTGCTTGTTTTTCCATAAAATTGAATTGAAAAGATCGAGCAATAAATCTTTGTTGAAAAACACTACAATAATTTCTAGATCTAGGGCGGTGTGGATAGGAAAATACGGACTGTCAAACAGAAAATGGCCTATAAAACATGCTAAAATCAATCTAAATGATCATATAAACCCACTTGGAAGGCTATATTATTCTTCATTTATCTAAAAATCAATTTTATTGTACAAACGCTTTCATATTTAAAAAATTCACCATGGCCATAATGCGAAACTAAACTTCTAACTGTGTATTGCTACCTTAATTAAGGATAAACATTTTTTTTTTTTCAAATTCCACTTTAAATGGATTTCTGTGTTCTTCTAGCTAAACTGAGCAAATTGGCCTGCTAGTTTTGAAAATTGGTTCAGAAATGAATATTTTATGAAGGTTAGCAGTTGTCACTGAAATGCAACAAAAAAGAGATATGAAGAAACATGCCATGTCAAAGTGTAAATTCTCCTTTTTTAGTCAAATTTCTAAAACTATACCTTCTGTGCTTGTCTTTTCTTGTTTAAAAACTTAAATTAACCTTAACAGTAGACAAATTTTACAAATTAAAGCTATTTTAAAGCTCTAGTATGTCAATTTTGTTGTGTATTAGCATACCAAAGCCTTGGTTAAAATTTAGCAAATACTGAATTAATTTATAACAGCGGGAACAAATTTAGACTTAATTCATGCTAAATTGTAACTTTATACTTACTAAAATAATGAATTTGATTTATTTGCATGAAAAAATATATCGCGTTCCCTATTGAGGTTTCTACATAACGCGCATTCTTTCTTTTCCTAGGGGTAGCCAATAAAGTATCAATTTATGACCGAACCAAGTCTTTGTGTCAAAATGTCTATATTGGTTGCTAAGGACAATAAACAACAAAACTAACATATATTGTCATACTAAAAGATGTTTCTCCCTCAGAATTGTATCTATAATCTAAATATCAATAGATTTGTGGTATAATTTGTTTAAAAATAAGCAATTCTGTATTTTGTCAAATGCCATAAGGTAGCAATTCACAGTTAGGAAAAAATCTTAAAATTGACACTCATAATTTTTAACCACCCTCTTTTCCTTCCTATCTAATAAATAAGGCTTACTATTTGTGTTATGCATGTGTATATTTCTGAAAGAGCATCTTCCATAGATTTCATTTTAATAGTTAAAAGGTGAAATATAATCTCTTTTTGGTGTAACCATGGCAACAATCTGCATTTATTTGATACAAAATATTGCAAAAAAGGGGGATGAACATGTCACAAAAGTCTCAAAAATTTGGTCCAAAGGAAAATTTCAATCATTTAGAGTGATACCTTTCCTGAAACCATAGACCTATATCTATCAAGAGGTCCAAAAAAAATCATATGCATTTCTGCTTGTTTTTCCATAAAATTGAATTGAAAAGATCGAGCAATAAATCTTTGTTGAAAAACACTACAATAATTTCTAGATCTAGGGAGGTGTGGATAGGAAAATACGGACTGTCAAACAGAAAAATGGCCTATAAAACATGCTAAAATCAATCTAAATGATCATATAAACCCACTTGGAAGGCTATATTATTCTTCATTTATCTAAAAATCAATTTTATTGTACAAACGCTTTCATATTTAAAAAATTCACCATGGCCATAATGCGAAACTAAACTTCTAACTGTGTATTGCTACCTTAATTAAGGATAAACATTTTTTTTTTTTCAAATTCCACTTTAAATGGATTTCTGTGTTCTTCTAGCTAAACTGAGCAAATTGGCCTGCTAGTTTTGAAAATTGGTTCAGAAATGAATATTTTATGAAGGTTAGCAGTTGTCACTGAAATGCAACAAAAAAGAGATATGAAGAAACATGCCATGTCAAAGTGTAAATTCTCCTTTTTTAGTCAAATTTCTAAAACTATACCTTCTGTGCTTGTCTTTTCTTGTTTAAAAACTTAAATTAACCTTAACAGTAGACAAATTTTACAAATTAAAGCTATTTTAAAGCTCTAGTATGTCAATTTTGTTGTGTATTAGCATACCAAAGCCTTGGTTAAAATTTAGCAAATACTGAATTAATTTATAACAGCGGGAACAAATTTAGACTTAATTCATGCTAAATTGTAACTTTATACTTACTAAAATAATGAATTTGATTTATTTGCATGAAAAATATATCTCGTTCCCTATTGAGGTTTCTACATAACGCGCATTCTTTCTTTTCCTAGGGTAGCCAATAAAGTATCAATTTATGACCGAACCAAGTCTTTGTGTCAAAATGTCTATATTGGTTGCTAAGGACAATAAACAACAAAACTAACATATATTGTCATACTAAAAGATGTTTCTCCCTCAGAATTGTATCTATAATCTAAATATCAATAGATTTGTGGTATAATTTGTCTAAAATAAGCAATTCTGTATTTTGTCAAATGCCATAAGGTAGCAATTCAAAGTTAGGAAAAAATCTTAAAATTGACACTCATAATTTTTAACCACCCTCTTTTCCTTCCTATCTAATAAATAAGGCTTACTATTTGTGTTATGCATGTGTATATTTCTGGAAAGAGCATCTTCCATAGATTTCATTTTAATAGTTAAAAGGTGAAATATAATCTCTTTTGGTGTAACCATGGCAACAATCTGCATTTATTTGATACAAAATATTGCAAAAAGGGGATGAACATGTCACAAAAGTCTCAAAATTTGGTCCAAAGGAAAATATCAATCAATTAGAGTGATACCTTTCCTGAAACCATAGACCTATATCTATCAAGAGGTCCAAAAAATCATATGCATTTCTGCTTGTTTTCCATAAAATTGAATTGAAAAGATCGAGCAATAAATCTTTGTTGAAAAACACTACAATAATTTCTAGATCTAGGGCGGTGTGGATAGGAAAATACGGACTGTCAAACAGAAAATGGCCTATAAAACATGCTAAAATCAATCTAAATGATCATATAAACCCACTTGGAAGGCTATATTATTCTTCATTTATCTAAAAATCAATTTTATTGTACAAACGCTTTCATATTTAAAAAATTCACCATGGCCATAATGCGAAACTAAACTTCTAACTGTGTATTGCTACCTTAATTAAGGATAAACATTTTTTTTTTTTCAAATTCCACTTTAAATGGATTTCTGTGTTCTTCTAGCTAAACTGAGCAAATTGGCCTGCTAGTTTTGAAAATTGGTTCAGAAATGAATATTTTATGAAGGTTAGCAGTTGTCACTGAAATGCAACAAAAAAGAGATATGAAGAAACATGCCATGTCAAAGTGTAAATTCTCCTTTTTTAGTCAAATTTCTAAAACTATACCTTCTGTGCTTGTCTTTTCTTGTTTAAAAACTTAAATTAACCTTAACAGTAGACAAATTTTACAAATTAAAGCTATTTTAAAGCTCTAGTATGTCAATTTTGTTGTGTATTAGCATACCAAAGCCTTGGTTAAAATTTAGCAAATACTGAATTAATTTATAACAGCGGGAACAAATTTAGACTTAATTCATGCTAAATTGTAACTTTATACTTACTAAAATAATGAATTTGATTTATTTGCATGAAAAAATATATCGCGTTCCCTATTGAGGTTTCTACATAACGCGCATTCTTTCTTTTCCTAGGGGTAGCCAATAAAGTATCAATTTATGACCGAACCAAGTCTTTGTGTCAAAATGTCTATATTGGTTGCTAAGGACAATAAACAACAAAACTAACATATATTGTCATACTAAAAGATGTTTCTCCCTCAGAATTGTATCTATAATCTAAATATCAATAGATTTGTGGTATAATTTGTCTAAAAATAAGCAATTCTGTATTTTGTCAAATGCCATAAGGTAGCAATTCAAAGTTAGGAAAAAATCTTAAAATTGACACTCATAATTTTTAACCACCCTCTTTTCCTTCCTATCTAATAAATAAGGCTTACTATTTGTGTTATGCATGTGTATATTTCTGGAAAGAGCATCTTCCATAGATTTCATTTTTAATAGTTAAAAAGGTGAAATATAATCTCTTTTTGGTGTAACCATGGCAACAATCTGCATTTATTTGATACAAAATATTGCAAAAAGGGGATGAACATGTCACAAAAGTCTCAAAATTTGGTCCAAAGGAAAATTTCAATCAATTAGAATGATACCTTTCCTGAAACCATAGACCTATATCTATCAAGAGGTCCAAAAAAATCATATGCATTTCTGCTTGTTTTCCATAAAATTGAATTGAAAAGATCGAGCAATAAATCTTTGTTGAAAAACACTACAATAATTTCTAGATCTAGGGAGGTGTGGATAGGAAAATACGGACTGTCAAACAGAAAAATGGCCTATAAAACATGCTAAAATCAATCTAAATGATCATATAAACCCACTTGGAAGGCTATATTATTCTTCATTTATCTAAAAATCAATTTTATTGTACAAACGCTTTCATATTTAAAAAATTCACCATGGCCATAATGCGAAACTAAACTTCTAACTGTGTATTGCTACCTTAATTAAGGATAAACATTTTTTTTTTTTCAAATTCCACTTTAAATGGATTTCTGTGTTCTTCTAGCTAAACTGAGCAAATTGGCCTGCTAGTTTTGAAAATTGGTTCAGAAATGAATATTTTATGAAGGTTAGCAGTTGTCACTGAAATGCAACAAAAAAGAGATATGAAGAAACATGCCATGTCAAAGTGTAAATTCTCCTTTTTTAGTCAAATTTCTAAAACTATACCTTCTGTGCTTGTCTTTTCTTGTTTAAAAACTTAAATTAACCTTAACAGTAGACAAATTTTACAAATTAAAGCTATTTTAAAGCTCTAGTATGTCAATTTTGTTGTGTATTAGCATACCAAAGCCTTGGTTAAAATTTAGCAAATACTGAATTAATTTATAACAGCGGGAACAAATTTAGACTTAATTCATGCTAAATTGTAACTTTATACTTACTAAAATAATGAATTTGATTTATTTGCATGAAAAAATATATCGCGTTCCCTATTGAGGTTTCTACATAACGCGCATTCTTTCTTTTCCTAGGGGTAGCCAATAAAGTATCAATTTATGACCGAACCAAGTCTTTGTGTCAAAATGTCTATATTGGTTGCTAAGGACAATAAACAACAAAACTAACATATATTGTCATACTAAAAGATGTTTCTCCTCAGAATTGTATCTATAATCTAAATATCAATAGATTTGTGGTATAATTTGTCTAAAAATAAGCAATTCTGTATTTTGTCAAATGCCATAAGGTAGCAATTCAAAGTTAGGAAAAATCTTAAAATTGACACTCATAATTTTAACCACCCTCTTTTCCTTCCTATCTAATAAATAAGGCTTACTATTTGTGTTATGCATGTGTATATTTCTGAAAGAGCATCTTCCATAGATTTCATTTTAATAGTTAAAAGGTGAAATATAATCTCTTTTGGTGTAACCATGGCAACAATCTGCATTTATTTGATACAAAATATTGCAAAAAGGGGATGAACATGTCACAAAAGTCTCAAAATTTGGTCCAAAGGAAAATTTCAATCAATTAGAATGATACCTTTCCTGAAACCATAGACCTATATCTATCAAGAGGTCCAAAAAAAATCATATGCATTTCTGCTTGTTTTTCCATAAAATTGAATTGAAAAGATCGAGCAATAAATCTTTGTTGAAAACACTACAATAATTTCTAGATCTAGGGCGGTGTGGATAGGAAAATACGGACTGTCAAACAGAAAAATGGCCTATAAAACATGCTAAAATCAATCTAAATGATCATATAAACCCACTTGGAAGGCTATATTATTCTTCATTTATCTAAAAATCAATTTTATTGTACAAACGCTTTCATATTTAAAAAATTCACCATGGCCATAATGCGAAACTAAACTTCTAACTGTGTATTGCTACCTTAATTAAGGATAAACATTTTTTTTTTTTCAAATTCCACTTTAAATGGATTTCTGTGTTCTTCTAGCTAAACTGAGCAAATTGGCCTGCTAGTTTTGAAAATTGGTTCAGAAATGAATATTTTATGAAGGTTAGCAGTTGTCACTGAAATGCAACAAAAAAGAGATATGAAGAAACATGCCATGTCAAAGTGTAAATTCTCCTTTTTTAGTCAAATTTCTAAAACTATACCTTCTGTGCTTGTCTTTTCTTGTTTAAAAACTTAAATTAACCTTAACAGTAGACAAATTTTACAAATTAAAGCTATTTTAAAGCTCTAGTATGTCAATTTTGTTGTGTATTAGCATACCAAAGCCTTGGTTAAAATTTAGCAAATACTGAATTAATTTATAACAGCGGGAACAAATTTAGACTTAATTCATGCTAAATTGTAACTTTATACTTACTAAAATAATGAATTTGATTTATTTGCATGAAAAATATATCTCGTTCCCTATTGAGGTTTCTACATAACGCGCATTCTTTCTTTTCCTAGGGTAGCCAATAAAGTATCAATTTATGACCGAACCAAGTCTTTGTGTCAAAATGTCTATATTGGTTGCTAAGGACAATAAACAACAAAACTAACATATATTGTCATACTAAAAGATGTTTCTCCTCAGAATTGTATCTATAATCTAAATATCAATAGATTTGTGGTATAATTTGTCTAAAAATAAGCAATTCTGTATTTTGTCAAATGCCATAAGGTAGCAATTCAAAGTTAGGAAAAAATCTTAAAATTGACACTCATAATTTTTAACCACCCTCTTTTCCTTCCTATCTAATAAATAAGGCTTACTATTTGTGTTATGCATGTGTATATTTCTGGAAAGAGCATCTTCCATAGATTTCATTTTAATAGTTAAAAGGTGAAATATAATCTCTTTTTGGTGTAACCATGGCAACAATCTGCATTTATTTGATACAAAATATTGCAAAAAAGGGGGATGAACATGTCACAAAAGTCTCAAAAATTTGGTCCAAAGGAAAATTTCAATCAATTAGAATGATACCTTTCCTGAAACCATAGACCTATATCTATCAAGAGGTCCAAAAAATCATATGCATTTCTGCTTGTTTTCCATAAAATTGAATTGAAAAGATCGAGCAATAAATCTTTGTTGAAAACACTACAATAATTTCTAGATCTAGGGCGGTGTGGATAGGAAAATACGGACTGTCAAACAGAAAATGGCCTATAAAACATGCTAAAATCAATCTAAATGATCATATAAACCCACTTGGAAGGCTATATTATTCTTCATTTATCTAAAAATCAATTTTATTGTACAAACGCTTTCATATTTAAAAAATTCACCATGGCCATAATGCGAAACTAAACTTCTAACTGTGTATTGCTACCTTAATTAAGGATAAACATTTTTTTTTTTTCAAATTCCACTTTAAATGGATTTCTGTGTTCTTCTAGCTAAACTGAGCAAATTGGCCTGCTAGTTTTGAAAATTGGTTCAGAAATGAATATTTTATGAAGGTTAGCAGTTGTCACTGAAATGCAACAAAAAAGAGATATGAAGAAACATGCCATGTCAAAGTGTAAATTCTCCTTTTTTAGTCAAATTTCTAAAACTATACCTTCTGTGCTTGTCTTTTCTTGTTTAAAAACTTAAATTAACCTTAACAGTAGACAAATTTTACAAATTAAAGCTATTTTAAAGCTCTAGTATGTCAATTTTGTTGTGTATTAGCATACCAAAGCCTTGGTTAAAATTTAGCAAATACTGAATTAATTTATAACAGCGGGAACAAATTTAGACTTAATTCATGCTAAATTGTAACTTTATACTTACTAAAATAATGAATTTGATTTATTTGCATGAAAAAATATATCGCGTTCCCTATTGAGGTTTCTACATAACGCGCATTCTTTCTTTTCCTAGGGGTAGCCAATAAAGTATCAATTTATGACCGAACCAAGTCTTTGTGTCAAAATGTCTATATTGGTTGCTAAGGACAATAAACAACAAAACTAACATATATTGTCATACTAAAAGATGTTTCTCCTCAGAATTGTATCTATAATCTAAATATCAATAGATTTGTGGTATAATTTGTCTAAAATAAGCAATTCTGTATTTTGTCAAATGCCATAAGGTAGCAATTCAAAGTTAGGAAAAAATCTTAAAATTGACACTCATAATTTTTAACCACCCTCTTTTCCTTCCTATCTAATAAATAAGGCTTACTATTTGTGTTATGCATGTGTATATTTCTGAAAGAGCATCTTCCATAGATTTCATTTTAATAGTTAAAAGGTGAAATATAATCTCTTTTGGTGTAACCATGGCAACAATCTGCATTTATTTGATACAAAATATTGCAAAAAGGGGATGAACATGTCACAAAAGTCTCAAAATTTGGTCCAAAGGAAAATTTCAATCAATTAGAATGATACCTTTCCTGAAACCATAGACCTATATCTATCAAGAGGTCCAAAAAATCATATGCATTTCTGCTTGTTTTTCCATAAAATTGAATTGAAAAGATCGAGCAATAAATCTTTGTTGAAAAACACTACAATAATTTCTAGATCTAGGGAGGTGTGGATAGGAAAATACGGACTGTCAAACAGAAAATGGCCTATAAAACATGCTAAAATCAATCTAAATGATCATATAAACCCACTTGGAAGGCTATATTATTCTTCATTTATCTAAAAATCAATTTTATTGTTCAAACGCTTTCATATTTAAAAATTCACCATGGCCATAATGCGAAACTAAACTTCTAACTGTGTATTGCTACCTTAATTAAGGATAAACATTTTTTTTTTTTCAAATTCCACTTTAAATGGATTTCTGTGTTCTTCTAGCTAAACTGAGCAAATTGGCCTGCTAGTTTTGAAAATTGGTTCAGAAATGAATATTTTATGAAGGTTAGCAGTTGTCACTGAAATGCAACAAAAAAGAGATATGAAGAAACATGCCATGTCAAAGTGTAAATTCTCCTTTTTTAGTCAAATTTCTAAAACTATACCTTCTGTGCTTGTCTTTTCTTGTTTAAAAACTTAAATTAACCTTAACAGTAGACAAATTTTACAAATTAAAGCTATTTTAAAGCTCTAGTATGTCAATTTTGTTGTGTATTAGCATACCAAAGCCTTGGTTAAAATTTAGCAAATACTGAATTAATTTATAACAGCGGAACAAATTTAGACTTAATTCATGCTAAATTGTAACTTTATACTTACTAAAATAATGAATTTGATTTATTTGCATGAAAAATATATCTCGTTCCCTATTGAGGTTTCTACATAACGCGCATTCTTTCTTTTCCTAGGGTAGCCAATAAAGTATCAATTTATGACCGAACCAAGTCTTTGTGTCAAAATGTCTATATTGGTTGCTAAGGACAATAAACAACAAAACTAACATATATTGTCATACTAAAAGATGTTTCTCCTCAGAATTGTATCTATAATCTAAATATCAATAGATTTGTGGTATAATTTGTCTAAAATAAGCAATTCTGTATTTTGTCAAATGCCATAAGGTAGCAATTCAAAGTTAGGAAAAATCTTAAAATTGACACTCATAATTTTAACCACCCTCTTTTCCTTCCTATCTAATAAATAAGGCTTACTATTTGTGTTATGCATGTGTATATTTCTGGAAAGAGCATCTTCCATAGATTTCATTTTTAATAGTTAAAAAGGTGAAATATAATCTCTTTTTGGTGTAACCATGGCAACAATCTGCATTTATTTGATACAAAATATTGCAAAAAAGGGGGATGAACATGTCACAAAAGTCTCAAAAATTTGGTCCAAAGGAAAATTTCAATCAATTAGAATGATACCTTTCCTGAAACCATAGACCTATATCTATCAAGAGGTCCAAAAAAAATCATATGCATTTCTGCTTGTTTTTCCATAAAATTGAATTGAAAAGATCGAGCAATAAATCTTTGTTGAAAAACACTACAATAATTTCTAGATCTAGGGAGGTGTGGATAGGAAAATACGGACTGTCAAACAGAAAAATGGCCTATAAAACATGCTAAAATCAATCTAAATGATCATATAAACCCACTTGGAAGGCTATATTATTCTTCATTTATCTAAAAATCAATTTTATTGTACAAACGCTTTCATATTTAAAAATTCACCATGGCCATAATGCGAAACTAAACTTCTAACTGTGTATTGCTACCTTAATTAAGGATAAACATTTTTTTTCAAATTCCACTTTAAATGGATTTCTGTGTTCTTCTAGCTAAACTGAGCAAATTGGCCTGCTAGTTTTGAAAATTGGTTCAGAAATGAATATTTTATGAAGGTTAGCAGTTGTCACTGAAATGCAACAAAAAAGAGATATGAAGAAACATGCCATGTCAAAGTGTAAATTCTCCTTTTTTAGTCAAATTTCTAAAACTATACCTTCTGTGCTTGTCTTTTCTTGTTTAAAACTTAAATTAACCTTAACAGTAGACAAATTTTACAAATTAAAGCTATTTTAAAGCTCTAGTATGTCAATTTTGTTGTGTATTAGCATACCAAAGCCTTGGTTAAAATTTAGCAAATACTGAATTAATTTATAACAGCGGAACAAATTTAGACTTAATTCATGCTAAATTGTAACTTTATACTTACTAAAATAATGAATTTGATTTATTTGCATGAAAAAATATATCGCGTTCCCTATTGAGGTTTCTACATAACGCGCATTCTTTCTTTTCCTAGGGTAGCCAATAAAGTATCAATTTATGACCGAACCAAGTCTTTGTGTCAAAATGTCTATATTGGTTGCTAAGGACAATAAACAACAAAACTAACATATATTGTCATACTAAAAGATGTTTCTCCCTCAGAATTGTATCTATAATCTAAATATCAATAGATTTGTGGTATAATTTGTCTAAAAATAAGCAATTCTGTATTTTGTCAAATGCCATAAGGTAGCAATTCAAAGTTAGGAAAAAATCTTAAAATTGACACTCATAATTTTTAACCACCCTCTTTTCCTTCCTATCTAATAAATAAGGCTTACTATTTGTGTTATGCATGTGTATATTTCTGGAAAGAGCATCTTCCATAGATTTCATTTTTAATAGTTAAAAAGGTGAAATATAATCTCTTTTTGGTGTAACCATGGCAACAATCTGCATTTATTTGATACAAAATATTGCAAAAAGGGGATGAACATGTCACAAAAGTCTCAAAATTTGGTCCAAAGGAAAATATCAATCAATTAGAATGATACCTTTCCTGAAACCATAGACCTATATCTATCAAGAGGTCCAAAAAAAATCATATGCATTTCTGCTTGTTTTTCCATAAAATTGAATTGAAAAGATCGAGCAATAAATCTTTGTTGAAAAACACTACAATAATTTCTAGATCTAGGGCGGTGTGGATAGGAAAATACGGACTGTCAAACAGAAAAATGGCCTATAAAACATGCTAAAATCAATCTAAATGATCATATAAACCCACTTGGAAGGCTATATTATTCTTCATTTATCTAAAAATCAATTTTATTGTACAAACGCTTTCATATTTAAAAAATTCACCATGGCCATAATGCGAAACTAAACTTCTTACTGTGTATTGCTACCTATTTTCTATTCTTTATTATTTTTTATTATTTTTATACGACCGCAAACAATTTTTGCGGTCGTATATTGGTATGACGTTGGCGTCGTCGTCGTCGTCGTCGTCGTCCGAAGACACATTGGTTTTCGCACAATAACTTTAGTTTAAGTGAATTGATCTCTATGAAATTTTACCTTAAGGTTCAATACCACAAAAGAAAGGTTGGGATTGATTTGGGGGATTATGATACCAACAGTTAAGGAATTGGGGGCCAAAAAGGGGCCAAAAATAAGCATTTTTGTAACTTCCAGACAATAACTTGTGTGTTAGTGTATGGATCTATCTGACATTGTACCACAAGGTTCCATACAACAAAAGGGAATGCTGGGATTGATTTTGGGTACAATTGCCTCAAAATTTTAGGAATTAGGGGCAAAAAAGGGGCAAAAAACAAGCATTTTTCTAGTTTCATGACAATAACTTGTGTGTAAGTGTATGGATCTTTCTGAAATTGTACTACAACGTTCTATATCACAAAGGGAAAGCTGGAATTGAGTTTGAGGGTTATTGCCCAAAACGTTTAAGAATAAGGGGCCAAAAAGGGGCCAAAAAGGGGCCAAAAATAAGCATTTTTCTAGTTTCCAGACAATAACTTGTGTTCAAGTGTATGGCTCTCTCTGAAATTGTTCTGCAAGGTACCATACCACAAAGGGAAGGCTGGGATTGATTTTGGGGGTAATTGCCTCAAAATTTTAGGAATTAGGGGCCAAAAAGGGGCAAAAAACAAGCATTTTTCTAGTTTCAGGACAATAAATTGTGTGTAAGTGTATGGATCTTTATGAAATTGTATTACAAGGTTCCATATCACAAAGGGAAAGCTGGGTTTGAGTTTGGGGGTAATTGCCCTAAATGTTTAGGAATAAGGGGCCAAAAAACAAGCATTTTTCTAGTTCCAGACAATAACTTGTGTTCAAGTGTACGGATCTCTCTGAAATTGTACTGCAAGGTACCATATTACAAAGGGAAGGCTGGGATTGAGTTTGGGGATGGGCCCAGTTTTCAAGTTGGTCCAAATTGGGGTCCAAAATTAAACTTTGTTTGATTTCAACAAAAATTGAATATATGACGTTCTTTGATATGATGAATCTAACCATGTATTTAGATTTTTGATTTTTGGGCCCCGTTATCAAATTGGTCCACATTGAGGTCAAAAGGGTCCAAAATTAAACTTTGTTTGATTTCATCAAAAATTGAATTCTTTGGATTTTTTGATATGCTGAATCTAACCATGTATTTAGATTTTGGATATTGAACCATAATAGGTAAATTAATATTTTTTAAGTTCTTAGACCACATTCATTTTGTGTCAGAAACCTATGCTGTGTCAAATATTTAATCACAATCCAAATTCAGAGCTGTATCAAGCTTGAATGTTGTGTCCATACTTGTCCCAACTGTTCAGGGTTCGACCTCTGCGGTCGTATCAAGCCAGGGGCGGATCCAGCCATTTTAAAAAGGGGGGGGGGGTTCCTAACCCAGGATAAAGGGGGGTTCCAACTATATGTCCCCATTCAAATGCATTGATCGTCCAAAAAAAAGGGGGGTTCCAACCCCCGGAACCCCCCTCTGGATCCGCCACTGCAAGCTGCGCCCAGCGGAGCATTTTATTTTTTCTTTTATTTATTTTATTTGCCCTGTATTCTGCACCTTTTGCACATTATTCTTGAATCTATCATACAAGTGGGTTTGAATTGGCCAAATACCAAGTCACATTTATTAATGGAGGAGCAACAAAGGAGTGCCTCTCTAAACCCTATTAAATAAGTATACAATGTACAAACAGGCCAAACTCAGTAAAGACCCGTCTAAATTCAACAACACTTACCGTTATCTAGATAACATATTTTTTGTTAAATAATCAAGAATTCTCTAAATATACTGCCGAAATTTACCCAAAGGAACTTACTCTAAATTAATCAAATATTAACAGCAATAACTGTCCTTTCCTAGATTTAGATATTTCAGTTTTAAACCAGAAACTCAACGCAAAAATTTACAACAAAAACTTAAAACCTTAACTAACATTGATACAGAGATATGGTTTGCAAGTTTGGGTGTACCTGTAGAAAACTTATTTCAAACGGAAATTTTACGGTGATGTTGTTTACCGAGCTCGGAAATTTAGATCCGGGTAAACTAATCAATCCTTTAAATAAACTTATTCTAAAAGGTTACCAATTCAACACTGCAATAAGATCTTTCAATATTGTTTTTATTATTATGAATATTGAATTTCTTATCAGTAAATTAAAACCATACTAAATATTATTGTTATACACATATGCACTTTCATGTTACTACAATCTGTCGATACCTATATTTTGGCATTGCACAAGGTCATTTTTTTCTCTGACTGTTAATGACGTCTTTACACTAAATCAATTGGATGTTGGTTGTGTACTGATTGATATTTTAGTCTTAGATGCATGATTTTTTTTATTAGTTGTTATTGGCTTTGAACTAGCTGTCAGTAACTGCGAGTACTCTCAGATCTGTACTTTGTGTCTTTTTTGTTGTTAGGGATGTATAAATACCCTGCCACGTCCGGTTGTTAGATGTTTTTCTGATTTGTATCGATCTGATGAGTTAAGCCCTTTTCAACTAATTTTTATAGTTTGTTCTTATGTTGTGCTGTAACACCACTGTCCCAAGTTAGGGGTGGGTTGAGCGCTCACAATCATGTTTAACTTTTTAGTCGAAAGATTGTCGATATTGTTTTAAACCCTACGACTTGTCTATTCGTTCAGTGCAAACAATTGTTTACGTGCTGTCATTTTTTTATCGTTGTTTTATTTTCATTTTCAACGCTGGGGAATTAAAAAAATGAAACTAGTATTTTTTTTTCATTCATAATGAAACTTTACTCATATTTAAGACAGAAATTGTATAATTCACTAAATTGTATAATTCACTAACTAGTTTTTTTTTCTGGTTTATTTGTATTGTTGGTCTACTGTATTATTACAAATATCCTAAATATCTTGATCATACAGTATAGTGAAAGAGAATTGCATCCGAGATCGCATTGTGAAATGGGCTTAAAACATTTTTTAGTCTTATATCATGGGGTCTAGGGGTGCGAAAATGTGTGAATAAGTATACATTTTACCAGTTTTACTGTCCCCTCTATTTGTCGGTGGGCATTCCACCTCGTTTTGAAAATCCTAGGTCGAATATGAAGTAATGAATGTATGAAGAATTTGTCTAACGTGCAAATACATTGCCCATTATGTTATGGCTACATTTGCACGCACTTTGCACTAGCTCGTTAAAATATTATTCCTGAAATCATTTTACATTTTTGTCTCGCCTGCGACGAAAGTCCCAGTACTTTCGTCGCAGCATGCGAGACATTGGCATTACTATCCGGCAGCGGTGGCGGTGATGTAAACTATTCGTATAAAGCTTTGTATTTCAGATGGTAGAAGAGCTGGATGCTTCATATCTTGTATGCAGATGCCTTATATTACGAAGTTTTCGTCTGCATATGTCCATTGTCCTTCACCTCGTTTTCATGGTTCAACGACTGTTTGAAAAAAAATATATAAAACATGTGAATTTCTCACTTATGAGTAATAGGATAACTACATTTGATATATGGGTTCCTTGCAACGTGTACATGTCCGTCAGACAGGGTTCACCTGACCTCGAAATCATTTCATGGATCAGTGATCGAGGTTACAGTTACGTGATTAGGTCCGTTTCTAAAAAAACTGTAAGCAGTAGGTCAACTATATGTGATGGAATGATTGTACATTTCAGTCTGGCAGGTTTCATCTAACCTTGACTTCATGTTCATGGTTCATTGGCCAATGTTAAGTTTTTGTGTTTTTGTCTGTTTTTCAAGTATTAAAGCAATAGGTCAACTGTATTTGGTGTATGGAATGATTGTAAGGTGTACATGTCTGTCTGGCAGGTATCATCTGGCCTTGACCTCATTTTTATGGTTCATTGGTAAATGTTAAGTTTTTGTGTTTTGGTCTATTTTTCAAATACTAATAGCAATAAGTCAGCTATATTTGGTATATGGAATAATTGTAAGGTGAACATGTCTGTCTGGCAGGTATAATCTGTCCTTGACCTTATTTTCATGGTTCATTTGTCAATGCTAAGTTTTATGTTTTGGTCTGTTATTCAATTACCATAAACAATAGGTCAACTATATTTAGTGTATAAACAAAACTGAAAGGTATGTGTATGTCTGACAGGATTTATCTGACCTTGACCTCATTATCATAGATCTTGAAAAATGTTAAGTTTATGGGATACTTTTAGTAAAACCTTTATCTTTCAGACTTTCGACATAAAATCAATGGCCAGTAAAGCAGGCGAGACATTTATGCATGTGCAGAAAGAACAATATTACAATATATTAAGAATTCTCCTTATTGAAGCATATTTGGTGAGGTTTGTGGTACGTCAACATGCCCCTGGTAATATATCATTTTATAAAGGCGTGTCAAACTGCCAGAAGTATCCAAACAACTGTCCTATTGGACAAATATTAAAGTACTGTGATGCCGTTAACGATGTAATTTATGAAATGACTTTATTATAGTTTATGGACACAGTTTTAAAACATCAAGGAGTAATGTACTTTATTTTCGAAATAATTGTTCAAAATACATTGATTTCGAAAAAGTATAATTCAATTCAATTTCAAGGTATTTATTTATTTATTGCCATATAAACTTTTAACAATAAGTTTGTGACAAATACAAAATAAGTAGACAATATAACTGAAATTCACATATATATGTGAAACCTGTGTTGTTATATGGGAGTGAAATATGGGGAGCTTCAGTAATAAATAAACTAAATAAAAATGAACATAATCTATTTAAACTATGCAAGGACATGAAACAAGAAAGTATTCATGTCAAATTCTGTAAATTTTCAATGGGTTTAGGTAAAAAATCTACAAATATAGCTGTATTGGGTGAAATGGGAAGATATCCCTTATTTCGTGAAGTAATTTTAAATATGCTTAGATATTATAAATATATATTAAAGTCTGATGATATCCTTCTCTCTGAAGCTCTGCATGTCTCTAAATCACTAAATAGTTTAAACAAAAATAGTTGGTATAGTTGTATTGTTATTCTTATGAAATATCTTGATATAGATCTTAAACTTGTTAAAAATTCAAACATGGATTTAAAATCACTAATTTACCGGAAATTAAAACAGAAATATTCTTGTATTTGGAAATCTGAACTTTACAATGATAGACAAAATAAACAGTATGGAAATAAACTAAGAACTTACAGATTATTTAAAGAAAATATTTGTATGGAAAAATACTTATTAATTTTAAATGAGGATGAATGGCGATTGCTCACTAAGTTCAGAGTCAGTGCACATAAATTAGAAATTGAAAGAGGCAGATATGTGGGACTTCGAGTGGAGGATAGAATATGTAAATTATGCAACACTGAAGTTTAGGATGAAATTCATTTTCTTCTTCAGTGTCCTGTTTTAGAAAATAAAAGATCTGAATATATAAATTACTTAAATAAGGTTAACAAAAACTTTAAATAAATCAAAATTAATACGGTTAATGTCATCTGAGGATAATGTTATAATTAAAATAGTAAGTTTATTATTGTGTACTTTATTTAAAGAGAGAAACTTAATTCTAGATACAGTTTAGTCACCGGTAGTTTGTCCATCTATATTATATTGTAAAACTATATATATTATTCCTTTAGATGTTAAATAATCAATGTAATCAATATGTAATCACTTGTATGAAATTGAACTTAATTGTACTGCTCAAATTATTGGGCATCATAATTGACAATAAAAAACTTTGTATTGTATTGTATTGTTTATATATATATATATATATATATATATATATATACAAGTCTAAATTGAAAACAACGTTCAAACCTATGATTGCGTTGGATATATATATACACAATCATTTGATAACAGTAAATAGTCCAGTGTCCCCTGTCCTCAGTTCTAATGACTTTTTGATGTAGGACCCCAATTTATTTACTTGTGATGGTGTTGATGGATTGAGTATAAAAATCACCTTTTCTTCATCAGACAAATCTTTAACATTAAAGAATTCCAAATTATCAAAAAAGTTGTTTCTCATGCAGTTCCCTATTTAATTCACAATCTAATAAAAAATGTTTTTCATCTTCTAATATGTTACATTTAAGGCATAATCTCTGCTCTCTATGTAAAGTTTGTTGTTCTTAAATAGTCTTGAAAAAATAGAGCTTGTTTTATATAACCTTTAAATGAATTATTTATTTTTAGGTCTGAACTAGTATCTTGTTATTTTTGTGTTATATCTCAATTAAGTTCACATAAAATATTGTTTACATAGGTAAACCAGGAGTATACTCCTTCAGTGTCTAAATTTTTGCTAAGCATGTAAGCTTCTTTTAAAAGAGGATTTATTTTACAACATTAAAATCTCTTTAAATATAATAAAGTTTGTGTTTTAATATTAAATTCTATGGGAAGTCTCCCCAATTCAGCTCTAGTTGCAAGATTAGATGCATTCTTTCTAGTTCCTAGTAAAAATTTACAAACTTCGAAATGTAATTTTTCAATTGGACTTTTTTCAGCAAAACTTAAAATGTCTACTTCTTTTTTCCAGAATTTAAAGCTCTATTTTTGCTCTAAAAAGAGATATATGTGTCTAAATATGTTACTTCAGAGTTGTATATCATAATTGGTTTTATGAGGGAATCAAAGAGATGGCATGCCACTTTGACTGGTAAATTATTCAAAGACTTTGTATAAGCTTTCAAACCAAATAAAGCTGTTTTGGCTTTTTTTACTAGTTCTTTAGTACTATGAGACAGGTTGCCATTACATTTAAGTAATAAGCCTAAAATGAAAATTCTGATATATTATCAATGTAAGTGTTTTTAAAACTTATAAATGGTGGTTCCAGTTTAGAGCATATCATATTAAATATCATGGATTTTGTCTCTTTAATATTTAATTCTATCTGCCATTTATCACAGTATAAAGCTAAATTATTGAGACCATTCTGAAGTTTTAGTTTCTGATAATATTAATAAGTCATCTGCAAAAAGCAGGCAACTCAGTTTTGAGTCTATGATTTTTAGAGGATAACATAAATCATTTTCAAAGACCTCTGTAATATCATTAATGAAAATATTAAATAAAGTAGGACTCAGTGAATCACCTTGCTTTACCCCTGTTGTAATATTAACCACACCAGTTACCATGTTTTTGTATTTAAGTCAAGACCCAGTGTCATCATATTGATGTTTTATAATGTCAAAAAGTTTCTTTCCTACTCCCATATTAGAAAGTTTGTACAAAAGAGCATCTCTCCATACAGAGTCAAATGCCTTTCTTAGATCTACAAAACAAGCATAAAATTTCTTTTTGTTTTTATGTAAATACTTATTTATTAGAAATTTTAATATCAAAATGCTATCTGCAGTTCTGTGGTTCTCTCTGAAACCAAATTGACTGTTATGTAGGAGTGGGTTTTTACTCCTATAAGAAGTGTTTTAGATACGGGGGAAAATTGTCTTGGTTCACTAGCTCACATATAAAAGGTACTCCATTATATAACTATAATTGTTTATTCAACATGAAAGAGGCATCCATAATAGTTCATGTGATGCAAGGTTTGCACTAATATATATAATTCCAGAAATAGATGTTCCTATGGCAAATGCAATTCTAAAAGTGAATCAAAAACTTTAAAACCTAACTCTATAATTAATTTAACTGACCCTTTAGCCTATTACTTAATTTTCTAAATTAATCTGAAGTATCAAACCTTTGACCTTTTAATTACCAAATGGAAATGCTGAATTTGACAGAACGTATTTATATAAGAATCTTTAATGTCTCATGTAATGGTCAATAACATGTGAAATAAACAATTAATCACAATTAATTACTTTTCTGAACTACTTCTACTAAAGACACTAAAATCAACATCTGTTGTTTACTAATAAAACTAAGCATGCAAATTTTTTTATCTTCAACATGAAATAATCGAAATACTGAAAATTGTTTAAAATATATCTTTCCAAATTTTCATGTAAATTGACTCTACTATATTTCCGTCTTGCTTAATAAAATTTTTGGTCTTCAAAATTCAAATGCATTAAAAAATTGAAAATGAAAGTATAAAATGATCAATAATTATAAAAGAAAACAAAACACAATATTTAACAAAACACAATTATTAAAGTTAATGTTCATTCATTTTCACACAGCATTCTGTCCTATTGATTTAAGTTCAAAATTCAAATATGTCAAAATCTGTAAGCGACATTAGCTTAGATCGTTCATAGAATTTGAAAGTTCTGGTAATTAGTATATTTCACAAATCATCAGGTATTTAGGAACAAAATGTTATAGTTCTGCACGGTTTCAGTTATTAAACTGCAAATATCTTAAGTTCAGTTTATATAGGCATATCCAATCGTTTAAGTAAAATTGTCATAGTTCATCATCTTAATTGTTGAAATAAGTTACAAATGTTTTTCAGTTCAGCATTCTTGGTATTTATGTATTAAAGAATAGTGGGTGTCCATACAATATAATCCTCATTAGGCATTTATCAAGTATTCAAATGTTTGTCGTTTCACTCTTGTGTAATACTGTTCTGTAGTATAGTCCAAATGTTCTATAAATGTTCTAATAAGCATGCAAAAACTAACTATAAAATTATCTATGCAACTTATATACATTCCATGGATTTTATGAAGCCCTAAAATTGGCTATATTTGACTTTCACTTTTCATATGCGATTTTCATTTGCACAAATTTGATCAAATTGACTTCACTTTTCACATTTCATTTCTATGAATTGAATTATCTCATATTTTTCACATATATCGTGATATATCTTTTATAATTTTAGGCCTATGATTTACTTAAATTCACATGATTTCTTTATGTTCCACTAATTAGAATACTTCACTATGAAGGCAATAATGATAGCACTTATATTCCATAATTATCATATTTTTTTCTTTCTCTATATATGATTCACTGAATAAAATGAAGTGACATAAAACACTGATATTAACTTTTGCTTGTTGGAAGTCTTTAGCACAAATGCATAAATATTGTTAAATCTTCTTAGTCCATATATCATTGAGAAGTATATACAAAAGTTCGGAAGATAGATGGTTAACCAGAATAAGTAAAGATAAGCGATATATGATATAAGATGAGTTATTATATCTAGTATGACTAGTTTCCAACACTATGCTGATTCTATGTGTGTCTTTTATGTCTTTTATGTCTCTTCTTCATTTTTCCAGATTGAGTTTTCTTAACATGAAACTCTCGAACTAAGAATTGTGGTACGTTATGAGCTGGTTCCCATGTCGTTTTCGCAAAGTTTTTCCATTTTATCTTGTACACTTTTCGACCTTGTTGTCTACTGCAAGCTAAAATGTCTTGCACTATACCATATTCGTCATCATTCTGTGTTAACTGAGTCTGTGAATTGTGATTTTGAGTCATATAAACATTGTCATCTTGAGACTGATTAACATTGTCATCTTGATTAAAGTCGTCCTGAGTAGTTGGGAAAAATTCATCCCTGTCAACTGGATCCTCATATGGCTTAAGTCTATTCGCACGAATAAGTGATGTTAGTCTTTTATGAGTGATACAGTCCATAAGTATGATTAGGGCCTAAATCACTAATATAGTATGGTCCAGTCCATTTTAAATGTAGTTCTTCTGACTTGCCTTTTGGAATTTTGGGATTATAAACCCATACACGTTGACCTTCACGAAAATCAGGGTCCTTACTTCTTTTATCATGTTGCATGTTATATTTGTCCTGTGCTGTCTCTACACAATCTTTTGCAATTCGCAAGGTGAGTGCAATGCGTTTCTTAAGTTTCTGAACATATGCTTCTGCACTTGGACTAAGTTTCTTGGAAATAGGGTCCATATCTTAGGTAACACCAAGGGGAGAACGCATGTTTTGTCCAAATAACATATGAAAAGGTGAAAATCCTGTTGACTTGATACAATCTGTTTTCCTATATGCCATAAGTATGCCAGGTAACATGTTACTCCAATTTTCTTGTGTCTCATCAATGTATGTACGCAAAGACTGAGCTAAAGTTCGATTGTATCTTTCACATGTACTGTTGGTCACTGGATGGTATGAACTTGTTTTATAATGTTTGATATCCATTCGTTTACATAGTTCTGCTATAACATTCGAAAGAAAATTTCTGCCACGGTACGAAACAAAAGATGAAGGACATCCATATCTACATGTTATTTCGGTATAAAGTTTTTCAGCTATTTCAGTAGCTTCTTGTGATTTTAAAGAAAACGCTTCTGGGAATCTAGAAAAAAAACTGTCCACACACAAGAGTACATACTGATATTTGTCTTTCGTAGCTGTTAACGGTCCTAATATGTCCATATGCCATCTTTCAAAAGTTGACACTGGTGGTAAAGGATGTAAAGGTGTAGGATGTTTGTGAGTTTGTTGTTTTGCAAGTTGACATTTTTCACAAGTTTTTACATATTCTGGAATGTTAGCATACATCTTTGGCCAATAGTATTTTGAAGAAACAACCGAGTAAGTACGATCAAAACCTTGGTGAGCTCCCCCTATGTTACTATCATGACATGCTTTCATGACTTCAAGTCTTAAAGATTTGGGTATTGTCAACTGATGCTTTAATCTATTGTTTTTTGGTAACTCCTTGCACGTTGTTCTTTTGAAATGGTATAAAATCCCATCTAATAAGGCATATTGTTCACTTTCTACTACAACTTTAATTGCAGACTGTTTATTGTCTGGTAATTCACCACAAGATAGATAAGCATAAATAAATTTCAAGTCTGGACATCCAGACTGTAATTGTTTAATTTCATCCACGCGATTATCAATCATTGAAATTATCTCTTCATCATTAAGACTGTGGTCAGTTACACTATTAATAGGATATCCCTGTTGGGTTGTAAATTGTTCAAAGAGTTTATATTCTAGAGAAACTATTGCAGGTTCTGTGTCACTCAAGGTACTAATATCACAGTCATAAATCTGTTCATTGTCTGGATATTTAATTCTAGATAATACATCAGCATTCTGATGTTGTTTTCTTGGTTTATGAATAACTTCAAAGTCAAATCCTTGCAATAATAAACTCCATCTACTTAGTCTGCCAGATGCAAACTTTATATTTCGCAACTATTTCAAAGCAGAATGGTCAGTAATTACTGTAAAACGCTGATGTTCAAGAACATGTTTGTACTGTCTAACTCCCTCTACTAAAACTAAACATTCACGTTCTGAAATACCATACTTTCTTTCCAACGGTGGTAAGGTACGTCTCATAAAAGCAATTGGATGTTCTCTACCATTGTCATCATTCTGGGAAAGTATATAACTAATGCTCTCTCCAGATGCATCTGTAGACAAAATGAATGGCTCATTTATATTTGGATATGCTAACACAGGAGTTGTTGTAAGTGCTGCTTTCAGTAATTAAAAGCAATGTCACAAGAATCAGTCCATACAAATTTAACATCCTTTAACAAAAGTTTATTCAAAGGAGCACTCATGTCACCATAATTCCGAATGAAACGCCTATAATAGTTACAAAGTCCAAGAAAACTACGTACGTCATGAACATTGTTAGGTTTAGGAAAGTTTGAAACTGCAGTTGTCTCCATTTCATCAACCTCTAAACCATCCTTAGTAATCACATGTCCTAAGTAATTTACACGTTTTGCTACAAAAGTGCATTTTTCTGGTTTTAAGCGCAAATTAGCATTGCTAAGTCTATCAAAAACTTCCTGTAAATGCATAAAATGTTCATCTAAGGTAGCATTAAAGACTAAAATATCATCAATATAACATAAAGCGTTTTTACAAGTTAATCCTTGTAAGACTTTGGACATCACCATTTGAAAACTCATAGCAGCATTCGCAAGACCAAAGGGAAGGGTACGAAATTGATATAATCTATTGTGTGTCACAAATGCAGTTTTTTTTTTGAGTTTTCATCAAGCGGAATTTGCCAGAACGAACTAGCCATATCAAAAACGGAAAAATATTTGGCATTAGCTTCTCCTATAGAGTCAAGCATATCATCTAAACGTGGTAAAGGAAAAATTTCAGGCGTAGTAACTTTATTTATCTTGCGAAAGTCTATTGTGAAGCGAAAATTTCCCTATTTCTTCTTCACAAGGACCACAGGACTACTCCATTCTGAGTTAGAATGTTCAATAATATTGTATTTTAGCATTTCTTCTACTTGACGATCAATTTCAGCTCTTTGTTTTGGATTTGTGCGGTAAAATCGTTGTTGAATAGGCCTTGCACTACCAGTATCAATTTTAAGCTCATACACATTCTTGCAGTATCCTTATTCTGATAAATCTTTTGCAAACACATTACGGTTCTTTCCAAGAAATGTAAGAAATTTTTCCTTTTGACTTGTATCAAATCACTATTTTCCAAATTAACATTCAATTCTTTAGCAATTGATAAATATTACCCATTTTCCTTACAATGTTCTTGAGGATTAGGATTTTGTGATTCGCATATATCTGATTCATTGATAGAAAAAGCACTAGCAACAATTTTTCCTGACTTTAAACGAACATTTTTATTTATTGGGTTTGACAGTCGCACACATGACGCGCCATTCTCAACAATATTAACAGATTTAGCTCCAATAACATATGAAGTTATAGGTAAATGAGTAGATGGTTCCAATAGAAATAATCCACTCGGTTTAGAAACAATTTTTACTGGTATAACACATTCACATTGTGGTGGTATGTTGACACGGCATACTGTTTTAGCAACAAAACAGTTGTCAAACTGTGGTTGAGATAACTGACAAACAGTTAATCCATCATATAAAGACAAAATTTGTAATCCAAGGTAAATTTTAGCTTATTTATCCTCCAAAAAATCAAGACCAAGTATAATGTTACAATTGAGTTTGGTAAACACATGAAACGTTTGGTTAACTGACAAACGGTTAGCTTTGAAAGTAATGTTAATGCATCCTAGAGGCTTCTGAGTATCATTATTTACACCAATCACAAAAGGTATACGAGATAATTCCAATTTATAATTCTTCAATAGTCTGTACAAATGGTCTTCTGTTATGCATGATATACCTGTGTCCACCAATGCTTGAGTTTTACGGTTATTTACAATTATATACACAAAGTTTTTCTTCATTTTGCAAAATTCTTATTCATCCCTGGAGCGTGACATGGAAAGACATACTTTAGCAAAGTGGTTTAGGGAGCTACCATTTGATTTTTATGGGGGCTAGGATGAAAAATTTTGTCCTGCATTTTTTTTTTAGTTGTAATCTCTGTCCTGCCTTTTTATTTTTCACTCTGTTCGGTCCTGCCTTTTTTTTTTACTCAAAACTCCTGTCCTGCCTATTTTTTTTTATCAAATTTCATCCTAGCCCCCTGCCCCCATAAAAATCAAATGGTAGCTCCCTTAGCTTGCCACATTTGTAGCACTTTTCACCATATGCAGGGCAACGAGTTTGTGGATGAGAGGCACGTCTGCCACAAAAATAACAATCCCTGGTAGGTTGGCGATATGTAGAATTTTTTGGGTAAGTTGTAACACTGACTAATAAGTCCTGTAGTTTTGATTTAATTCTATTCACTGCAGCTACTAAAGAGTTCTGTAAACTTGAATTGTCAACTACTGTTAACTGGGCTAGTTTTGCACTTTGAGCTAATTATTGAATAGTACCAGGATTTTGCTTAAGTACAAATTGTCTAATGCATGGTTTCAGTCCATTAAGTATTATATTAAAAGTCTGTTCATCTGTGAGCTGCAACTCTGCTGTTTTTGTCGTTAATCTTGCAATATAATCTTCAACAGTAGATTTGTTGTGAGTTACAGTATACAGTTCAGCTGTCCTTTGCCATTTAGTTCTGGGATCTGGTTGGAATCTTGCTTGAAATGACTCTTTCGATAGATCATAATCTCCTTTAATATCATCATCCAAACTAATGTACCACCTAAGTGCACTGTCCTTTAAAATATAACGGTAATGTAGTTCTGGTCTTTGCTTCATTCAGTCCTTTAGCTGTTACCATTAATTGAAACTGAGTTATCCATAGTTTTGAGTCACCACCACCCAAAAAATGCGGAATTAAATTAGTATCTATGCTGGACGCCATAGTTATAGTTTTACTTTAAGTCCTCCACCATTATGTAGGAGTGGGCTTTTACTCATATAAGAAGTGTTTTAGATACGGGGGAAAATTGTCTTGGTTCACTAGCTCACAGATAAGAGGTACTCCATTATATAACTATAATTGTTTATTCAACATGAAAGAGGCATCCATAATAGTTCATATGATACAGGTTTACACTAATATATATAATTCCAGAAAAAGATGGCAAATGCAATTCTAAAAGTGAATCAAAAACTCTAAGACCTAACCCTATAATTAATTTAACTGACCCTTTAGCCTATTACTTAATATTCTAAATTTATCTGAAGTATCAAACCTTTGACCTTTTGATTACCAAATGGAAATGCTGAATTTGACAGAACGTATTTATATAAGAATCTTTAATGTCTCATGTAATGGTCAATAACATGTGAAATAATCAATTAATTACAATTAATTACTTTTCTGAACTACTTCTACTAAAGACACTAAAATCAACATCTGTTGTTTACTAATAAAACCAAGCATGCACATTCTTTTATCTTCAACATGCGATTATTATCGAAATACTAAAAATTGTTTAAAATGTAACTTTCCAAATTTTCATGTAAGTTGACTCTTCTATATTTACTTAATATTGGTCATCTATAATTTTAGTAAGCCTATCATTTAGAGTTGCATTAAATATTTTTGCAAGACAATTAATCAAAGAGACTCTTCTGTAGTTATTGGGATCATTTTTATCCCCAGATTTATGTAATGGGACTAAAAATGATTTTCTCCATGGTTTAGGGTATTTTCCTGTTTGCAGGATAAGATTGAATATTTTTACATAATTTTTAATCATAAATGGGTAAGAATATTTTGTAACTTCATTTATTATTCTATCTGGGCCAGCAACTTTCCCTAATTTTAGTCTTTTTATAACTTTTTTTATTTCTGAGAAACTAAATGGTTTATCTGTTTCTAAATTTTCTATAATATTATTTTTATATTTTTAAGTTTATTTTCTATTTCCCTTTGGAAGGAAGCATTAATTTGTGTTGGATTTCCTTGATCCATGAAGTGTTTTATCAATTTGTCTTCTTCTTTTAATATTTCAGGGCTATCTTACAGTCAGTCATCTGTTCTTTTAATTATAAATGATTTTAGTATGTTCCAATATTCTTTTAGACTTTTACCATTATTTTCCGATAGTGTAGCAAATATTTTTTGTTGATATTGTATTTTCTTAAGCTTTGCCATCTTTTTAAGATTTTTACATAATAGGAAATATTTTTGTTTAAATGATTATTATGTAGGTTATTTTTTATTTTGTTACCAATGGAATTAATCTCTTCTTTTGTTTCATAACTTACATTATCTGACCACGGTTGTCTTCTTTTCTTTTTCTTCATTTTTGTTACTTCGAAAAAATTTCTTACACGCTATCTCAGAAATATTTTGCAAAATATGTGTTAACTTGTCTGTCAACTGCTTCATCAACACCATTTTGAGTTTTAAGTATTTCCAGACTAATAATCTCTTCTCTGATATAATCATTGGATAGAGCATTAATCACCAAGTTCTTTGATTGTTCTGTCCATTTGTAAGTATTAATACTTTTCCATTTATTGTTATCTAATTTAAACTCAGTGTTCTCATTAATACACCAGTTTCACATTTAACTGCGCATGTCTAACCTAATTAGCCAAACTATGAAATCACGCGATAATTCCCGAGAATTCATCAACAGGGGGCTTACAGTTGATAAGCAGTGACCATGTAGACTTGGAAAAACAATCACCTGATTAAGTGTTTGCGTTTAAATGTACATGCAACACGAGCATCTTTGAATCAAAACATAAAAATTATATTGACGAGATAAATGACACATTAAAAGATTTTAAAACGGACTACTGTTGTGGTGTTGGTTGCAGTAATAGACGATCTGATATGCCGCCTGACTTTGCACCTTTAATTGTCACGAAGAAGTACTTGGATTCATGCTGAGGTCGTTCACTTAGCGGGTAGAATAAATTAGATAAATAAGCGGGGCTCACTTCATATCCATAGTATTAGGTCATAAATTAAGAAGTCAATTAACACCTTAGTCATGTGGAATCCTCGTTTTACCTTGTACAATATCACCAAATGACAATTGATAAAACGTACCTTTTTCTACATACAGTTACTGAAAAGGGGACGACCATTTGATATTCTGACGGAAGCTAGAAGGTAATTTATTTAACCTTTGTACACAATTATTTCCTGCATTTTGTGTTGCATATTATTTTTAACACATTTTAAAAATAAATCAATGTTAGCATGATCTGAGAGATATGTAAAGTCATTTGTCTTGAAATATTGAACTGAGGACAGGAGACTCTCACTCACTAAAGCATAACCAACAGTGCTAAACCCATTTTAAGACATATAAGTATAATAACCTAACCTAACAATCTTCCATTTACTATACGTAGCCCTGAGGCCAAGCAGAGATCCAAAAGATTTTTACCATGTGTATTTAAAACTTTATCTTGGTTAATTCTTTTGTTTTCTATATCAATGGCACAGTCTGGAGGTAGCAAATCCGAACCATCAAAATTATTTATCTGTAAAGAATCATTTTTGATATAATCTGGTAATTCTCCTGTTCTTGAGTTTAAATCTCCTATAACCAATATTTTACCTCTACTAGATAGTGTGCTTAACTCATGATCAAGCATAATAAAGTCATTTTCAAAATGAGTAGATGAAAATGGAGGAATATAAGAAGCACATAAATATCTGATAATCAAAAAAAAAAAAAATTTGTCCACCTTCAACCATAGTCTTTTTTCTGACAAAGAAGCGTCCTTTACATAACTTATAACCTTCATATATTCTTTTCTGATGTAAATTATTATACCTGCACTATATCGTCTCGACCCTTTTTTCTTTTTACGACATTTTGAAATTAAGTTAAATCCATTTATTTTGAATTCTTCACAGTCCCCTTTCCAGGTTTCTAATAAAATATTAATATCACTTTCAATATTATATATATATATATAACACACGAATAAGTGTTATGAAAATAGTTGTTATATTTTATATATTCACGCAATATTTCGCTAAACAAATTAGCTTCATCAGGCGTGTGCAGCCATCCAGGTGAAAAATTGGATGCTGTAAAGAAAATTTTGCAGCTTAATGTACATGTCTATAATATATTTTTGCCGCTTAATGTACATTGCGATTCTTAAATCAAAACAAATAGTTGTGTTAGTTAAATAGTATGAAGTTCAGGATTTATTCCTTTTGTTTTGGATAAAACTGTTTTTCATCTCTCTCGTTCAGTCCATCAGGTTCAAGAGTACGTAACTGATGCATCCAAAATCTCTCTCTCTCTGTTTTCTACTTTGGTTGTCCCAATTTTGGTTTACCTCTATTATTTGAAAGGTGATATTTTCAAAAGTATGTACTGTTTTTAAGAGGTGTCTCGTGATTGGGCAGTTTCTTCCTTTGGTATAAAATGACCGGTGATTATTAAGTCTGATGTTGAATTTAGTTTCTGTTTCGCCAACATATTGCAGCTTGCAAGTTCCACAAGTAAGAATATAAATACTATTTGCGGTTTTGCAATTAGATGTAACATAGATGTTGTATCGCTGCTTTGTTACTGTGCTGGTGAAAAAGTGTTCAGTGTTGGCTACTTTACAGCACTTACAATTGCTTCTTCCGCATTGTTTGTAACACCCGATTTTAGAGGTCTCTTGTTTTTTTATTTTAGATGTAACAAGTATGTCTTTGAGATTTTTTGGGTCTGCGATAAGCAATAACAGGAGGTGATGGAAACATTTCTTTTAAGGAAGAGTCATTTTCAATAAGACGCCAGTGCTTGCGGACAGTAGATGAAATATTTGTCAAATCAGGATAGAAGGTGACAACAAATGGAATTCTATCTGTGCGGGTCGTCTTATCTTTGTATTCCATGAGGATCTTTCGATCTTGTTCTTGTGCTTTATCGAAAGCTTCTGAGATATGTTTGTTTTTGTATCCTCTTGATTTTAGTTGTTTTCTGAGTTGTCCCAAACGGTAGTGGATTCGAGGAGCAAATTCGCTTTAGTCTGATGGCTTGACTGTAAGGAATGCTCCTGGAGCAGTGTTTCGGTGACAACTCTTCGGAGAGAAACTGGTGTTTGTCAGTTTTCTTTGTGTGGAGATCTGTTGTCATGACCCTGTTTTGACAAATGTGGTGGTGTCGAGAAACGCAATTTTTTCGCTTGAAAATTCAGATGTAAATTTTATTGAATGATGGAACTTATTACAATGATCTAAAAAGTTATTGCTTATCGCAGACCCAAAAATCTCAAAGACATACTTGTTACATCTAAAATAAAAAAAACAAGAGACCTCTAAAATCGGGTGTTACAAACAATGCGGAAGAAGCAATTGTAAGTGCTGTAAAGTAGCCAACACTGAACACTGTTTCACCAGCACAGTAACAAAGCAGCGATACAACATCTATGTTACATCTAATTGCAAAACGGCAAATAGTATTTATATTCTTACTTGTGGAACTTGCAAGCTGCAATATGTTGGCGAAACAGAAACAGAAACTGCCCAATCACGAGACACCTCTTAAGAACAGTACATACTTTTGAAAATATCACCTTTCAAATAATAGAGGTAAACCAAAATTGGGACAACCAAAGTAGAAAACAGAGAGAGAGAGAGATTTTGGATGCATCAGTTACGTACTCTTGAACCTGATGGACTGAACGAGAGAGATGAAAAACAGTTTTATCCAAAACAAAAGGAATAAATCCTGAACTTCATACTATTTAACTAACACAACTATTTGTTTTGATTTAAGAATCGCAATGTACATTAAGCGGCAAAATATATTATAGACATGTACATTGCTGCAAAATTTTCTTTACAGCATCCAATTTTTCACCTGGATGGCTGCACACGCCTGATGAAGCTAATTTGTTTAGCGAAATATTGCGTGAATATATAAAATATAACAACTATTTTCATAACACTTATTCGTGTGTTAAAGTTACATTCTTAGGCATTTATATAATTTTATTTAGTAACTGTATCAGTTTATTTTCAAACTGATCCACGCTTAGATAGATTGAATGTTGATTGTTGCTATTTTAGACACTATAGATTGTGTAACAATACCGATAAATAGATGGAAAACAAAACACTAAAAAGTGTTGAATATCATCGCACAAAGATGGCAAAACTGAACAGATGATATAAATTATACAACATTGCAAATATTTCGGCTCAACAAAAATTAGTACTAGACACCATCTTTCTAATTACTGTCATTATATTGACAATAATGTTATTCCCAGTGGCTTATGTATTAAAGCACTGCCTCAAACTACCGGCAACCTGTCTGATACATTTCTACGTAGGTGGGATCAGACCCTATTTCACTGTTCCCTCCGTCTACTCATACTCCTTAGAGAACACTGTATTGAACATCTTAAAAACTTAACACTTCAATTTGACTCCTTGTCTCACGCTTGCAAAAAAGATCTAACAGCAAGCGAATTCGAGAACATCCAAGAGCGCCTGAGAGATTTAACCAACACTAAGACCGCCACTCTCCGCTCCAGACAAAGACGCAAATTTCAACGGGATGGTACTTCTTTCCCATCCATTAGTACAAAAGAAAAAAATAATAATAAAACCAAAAACAGACATTTCAGACGTAAACCTCAAGTCCTCAGCAACAAGATCAATACCGTTGTCAATCTCTCCAGCAAACAACTTACTGAGGACGAAACTTCATTACTATCCAGAGGCCTAAACTTTTGTCCAGTCCCAGGTCCAGTGAATGATACTAAATTGTCTGATGAACTGGATAATTTTGCCAGGAGCCTCCGCATCAAGGAACATTTTGCATCGAAAGAGGACGATAGCACCACCTCAGATAGTGACTCTGACGACTCCAACGAATATAGATTTAGAAAGAAAAGTAACTGGGTCCCTAAACCAAGCAAAAATACTACCTTGAGTCATTTATAGACAATGTTAAAACGGATATACTTACAAATGTAAAAATAAATAATCAGACCTATGACAATTTAACACCTGGTGAACGTGTGGCTTTAACAAATTTGAGAGATAATGACGACATTGTTATTAAACCTGCAGACAAAGGGAGTGCAGTTGTCGTCATGGACAAATCTAACTATGTCCAAGAGGCCATTCGCCAATTAGATGATAACCGGTTTTACAAAAAACTTAATTCGGACCCCACCCTCCAATTCAGTGAGGAAATAACAGAATGTTTAAAGGAAATGTGTGACAATAACATCATTGATATAGATACTCTCAAATATTTAAAACCTGAAGATTCTAAACCTGGGCGATTCTACCTGCTCCGTAAAATTCATAAACCTGGTAACCCAGGAAGACCAATCGTCTCAGCTAATGGTCATCCCACCGAAAAAATACCCGAATTCGTTGATTACTATCTTCGACCACATGTAGAAAACTTGCCATCTTTTATAAAAGATTCTACAGATTACCTAATAAAAATGCAGGATTTAAACCCTCTACCTGCCAATACTATTCTTGTCACAATGGATGTCACCTCCCTCTATACGAATATTCCCCATGCATGGCATTGAAGCATGTAGAGAAGTTTGGGACTCTCGATCTCTTAAAATTCCACCTACTGAATGCTTAGTAGAAATGCTTACTATGGTCTTGAAAAAGAACAACTTCACATTTCAAGGAGAACACTATTTACAGACAAATGGCACTGCTATGGGTACAAAAATGGCTCCATCTTATGCCAATATATTCATGGGTAAAGTTGAAAAGCAACTGCTGGAGTGCTCCATCGAAAACCGCTTTCCTGGTATCGATTCATTGATGACGTTGACATGAAATGGGACAAGGAGACCAAGAATTACAAACTTTTATAACAAATGCTAACAATCAACACCCTACGATCAAATTCACCCATGAAACATCTAATTCCATCATAAACTTCCTTGATACATCTAGCACCCTCTCTGCAGGTATAATAAACACAGATATATACTCTAAACCTACAGATACTCATCAATACTTGTCGCCTGAAAGTTGCCATCCTCCACACTGCACGAAGAGCATTCCATACAGCCAAGCTCTCAGAATAAGGCGAATCTGCTCCTCTGAAGACACTGCAAAACAACGTCTGGGGCAGCTCAAAGGACATTTGAAAAGAAGGGGATATAAACACAAAAACATCAAAAATAGTTTTCGAAAAGCGGAATCCATCCCCAGAATCAGTCTGCTAACTTACAAAGAAAAACAGAAAAGTAAAAGAATCCCATGTGTGCTCACTTACCATCCATGCCTGAGAAATAGTTTCAAAATCATTCGTGATCATTGGACAGCAATCGAGAAACATTCTAAGTTATCCAAAATCTTTCCTGAGCCTCCCATGATTGCCTTCAAACAACCTAACAGCCTGAGAAATATACTTGTCCGTGCTGACCTTTCCAAACCTAACCATACTGTAGGTAATTGCCAGCCTTGTGGGGATATTCGCTGCAAATGTTGCAACCAATTGCAGCATTCATCAACATTTCACAGTAAGACCACAGAAAAGACATACAAGATCTTCTGCAATGTCAACTGCAAAAGCTCAAACGTGATTTACGTTCTTGAGTGTCCTATATGTGGTCTCCAATATGTTGGTGAATCTATGCAGCCATTTCACAAACGCCTTAATGGCCACAGGAGTGACCTCACAAAAATCGTATATTCCTGTCAGCCAACACTTCAGGTTACCAGATCACAATCTGAAAGATTTTGATCACATGAAGATCCTTGTGATCGAACAGGATTGTACATGGCAAAAAAGGCAAAGAGAGAATCGGGAGAAGTTTTGGATAAAAACACTGGGTGTCCTCCATCCAGATGGAATCAATAGAAAGAAATAATTAAATTGACAGTCTAATGTTTATATTATGATATTCAGGATTTTGGATTAAAATCAATCGACCAAAACTCACCTGTATTATTACTGATCTATGTCTACACCTCATACATTATATATCAGTATTGTTAAAACTTTTAACACTGAGGAAGGCCTTTTGTTGAGCCGAAATATTTGCAATTATTTTATAATTTATATCATCTGTTCAGTTTTTCCATCTTTGTGCGATGATATTCAACACTTTTTAGTGTTTTGTTTTCCATCTATTTATCGGTATTGTTACACAATCTTTTAGACTCATATAATTTTCCCTGTTTGTGTAGTATTGTCAATTTTGATGATCCAATACCTATTTAGTTTACTGGTTGGTAGATTCTTATAGACTCTATATATATATATATATATATATATATATATATAATCCATTATTTTGGTCTGAGCTGACTCCATCTTCAGATAAAAACTATAATATTGTAAATTTTTCAATATTCTTTCAAATAAACCTTTATATACTTAAAATTCAAGTAAATTACACTTGTAAACTTTAAATCATATATACATGTATACTCACATTGCAATTACAGATACATTGTATTGCATACAAAGAAAGATAACTCTAATTCCTTGTAAATTTTGTTTGTTTCTATCTAGCCTTTCAGAAAATATAATTAAATCTTTTACTTATAACTTTCAATACATCTGTATGTATCTTATGTTTGATTCTAATAACTAAGCTATTTTGTTTTGTAACCCATCAGAAAATGGCTAATTCTTACTTGACAGATATCATATAAGGTATTTATAAGCTAATACTATTCTGAAAATATTCAACTATACAAGACTGTATTTTTTTCTTTAAAACAATTAGATTAAACATTAATTTTGAACATTGATGTATAACATATATGTAGCAAAATTTTACATCACTGATTCCCAAGATTTAAAATATAATGGGTTATATTAAAATTGACCGATTTCAAAATTTATACAAAACTATCTTAATTACAAAAACGTAAAGAAAAAACAATAAACAAACACCCCTTTTTTGCTGTATATCAACAGTTTAAAATACCATTCAGCTTCTTTCAATTAGTACAAAGACAAAGAACTATGTTTTTTTCATTTCTCTTAACATACATTCTATAAGCGATAACATGTTATCCCTGCTGTTTCTTTGTGGTGTGTGATTGTTGTATCTATAATTGTTATTCGGGTTTTGTGTCGTCTCATTGTTGTACTTATATAGTACTTATATTCTGAAGCACTGTTTTCATGTATATAAATTCTTTGGGCGGGGGGCTAGTGGGGATCTGAGACCGGTGTTATTTTTTAAAGGTGTAATCAAAACGTTTCGTCAAATATGGCCGTATTTTACACCACAAATTACAGAAAAAAATTTGAAGACCTTGCTGCGGAAACTTTGTCCTCAAATTGTCAAAATGTCAAAAAATAAAATATCATCAGGTACCTTAATGCTACGGTTTCGCATCTAGGCTAAGAATTAAATGCATTTTAAGTGCAAAATATTGAAAACTTAAGGTTCGTCATAACATTTGGCTAATATGGCCGTATTTACACCATACATTTTACTCTGAGTATGGTCAAACCTGTGCACCTGGAGGAACTAGAGAATTAAATTTTAAATGCATTTTATGTGTCAGGAAATTATAAACTTTTCTGGATTTTGAGGTTCCTTTTTTTTCGTTCCCACAGAAGGTGGCAAAATAAACTAAGTTTGGAAAAATGTTTGAGATGTTCCCCTATGTAAATAAGGGAGCTACCATTTGATTTTTATGGGGGGCTAGGATGAAATTTGAAAAAAATAGGCAGGACAGGAGTTTTGAGTAAACAAAAAAGGCAGGATGAGACACTTGCAAAAAAAAAAAGGCAGGATGAGACACTTGCAAAAAAAAAGTCAGGATAAACTTTAAAAAAAAGGCAGGACCGAATAGAGTGAAAAATAAAAAGGCAGGACAGAGATAACAACTAAAAAAAAAATGCAGGACAAAATTTTTCATCCTAGCCCCCATAAAAATCAAATGGTAGCTCCCTAATTGTAGTGAGTTGTATTGTTTAACTGGACAATAGATGGATAATAGATATCTACACAACAGTAGGTGATTTACACTGTGTAAATGAGTGGACCATATCAAATGAAACTCGGTTGTTTGTTTATTTTATTACCTTCTGCAGGCTTAAAAATAGAAATCTCAAATTTCAGGTAAGTGTTTAATTTACTGAAACATAAAATGCATTCAAATTTTATTTACATAGTTCCTGCCATGCCTTAAAACTTTTCTAGGTGCACAGGTTTGTCTGTACTCAGAGTAAATTGTAAGGTGTAAACACGGCCATATTTTTCAATTCCTTCTGCTGAACCTTAACTGGATTTTGCTATGCATTTTTGTCGTTTGTTCCAACAGAAGATGCCAAAATTAACTAATTTGGGAAATATATTCCACTCATATTATAAATGTAGTGAACTGTATTGATTGACATGGACAATAGAGAGACCATAGATATCTGCGAATAATTGGTGAATTGAACTGTTTAACTGAGTAGTCCACCTATTGTTTGCAGATAGTGTAACTCGGGTGTGTGTATATTGTGCAATCTCTGCAGACTTGAAAAAAATGCACAACACAATCTAGGTAAGTTTTTAATTGTCTGAAACATAGAATGCATATAACTTTGATATATATAGGTCCAGCTATGCCTTACAACTTTCTTAAATTGGTTTGTCTGCACTCAGGTAGATTGTGTGGTGTAAACACAAACATATTTGTCAATTCCCTTTGATGAACCCGAAAGAGGGCGTAGTATACAGTTGTTTCAGAGTATTGAGGGATATTATATAAATAACACATAGCTGAGAGGGTGATAGAGCAGATTGTTACCCCGAGAAAACATTGTCAACTGAGGCGAAGCCAAGGTTGACAATGTCTTTTCGAGGGGTAACAATCTGCTCTACCACCCTCTCGGATATGTGTTATTTAATTTATTATACTGAATGTTCTGTCTATTAAATTTCAAATTCAAAGCAATAAACTATGTCGTCTTATACATAACAATAATCCGTATTTATCAAAGCGCACACTTGAGCAAACGTCTCCGTGAAGGGTAATAGAGTATTTGCCATGGGATAGAGTAAATTGTCCCTCGTATTAACCAATCAAAATCTGGCATTTTGACATGGAGTATAATAAAGCCATTTTATTTTTTGCTCCGCGGAGAGAAATAATTTGTGTCAAAATCCTATTCAAAGAGATACAAAACTATATCAGCCGTGGAGTCTGACGAAACGTTATTTGTAAATCTGGTCTTTTGCAAGTCTTTTTGTTACCCGGAAGTTTTCTATGTTCGGTGTTCTGCTGTATTGGCAAACACAATCTTATCAGGTTATATAGAAACTAGTGATCTGTATTTTGTGTTTTTTGTTGTTGTTAGGGATGTATAAATACCCTGCCACGTCCGGTCTGTATTTTTGTTAGATGTTTTTCTGCTTTGTATCGATCTGATGGGTTAAGCCATTTTCAACTGATTTTTATAGTTTGTTCTTATGTTGTGCTGTAACACCACTGTCCCAGGTTAGGGGGAGGGTTCAGCGCTCACAAACATGTTTAACCCCGCCACATTATATGCCTGTCTCAAGTCAGGAGTCTGTAGTTCAGTGGTTGTCGTTGGTTCATGTCTGTCATATTTGATTTTCGTAAATTGTTTTGTTATAAACTAGGCCGTTAGTTTTCTCAATTGAATTGTTTCATATCTACTGTAAAAGTACTTTTATTCGTGGGGTACCAATTTTCGTGGTTTTCGTGGATGGCTTTATCCACGAATTTAAGTGTCCAACGAAATATAACTGTTGTCCAATTCCATGTCGGGGCCTTTTATAGCCGACTATCCGGTATGGGTTTTTCTCATTGCTGTACGGTTGCCTATAATTGCTCACATCCACTTTATTTTAATTTTGGTGGATAGTTGTCTCATTGGCAATCATACCACATCTCCTTATTTTTATATGGGAAACATCTAATGCATTCACATGATGTATAGACAGGAAATTACTCAATCTCTATTGTATATACCTTACTTTAAAAATCTAATACTAGTATGTGCATTTTTTTAGAATATCACAAATCAGAATTTATTTTTTCTTTGATTGTCGGACCCATGCTGTTGGAATTTTTTTCATATTGATTGCTCAGTTTCAGTACTAAACATAACATTTTTTGTGTCACATCTATAATCAAGATTGTACAAGAAGAACAACATGTGGTGTTTGTCTTGGAACATATGTACTTATATTTTACAGTTATGGGTTTTTTGCTTGGGAGAGAGCTGTCTACTAATAGTTTTAGTTTTAATGCTTACATCCACTTCATTTGAACTTGAGTGTTTTTTCGAGAGCAGTCCGTGTTTTTTCGAGTGCGTCCTTGTTTTATCGAGTGAAAAAAACAAAATTCCTATGGTTTAAAATGTAATATGTCAGTGCATTTACGGTTAAAAAACAACGATAAGGTTCAAATAAAGTACTTTTCAAAGCACGGAACAATGCATTAAACCAGTTTGATAATGCAGTATTAACACGCACATTTCATAAATAATACAGATATCTTCATGAGAGTGTACCGATATGGATTTCATACAGTAAATATATCGTGATGTAAACAATCTTTATGTGAGCTCAGACATGTTGGATTGAGACGTACATACACATAGTGCGTAATGCGGGTAAATGTGTGGTGTTTTTTAACAGAAAATACATCCTAAATGTTTCGTTTTCTGTTTGTCTTGATGATAATATTAGTTATCTTAATGTAATCAGGGTTGTACTCCTCGGTTTTAAGGACCGTTTTAAAAAGGACCCAGTGATTTCTTATATATCCTAATACTGCAAGGTTATGGTAATATGTTTTCAGAACAGAAAGTTATCATTAAATTGAAAAGGGTTAAATTTGATCATTATAGTAATATGTGTTTGTGACTTATTAAGAATTAATAATATTGTCCTTCGCTAAATAACAGTTTCAAACTGGAAAAGTCAGTTTTTAATCGCAATATTGTCTTCTTTCTTATTCATATTATCTTCAAAAAACCCGGACCATTTGTTGAAAAACCCGGACGTTTTAGATGTTGCTCTCGAAAAAACACGGACAATATAAAACACTGAATTATGAGTGATTACACGGAAACTGTGTGTCGTTTGTGCTCAAAACATGTATAGCATTCAGAATAAGATGAACAGCCACGAATACATGCAACTATTATATTCGCGAAATAGCAGTAAATCGATCTGATCGCATGTAATATTCTTGTGAGAGAACTGTCTAATAATAGTTTTTATGCATCCACTTCATTTGAATTTGGGTGGATACCGGTAATTGTCTTATTGGCAATCATTCCACATCTCCTTATTTTTATATTGATTGCAGGGTTTGTTACTCGTGTTGTGTGGATGCAGTAGAATGTATCCCCGTGCTTGTAGTGTATGCCCTTATATTTTACAGTTATTGGTTTTTTGCTTGTGAGAGAGCTGTCTAATATCTGTCTAATAATAGTTTTTATGCTTACATCCACTTCCTTTGAATTTGGATGGATAGTTGTCTCATTGGCAATCATACCACATCTCCTTATTTTTATATTGATTGCAGGGTTTGTTACTCGTTCTGTGTGGATGCTGTAGAATGTATTTCCGTGCTTGTTTTGTATGCCCTTATATTTTACAGTTATGGGATTTTTGCTTTTGAGAGAGCTGTCTACTAATAGTGTTTATACTTACATCCACTTCATTTGAATTTGGGTGGATACTTGTCTCATTGGCAATCATACCACATCTCCTTATTTTTATATTACGGTATGCAAAACACAACATAGAAATCTAACTAAAAATTAGGAGATGTGGCATGATTGCCAATGAGACAGCTATCCACCAGAGTTCAAATGAAGTGAATGTATAGGCGTCCTAAGGCCTTCAACATACCGTAAAGTCGACTTTAAAAGGCCCCGAAACTAAAATGTGAAACAATTTAAGCCTAATTGATAACAAAACAATTTACAAAAAAAAAAAACAAACCCAAATATGACAGACATGAACCCATGACAACCACTGAACAACAGGTTCCTGGCTTGGGAAAGGCGCATTAAGAAATGGTTGTTTTTGAGCGCTAAAACCTCTCCTAACCTGGTCAGTGGTGTAAAAGCACAACATAAGAATAAACTGTAAAAATAAGTTGCAATTTGCTTAACTCAAAAGATCGGTACGACTGAGCAATACAAACCCCACCAAACACCAGGGTGCTTCAGACGGATAAGCAGATCCTGCCTCACGTGTGGCACCAGTCGTGTTGTTCATGCAAGTACAAATTTGATGATAAGTCTAATTCGGTCACTTTCGAGGAAAAGAGGGAGGCATTGAGGTTACTGCAATTGAGACATATCAGTCATCATCTGTGAAACAGATATTCCAAATAGTAGTTGCTTTTTCAAGATAGTGCGAGGTATATCAGAGAATGCAATTTATCAAAATAAAAGACTGATATTCGTATATGTTCAAATGATCATGCACGCTAAAAAAAATCGGAGAATTCTTCTTTTATAGAATTGATGTTTTGTCACTTAGTTCGCCCCCCCCCCCCCCATACTCCCCCCTGTTTCCCTTTAACTTTAGTGTGAGTTGATTAAAAGTGTCTCGTTTGTTGACAAGTCATAGCGTTCCTATATTCCGTCGTCGGTGGTGGCGGCAACATTTAGGTTCAGTCTGTGGTTAAAGCTTTTTAGGCATCAATAATTTTGTCAAATCTTTATAGAATTTTATGAAAGGACAGAAGCTTTTTTATGAGCAAAAGACAGTATCAAGATCAAAAACCTGATAAAAGATTTTGACTTTTGACTTTTTAGGTCAATATAACACTTTTTACACTGACAGCAACAATCGCAGGCGAGACACAGGGTTCTGCGGAACCCCTTACTATTTTTTTAGTATTTTACTGTTAGATTGACTTAGTTAGTCCCAAGTCAGGTGCCTGTAATTCAGTGGTTGTCGTTTGTAGCTGTATTTTGTATTTATTTTTCGTTTATTGTTTTGTACATAAATTAGGCAGCTATTTTGGTCGTTTGAATTGTTTTACATTTGTTATTTCGGTGCCTTTCATAGCTTACTATGCGGTGTGGGTTTTGCTCATTGTTGAAGCCCGTACGGTGACATGTAGTTGTTAACTTCGACGTCATTTGGTATCTTAGTGGAGAATTGTCTCATTGGCAATCATACCACAACATCTTATTTTATATTATTTTTTTGGTAGTAAACATTTACCAAATTAAACGGTTTTGATATGAAAAATTGGTAAATCTTCATGGATTGTTTTTTAACATGGACATGTTGAACAGACGCTAATCTTCGAGATCAAGAAAAATTTGGGTTTTTTTAATGATAAATGAACTTTTTACAGTCAACATTACACTTTTACACTGACCGCACCAGTCACAGGCGGGACACAGGGTTCCGCGGAACCCTTTACGATTTTTTTACCATAATACTTCTTCCATTTGAGAGCTATGGAAAAAACTGGCGGATGACTTGGTGAGGGCATCCGAAATATTGTTATTTTTAGTACTTTTTTTTACATTTTTGTCTACTGGTCCCCTATAATGTACGCATGCCCTCGGTCCCTTTATCATATCAAGTAACAGTAACTAGAACTTTAATTTGAACTTTAACTCGATGGATAGCTACACGCATCCGAGGCACATTAAACAAACGACATGGAAATCGGTATAAAAATAGAAATAGTTTTTCCAAAAACTCAAATGGTCACATGATTTACCTCATCACGTGATGTGATAACCACATCAAAGAATGACAGAACCACGTCAAAAACTGGAACAAACACATCATTAAGTAATGTTAAAAGACATAAAGAATTGCCAAAACATCATTACGAAATAACAAAACAACATCATGTTAACCCCCATACACATCAAGTAATGTTAGAACCACATTGCCAAATGCCACAACCACATTAAATAATGTTGAAATCATATTAAGTAATGCCAAAATAAAATTGAGAATGGAAATGGGGAATATGTCAAAGAGACAACAACCCGACCAAAGAGCAGACAACAGCCGAAGGCCACCAATGGGTCTCCAACGCAGCGAGAAAATCCCACACCCGGAGGTGGTCCTCAGTTGGCCCCTAAATAAAATTGTGTACTAGTTCAGTGAAAATGGACGTCACAGTAAACTCCAAATCATATAAATGAACTAAAATTAAAAAACATACAAGACTAACAAAGGCCAGAGGCTCCTGACTTGGGACAGGCGCAAAAATGCGGCGGGGTTAAACATGTTTTGTGAGATCTCAACCCTCCCCCTATACCTCTAGCCAATGTAGAACAAAGAAACACATAGCAATACGCACAGTAAAACTCAGTTTAAAAGAAGTCCGAGTCCGATGTCAGAATAGGTAACAAAAAAAACTTAAGCAAAATGACAATGGACTTCTAGCAGTTACTGACATGCCAGCTCCAGACCTCAATTAAACTGATTGAAAGATTATGTCTTCATCATATGAAAATCAAGTACAATCCCTCCCGTTAGGGGTTTAGTATCATACAATCATAAAATATATGAGAAGAACATATACCGTATCATGCCAACAACTGGTTTTAGAATAATAGTGTTTATTTCCGATGCAAAGACCCTATGAGTGAGTCAATATTAATACCAAAATATGCAATCCTTAATGACCTGACAACAGTATCGTAACTACATCCTTTCCGAATAAGTCTGTTTAAAGGTTTGGTTAGCTTTTGAGGTGAATGCCGACATTTTTGTGCTTTGTAATGAATATTGCCATAAAATATTGGATGTGAAATACCTGAACGTACATGTATAAGATGTCTATATGTTGATTTATATTTACGAATGATGTCCTTGTACCGATGATAAAATTTAGTAAATGTTTTGACTAGTTTGTGATATCGAAAACCCTGGTGTAATAATTTTTCAGTAATACAGAGATTTCTTTCGTTGAAATCAGATACGTTGTTGCAAACACGAGCGAATCGAACAAGTTGAGATATACAAACACCATAAGATGGTGACAAGGGAACGTCACCATCTAAAAATGGATAATTAACAATAGGGAATGAAAAATTATCTCTTTTATCATAAATTTTGGTATTAAGCTTCCCGTTAAAGATATAGATATTAAGATCCAGGAACGGGCAGTGTTCATTGTTAGTATTAGCTTTATTTAAAATCAGTTCGACAAGATAAATCTCTTTAGTGTAGATACTGAAGTCATCATTATTGAGAGCCAATATATCATCTAAATATCTAATCATATCAAGTCACTACGAAACCATATCATGCAACATCGAAATATCGTTAAGTATAATCATATTGCGTAATATCAAAACATCATTAAGTAATTTGAAAACATCATTCAGTGATGTCAAAACCATATTATGTAAAGGCAAAATATCATCAAATAATGATAAAACCACATAACGTTATGTCAGAATACCACATAAGACAGCAGTGGCGTTCCTTATGTGCATGTCTGTCTGGCATGTTAAGTTTATGTGATACTTGTAGTAAAACAGACTATAATATTACAGACTTTCAACATAAATTCAACATAAAATCGGGGATACAGAAGAAAAGACATTGATAGAGGCTTCTCTCGTGCTAACAACATCAGCCGAGATGAACTTTTACAATATAAAGAGAAAAAGCAGGGGCGGATCCAGCCATTTTTAAAAGGAGGGGGGGGGTCCCAACCCAGGATAAAGGGGGGTTCCAACTATATGTCCCCATTTAAATACATTGATCGTCAAAAAAAAAGGGGGGTTCCAACCCCCGGAACCCCCCTGGATCCGCCACTGAAAAGGTCAACGAAAGAGTGCCGTTTGTGCTGACTTACCATCCAAAATTTGACAAGTTATCACACCTTATCCGCGAATATTAGAACGATATCGAAAAATATCCTACACTATCCAAGATGTATTCCGGTGACACCCGTACTGGCTTTCCGTAGACCCAATTGCCTCAAAGACTCGCTGGTGAGAGCTGATTTTATCCTCTAAACCAGGCTCTTCGTCGGTGGGCTCTTGCAAGGGGTGTGGAAACTAACAATGTCTGACTTGCAAGCAAATACTGAATACCCAGACTTTTTACAGTCACTCCACTTGTATGGAATACACCATTCTTTGCAATGTTAATTGCAAGAATACAAATGCTGTGTATCTTCTACAGTGTAAATGTGGTAAACAGTATGTTTGTGAGTCAGAACAGCCATTTCACAAACGTATGAACGACCATCGTAATGACTATGACATTTGAGATCCCCTGGCCGCACAACAGATCTCAATCGACTGACTATTACCATCATAGACCACAACACTGCTTGTTCCAGGGAAGATAGACTCACTCGGGAAAGCTTTTGGATAGGAAAACTAAATACGTTGGCACCAAATGGGATCAATGAAAAGGTGTAGTTCTAATTCGCGCAGTGCTTTTCATTTGGGTTGTATTACTACGCAGTCTCTGTTGCTATTCTTTTACCTTTGTCAACCCTGAACTTTTAGAATTATACCAGTTTAAATCACAGGGTGCTATTCATTTGGGATAGATAAATACGCACCCATGGTGTAATTACTTAACCTTATTCTAAATCAAAATTTAAAAATTATACCAGCTCAAATCGAATTGCTATTCATTTGGGATGTATAAATACGCAGCCTCTGTTGTAATTACTTTTCCTTCTTCAAATTTGAAATTTTAGTATTATACCATCTCAAATCGGTCAATGCTATTCATTAGGAATGTATTTCTATGTAGTCTCTGTTGTAATAACTTAACTTTCGTCACCTGTGAAATTTTAGGATTGTACCAGTTCATATCGCACATTACTGTTCTTTTTAGAAGCATATCGATGCAGTTTCTGTTGTAAATACTTAACCTATTTCATTTTCGAAATTTTAGCGTTGTTCGGTTTTAAATTGTATAACTGTGAAGATTGTTATGGTTAAATCAGAATAGATTGGTATGATTCATTTTACATCATCATAAATATACTGATGAAGGATATCTGTTACCCGAAATATTGATAGATACTTGTATATTTTAATGTTTCCTTTTTGATATTGGTGTTGTTTTCTACACTTTTGATTGCAGATTAGCTAAATTATCTGTCGTAAAGGATCGTAAGATGCAGTCACAGAAATAATTATTAACGTCTAAACAAGTGACAACTCTACGACAGATCCATGGATTGGATCAGCAGTCAAGGTGATACACGGCTGAAAACACATATTATATTCATAATTACTCTAAATATCAGCACAACAATGTTAAATCTGTAAAATTTGCGGAAGCAAATATTGGTTCTTCCCTCGCCGGGATTCGAACTCATGCTATTGGGATATCGTGACAACACCGCCTGCACTGTGTCCAGCGCTCTAGACCACTCGGCCACCTAGACTGAACTAAAAATTCAGCTTTCGGTGGCCTAGTGTTACCTTTCCTCGTCAGTAGAATCTAGAGTTGTAACACAGTACATGATATATTAGGCATGAAGATGGAATTGATTGCAGATTAGCTAAATTATCTGTCGTAAAGGATCGTAAGATGCAGTCACAGAAATAATTATTAGATAAGTACGTCTAAACAAGTGACAACTCTACGACAGATCCATACATTGGATCACATACATTAGATCACCAGTGAAGGTGACACACGGCTGAAAATAAATATATATATATATAACTGGGTTCAGTCATCCCTTGCAAATTTTCTTTTTGCACAGGTAATCATAATTAATTTATTTGTATAAATGCTGAAATTTTTATTAAAGTGGTTATAATGAACCCGTTAAACAATTTGGGAGTTACAAAAAAGGGCATAGAATGGTAAAACATTTCATAAATATTCTTAAGGGGCCATTTGAAGCCCGCCTCTGGGTGCGGCATTTTCACGCTGCGTTGAAGACCCATTGGTGGCATTTGGCCGTTTTTTAATTGTTCTTTGATCAGAGTGTTGTCTCTTTGACAAATTCCACGTTTCCATTCTCTATTCTATTTATTTTATATCCAGTAGAAAATTAATAAGATATCCAGATTTTTTGTAATCTACTTTTCCTACAGTTTTTAACCCAGATCACTGAAACATCACAGAAAGTTTGCGACTCTATTGGGTTATGAACCGCAATAGAAGACTGTAAAACAAAAATCTGAATTTTATTTGATATTGTCCACTAAGATTGATCCCATATTTTCTTGCGTCATCTATTGTCCCGCTATTGTTTATATCAATCAAAACAATACAATACCATTGGTTCATGAGTATGGTGAGAGGATCTCAGAGATATAATAGATTCTACCACTGCATCGAGTGTGATACGATATTTATCCACTCGAGACAGTTAAATTTTCAAATTTAAAACGCGAGGCTTGCCCGAGCGTTTTAAATATTTAAAATTTAACTGTCGAGAGTGGATAAATATCGTATTACACGAGGTTTGGTGGTGGAATCTGTTTCTCTAATGATTTTCAAACAATATGCAGGCAAAATTATTCCTTCTTTTCGAATGATCTGCAAAACGATGTGTTCTTTTCTATGTGACGTGGTCGCCTTTTTTCATGCCGTCACAATAAGAAATTCAGAGGAAAGTAAGAAAATTCGACGTCATAATCGGATTTTAACCAATGATGAACTGAGATCAAACGAACCACACGTTGATTAAATTTTTTTTATACAATGGGTGCAGAAAGGGATAAATTCACGAATAATTAGAGAAAAGTGAATATCAGTTTTTCAAAAGTCAATTAAACCACATATTTACCGAAACAAAAGACAGTAATTGTTTTATTCCATATTCCGAGAGAAATGTATGTAATGACAATTATTTACCAAAACCAGCTGTATATCAAACGTTTTTACCAAAATTATGCACGTAAAAGCACGCGACGTTTTGCGCGGTGAATATACTTTTTCCGCAGGTGAGTATACTTATTTATTCAAAATCCCATTCATAAAGAAAAACCTACTAAAGTTCTATCAATATGGAATAAATGAATTTAATGCCTGATGATTATATATTCAGAATTATTACCATGGCCAATGAAGCGTTCTAACTGATGGTAATTTGATTCAATGAGGAGTTTGAACATGAGAAGAGTGAATCATTTTTCAGTTCAAAATTTGTACGACAAAAAATAATCTTATAAGAGGATTAAAAAAAAAAAAAAAATAAAGCTGTAAAATGTATTTGAATTCTGAAAAAAAAAATTTGTGTGTGTGTGTTAACGAAGTAACCTCACTTCCGATAAATTCTTACAAATTCCATCGGTTACAAAAATGCTAACACCTCTATTCAGATTTGTTATTATAAATCCAATTCCGATACAGGAATTGTTTTATTAATTAGTTTCAACATTATATTGAGATCGCCCCTATGGGATAGGTGCTCGGATTCCGAATCCGACAGTTACTGCATATCTCTATTTGGCTGCGTTACTTGTTTTGGTATATTTACTTTGAATCTCTTGCTTAATTTTAGGGAAAGTCAATGGTACGCAATTGTATTAGCCTTGGCATGTCTCATTTCCACACAGATTATTTGGCCCTGCACTTTTAGTCATGTTAAAGTATTGCCATTTAAATTTCAACATTTGCATGCTACCATCAAACATAACATACGGACGATACACGTCTCAATATGTCAACAGTTTATATACATGTATGCGCTATCCATCGACAGTCTATTACTATTTTTTTTATTGCAATGGGGGCATTTGTATCATGTATCAAAATGGCTGAATAAGGAGGGATACATGGTTTTTATTTAAAAAAAGGAGATGAGGTATGATTATCAATGAGACAACTTTCCACACGTGTCCAAATGACATGTAAATAAGCAACTATAGGTCACCTTCAATGATGAGTAAAACCCATACTGGAAGTCAACATGAAAAACAAATATGACAGACATCAAACCAATGACAACCACTGAATTGCATGCTCCTGTGCCCTGACTTGCGACGGACACATAAAAATGTGGCGAGATGTAATATGTTTGAAAACGCTCAACACTCCTCCTAACCTGGAGAGTAGTGTACAAAAAAAAAAAAAAAGAGTAAAAATTAAAAAAAAAGGTTTGTATAGAAATTATAGTGGACCATTGACATGAATGCACATCAGAGGTTTTTTAGGCACATTTTCTGAATAATGCACCTCGATCTAGTCGGGTCAGGATCGGTACTCGACCCCTCTGTCCTTTTTTGTTGTAAAGAATATGAATAAAAAGAGGCGAAGGATACCAAAGGGACATTCAAACTCATAAGTCGAAAATAAACTGACAACGCCATGGCTAAAAAAGAAAAAGACAAACAACAGTAGACAAAACACAACATAGAAAAAACTAAAGATTGAGCAACACGAACCCCACCAAAAAACGGGGGGTGATCTCAGATGCTCCGGAAGGGTAAGCAGATCCTGCTCCACATGTGGCACCCGTCGTGTTGCTCATGTTAGTACAAACCCGGTGATAAGTCTAATTCGGTAGGTCACATTCGGGGAAAAGGGGACGGGATTGTAGTTACACGACAATTGGAACATATCCGTTGTCATCTTTGAAACGGATATTCCATAACGGTCAACCAACTCGGGATGTCGTCCGTAAAATGTCCGAAGGGACGATTTCAACTTCACCACTTGGAACTCTTGGTTTGATAGCTTCCTTGTGAGCATCAGCCTTCTATCAAGGAAATCATGATAGGTAATACAATCCCTGGAATATGGTATCAACTGGGAGATATCTACTCCGCATATAGGCGCTGCTGGAATTTTGCTACATAGAAATGGAAAGTTCACAATTGGGAAGCTGAAGTCATCATTTTTGTCGTAAAGTTTTGTTTTCAACCGACCCTCATTGTCAATTTCTAGATGTAAGATATGAGGCAGACTTAACTGTATCTGTTGTATCCTTTATCTCATTCGATGGGATAGACGCGTTCAACATAGTCACCAAATTTTGACCTATTTAGTGAGAGAACATCTATATAGCAGAGAGTGAAGTTAAAGGCTACGGCTAACTTCTTTTTTTTCTTTCTGAGAAGTTCATGTATGAAGTCAGCCTCATATGAATAAAGGAACAAGTCGGCAAGAAGAGGAGTCGGTTCCCATGGGGATGCCGATTGTTTGTTGAAAAACACAACCTCCAAACGTAACAAATATGTTGCCAATTAAGAAATCAAGTATCTTGATAATGTCAGTTTCAGAGAATGTTTTGTATGAATCAGAGTGATCTTTTAAGAAGTACGATTTATCCCTCCCTAAGACAAGAAACTTGTTTCCACGTAGGCCATTATGAAACAAAGCAGGACCAACTCTTTCAATTCGTCTTTTAGTTTGGAATGGGGAATACTTGTGTAAAGTGTAGAAAAGTCAAATGTTTTGATACTATTGCAAGATGAAAGAGTCTTAGATTATATGTACTCTTAAAGATCTTTGGAATTTTTCAGTATCCACATCTGATTTACACCACCTCTAGAATAGGTAGTTTCACAATAACTTTGAATCCCAACTTTGATTGCTGATAAAACTGATGTTAATAATTTAGAAAGAGGTTTCGTGGAGCACTTGGAAGACCCAGCAATATAACGTTGTTTGTAAGGACACTTATGTAGTTTAGGTATCCAATACAGTAAAGGAAGATCCAGTTCTTCATCTTTAGTTGAAATTCCAAAGGAACATAGAACAGACCTCCGATTGTCCAGGACTTCCTCCTAAGTGTCGTGGGGGTATATATTGAGTTTCCAAGTGAATTGCCAATACCTACTTCATTTATCAAGCAGTTTATGTAATGTGATTTGCACACAAAAACGATGTTGATTGGGGATTTATCTGCGGGGACATCTGTCATGGAGGAATGACTGGTGTTTTGCAACATTTGGGTCTTTAAATATTGATGTAGCATAGGTATTCATAGACCCATTCAGGTTTTTAATTCTGATTTGTATCAACGACCCCACAGTCTTAATCCATTCGGAAAGAGTATTATTCTTTCTCGCGTTTAACCCATTGCCTGGCATAATCCTCGACTGAATCCATCAGTATTTTAAACTTGTGTTGCCAATTGATGGATTTAGGCTCACTATATTTCGGGACTTTGAATAACACATTTCGCAGACAATGCTTAGGTCACCATTAATAACTTGGCCAGCCGGATTATATATGAATGGGGAATTAGCACAGGTGCAATCAGGAGGTTTAGACTTGAAGTCGTCAATATTGAGATCCTGCAACACGTGTTTGTAATTGAAAATTGGTTTGGTATAGGTATAAGAAATGATAGGTACAGACTGATATTTCAAATAGGGAGGTATTTTCGGTTGATTTATGATGAAGGATATTGCCCAAGTTGATGGCATCGAGACCTTTTCCAGTGCGAACTGGTTTGAAAAGTCTGTGACTTGCAATAGCCGTTTCTATTGAAGTTATCATGACCAAATTTGGACCATTGATAGATCTCATCATGAAGTATTAACAGATTTTATGTTTTTGTAACTCTTTTATCGTAAGCCGTATAGACCAGGGTCTTTTCTTTAAGATCATTGAGCCTTTACTTACAAAATGATGTCAAGGTTAAAGGTCAAGGTCATGTTCTCAATTTTGATTATTGCTTGTTTTATGATCTCCTGACACTTTTAAAGATATATATAAAAAAACTATTGCAAAATGTTTTCTTCATTGTGATAAAGATACTATACATTCGGTTTAAAACAATCCAATGACATCTTATAGGAGTTATTGACCCGGAAATGTTTTAATCTAAGGTTAATTGATTATTACTTTTAAGTTGGTACATGATAAAGCCATAGAGTCTTTAACAAAATATTGGGTGACAAATGACCTTGAAAAATATTTACCGGAAGTGACTTTGAGTATACCGGAAGTAGCAATTTTTGCACTTTTTTTTCTTGAAAAAGTAGTCAGAAACCATATATTCTTTAATCAGCAAACATATAACTATTTGAACCAGGAAGGGACATTTTAAAAACCGGAAGTAGCTAATTATCTCCATTATAACAGGCAAAAGTATATAAAAACCATACATTTTTGGAACAAGTGTAAAAACAGCTATCATATGAGAGCAGAAGTGACATTTTCGAAACTGAAAGTTGGAAATTGTTCCCCTTATTTTAGGCAAAAGTATATAGAAACCATTTATTTTTGAAATCAGTGTTAATAAAGCTATCATATGAGACTGGAAGTGACATTTTCTAAACAAGAAGTGGCATTTTTTTTTTCCTTATTTCAGACAAAAGTGTATAGAAACTATATTTTTTTTTCATCAGTTTGAAGAAACCTTTGATTGCACGCCAATAGTCACCTTGAGTAAACTGGAAGAAGCTTCTAATCAATTTTGTACAAATTAAATGTAGAAAGACCTTCAACCGTTTCTTTTTAAGTTATGACCATATTTGACCCATCGATAGACTTCAGAGTATTACCAGTTGACCCTTTGTAGGATTTTATCATCCCCTTTTGAAATAATCTCCCTTTTATTGGCTTTTCTTCGACAATGGCCTCCCCCTCTTGTTGTTTTTCAAGATATCGTGACCTTATATGGACATAAGGTAGATCTTATCATGAAGTATTACCAGGTGACCCTGCGTAAGGATTTCATCATCCCTTTTATAGTTATATTCCCTTGGAAACAATTTCTTTTATTTGCATGTATCTTTAGAATTATTACAAATAGAATCGAGCTGAAAATGGAAACATGTACAGGAACTGATGATAATGTTGATAAACATAAATAATTATTTTGTTATCAACCCTTATCAGAGTTATTTCTCTTGAAATATTAAACTCAATTTTTGAAAAATTATATTTCGAGAACCGAAAGTCGTGGAGACTTGGGACATGGGACCTTCACCAATAATCTTTAGTTCATGTGACCTTTCATTTGCACCAAAGGTCAAAACACAGCTTTTACTCTTAAGTTTTAAGCTTGAATATTGAGAAAACGATAAGAGATGACTGCATATACACAGCGTATAAAATGTTCCTCTCGAAGAGCTCTACATTTTATACATAACCACTTGAAATTTTCAGGAAATTAGAGTTTAACATGGTTACATGTTTGACTAAATACCAAAAACTTTTTATGAAAAACAATGAAAAAAGCAGTTTGAAATTTTATGATTTTCATTGACTTTGTAAGTTTCATAAGTTCTATTCATAAAATTGATTTTGCATCATTTTTGTACTTTGCCAAATGGGGTCATGTGACATTTGAAATTGCTCTATTCAGAAATGAAAGACTTATACCCCTTTTCCATTCGAAAAAGAAGGGTGGGGTCATTAAGGGAAAAATTAAAACGTCTATGATGTTAAGGTTGTTGCATATCAAATGAAAGTCCATAAAGCGTACGTTTCTAATATCAAATTTCCCCCAAAAGTACTGAGTGCAAAAAGTAAATTGTCTTAGGAGGTAACACTGTCGCATATCAAATAAAAGGATATAATGTTTATATTTCAAATATAAAATTCCTGTCCCCGAAAAATTAGTTAAATGGGATTATTATGTGCAAAATATCAAACTTACTAGATGGTGGTGTTCGTTGCATATCAAATGATTGGTCATCAAGTCAACATTACAAATATCATACTTCCGATCTTGAAAATTTAGGTCGAAAAGGTCACTAAGTGCGATAAGTAAAAAGTTTAAGAACGTATGATTGTCGCATATCAAATGAAAGGTCACAAAGAGTGCATAACAGATATCAGACTGTTAAGGGAAAGACCTTTCAATTGTTTCACAAAATGTTTCGTGACGTGACGTGACCTTGAAAAATGACAACCGGAAGTGACCTTGCGTAAAACCGGAAGTAGCCATTTTTGCACTTATTTCATGGAAAAGTACCTAGAAACAATATATTTTTTAAACAGGCATACATAAACCTATCATTTGAGACCAGAAATGACCTTAATAGACCTGTAGTAGCTACTTATCTCCCTACTTACAGTCAAAAGTATAAAGAAACCATATGTTTTTGGAATCAGTGTAAATACAGCTATCATTTGAGACCAGAATTGACATTTTCTAAACCGGAAGTTGACAATTATCTCCCTTATTTAAGGCAAAAGTATATAGAAACCATATGTTTTTGGAATCAGTGTGAAAGACGCAATCATATGAGACCGGAAGTAGCAAATTATCTCCTATTTTTACACAAAAATATATAGGAACCATTTATTTATCGAATTAGTATGAAGAAACCTATGATTGGACGCCAATAGTAACTTTAAGAAAATCGAATAAGCTTCTTATCAATTATTTAGAAAATTGATGTTTTTTTTTTAAAAAATTTTTTCTTCTTCCGTCACTTTTATTTCTTGCGTGTAAATTTTGTTTCGCAAGATGTCGCTTAGATGTTTGGTATATGATATCGCACAGTTAATGCGCCTTTGAAATTGACCCTGCTTAACCAAATACTTTCCTTTGTAGGAGTTATCTCCCTGAACATTATTTTCATTGTGAGTGCATCTCCTGCGTAACTGTAAAAGAAATTGTTAAATTTTTTTAACCAAATTGCTCGTTATATCCTCAGAATGTTTTGTCCAATTTTGACCGAAGCGACGCGAAGACTTCATATGAGAGTTATTTCCTCTTCCGTATTTGACATAAATGATATAGTAAGGTATAGCATGAATGGTAAGTGATAAAGACCTACGGTATTTTGGTGTGAGGTCCTTGTTTCAATAAACTAAAATAGAGGTCAAGGTCAAAGGTCAAGGTCATATTCTATATTTTAACTTTTCCTAGTTTTAAGATCTCCTCTGACACTTCTAAAGATATATATAAAAGAACAAGTGTAAAATGTTTGCTTCATTGTGATGAAGATATGATACATTTGGTCTGAAACAATCCAATGACATCTTATAGGAGTGATTGTCCCTAATATGGATAAATTTAAGGCTAATTGATTATTACTCCAACTTGGTACATGAAAAAGCCATAGGGTCTTTTGCAAAATGTTGAGTGACATATGACCTCATTTATTTCATGGAAAAGTACTTTTTAAAGTAAATCTTTTAAATAGGCATACATAAACCTATCATTTTAGATCAGAAGTGACCTTCAATTAACCGGAAGTAGCTTATTACCTCCCTTATTACAGGCAAAAGTATATTGAAACCATATATTTTTGGAATCAATGTGAATAAAGCTATCATATGTGACCGGAAGTGACATTTTCTTTACTGGAAGTTGGCAATTATCTCCCTCATTTCAGGCAAAAATATATAGAAACCATATTTTTAAAATCAGTGTGAATAAAGCTATCATATGTGACCGGAAGTGATATTTTCTAAACCGGATGTAGCAAATCATCTCCTTCATTTCAGACAAAAGTATATAAAAGTATATATTTATTGAATCAGTATGAAGAAAACTATGATAGGACGCCAATAGTAACTTTGAGTAAACCGAAAGTAGCTTCTAATCATTTTTTTCATAAAATTGATGTGGAATGACCTTCAATTGTTCTCTGAACAATTTGTTTTTAATTTATTTTTTTTTTCTTCTTCCGCCACTTTTATTTCTTGCGTGTAATTTTTATTTTGCAAGATGTCGCTTAGATGTTTTGTATATGATATTGCACAGTGTATAAGCCTTTGAAAATGACCCTGCTTAACCTAATACTTTTCTTTGTAAGAGTTATCTCCCGAAACACCGTTTCCCTTGTAAGTGCATCTCCTCCGTAACCATAAAAGAAATCGCCAAATTTATTTAACCACATTGCTCGTCATATCCTCAGGATGTTTTGTCTATTTTGACCGAAGCGATACGAAGACTCCATATGAGAGTTATTTGCCCTTCTGAATTTGACATAAGTGATATATTAATGTATCGCATGAATGGTAAGTGATAGAGACTTTAGGAATTTTGATTTGAGGTCCTTCGTTCACAAAAATGAATTTGAGGTCAAGGTCATTAATCAAGGTCATATTCTCAATTTTGACTTTTCCTTGTTTGATAATCACCTCTGACACTTTTAAAGACTACTGCAAAAGGTTTGCTTTATTGTCCCTGAAATGGATAAATTTGAGGTTAATTGATTATTACTCCAACTTTGGTACATGATAAAGCCATAGGGTCTTTTGCAAAATGTTGGAAGAAATATGACCTTGAAAAATGTCAACCGGAAGTGACCTTTAGTAAACCGGAAGTAGCCATTTTTGCACTAATTGCATTGATTAGTTGAGACCGGAAGTGACCTTCAATAACCGGAAGTAGCTAATTATCTCCCTTATAACAGGCAAAAGTATACAAAATCTATATATTTTTGGATTGTGTGACTAAAGCTATTATATGAGACCGGAAGTGACATTTTATAAACCGGATGTAGCAATTATCTGCCTTATTTCAGATAAAACTATATAGAAACAATATATTTATTGAATCAGTATGAAGAAACATATGATTGGACGCCAATAATAATTTTCAGTAAACTGGAAGTAGTTTCTTATCAATTTTTTGGAAAATTGATGTGGAAAGACCTTCATTTGTTCTCTGAACAAATAGCTTTTAAGTATTATTGTGTTTCTTCCGCCAAATGTGTTTCTTGCGTGTAATGTTTGTTGTCCAACATGTCGTTTATATATTTTGCATATAATATCGGACAGTAACTGCGTTTTGTGAAATTGACCCTGTTTAGTCGAAAACTTTTTCTTGTTAGAGTTATCGCCCCAATCCTTGTTTTTCTTGTTCGTGTATCTCCTTCATAACCAAAAAATATAACTACAGAATTCTCTTTCTCAATTGTTCGTTGCATCCTCAGGAATTTTTGGCTGATTTGGACCGAAGCGATCTATTGACATCTTATAGGAGTTACCTACCTTTGCCACTTAAATTTGTGGTTATGTTTTTGTTAGTCATAAACCGTAAGCCATATAAACCTAGGATCTTAATATTTGGGGTCCGTGGGTCTTTACTTACAAATTAAGATAAAGGTCAAAGGTCAAGGTCATGTTCTAAATTTTGACTTTTCCTTGTTACTGCATCTCCTCTGACACTTTTAAAAATAGATACAAAAGAACAGTGCAAAATGATTGCTTTATTGTGATGAAGATATGATACATTTGATCTGAAACAATCTTATGACATTTTAGGGGAGTTATTGCCCTTTGAATGTTTTAATTTACGTTTAATTGATTATGACTTCAATATGGTGCATGATAAAGCCATAGATTCTTTTGCAAACAGTTTGGTGACATATGACCTTGAAAATGCCAACCGGAAGTGACCTTGAGTGAACTGGAAGTTGCCATTTCGCACTTTTTTCAAGTAAAAGTACTCAGAAACTATATATTTTTTAAATCGGCATCCTTACACGTATAATTTTATATCGGAACTAACCTTCTAAAACCGGAAGTAGCAAATTATCCCCCTTATTACAGGCAAAAGTATAAAAAAAACATATATTTTTGGAATCAGTATGAATAAAGCTTCAATAACCGGAAGTAGCTTATAATCTTCCTTATTACAGACAAATGTATATAGAAACCATATATATTTGGAATCAGTGTAAATAAAGCTATCATATGAGGCAGGAAGTGACATTTTCGAAACCGGAAGTAGCAAATTATTTCCATTATTTCAGGCAAAAGTATATAGAAACCATAGATTTTTAGAATCAGTGTGAATAAAGCTATCAAACAACACCCGAAGTGACATTTTCGCAACCGGAAGTTGCAAATAATCTCCCTTATTTCAGATAAAGTGTAGAAGCAAATAGTAACTTTGAGTAAACCGGAAGTAGCTTCTCAATTATTTAGAAATTTAATTAGGAAAGACCTTCAATTGTTCTCTGAACGGTTGACTTTTAATTTTTTTTCTTCCGCTACTTTTTAATGTTGAGATTTTTATTTGTTTCACAAATCGAAAAGATTTTGTACATGATATTGAATAATGAATACGCTTACGCAGTTGAACTTGTGAGCGTACACTTTTTCCTGTAAGAGTTATCTCCCTGTTCACTGTTTTTCTTGTTATGTCTACTCCTTCGAAACCGTGAAAGAAATCGACAGAATTATTTTTCCAAATTGCTCGTCAGATCCTAAGGATGTTTTGTTAAATTTTGTCAGAAGCTATACAGAGACTCCTTATGAGAATTATTTTACAAAGAGATATATAAATATTACTTATGAACTGTAAGTTATAGGTATTTTTATAAGGTATTTTAATTTTATGTTCTTGGTCGACCAAAAGATATTTGAGGTCAAAGTCAAAGGTCAAGATCATGATCTAAATTTGAACTTTTGATTGTTTTCGCTTTTCATCACAAACCATAATAAATAATGGCAAAAATTTTTACATAAATTGTTCGTTGCGAAATGTCCTAACTTAAAAAATTTAGGTCGAAAGAGTACCGTCCCTTTTAATAGTTTTCTCCCCCGGAAAGTTTAAAATAAGTTTTGATTTGGATTGAAGTGATCCGGTGACATCTTATAGGAGTTATCTACCTTTACCAAATAAATTTGTATCTCTGTTTTTATAACTCATTAACCGTAAGCCGTATTATCCTTGAATCATTTATTCGAGGTCCTTGGGTCTTAATTAAGAAAATGAGGTCAAGGTCACGGGTCAAGGTCATGTTCCAAATTGTGACTTTTGCTTGTTTTGCATTCCCTCTGACACTTTTAAGGATATATCTAAAAGGACTAGTGCAAAATGCTTGCTTTTTGTGATGAAGATATGATACATTTGGTCTGAAACAATCCAATGACATCTTGTAGGAGTTATTGCCCCTGAAATGTTTTACTTTAAGGTTAATTGATTATAACTTCAACTTCATTCATGATAGCCATAGGGTCTTTTGTAAACTATTCGGTGACATATATCCTTGAAAAATATCAACCGGAAGTGACATGGAGTATACCAAAAGTATCAATTTCTACATTTTTTAATGGAAAATACCTATCATTTGAGACCGGTAGTGACCTTCAATAACCGGAAGTAGCTGATAATCTCATTACAGACAAATATATATAGAAACCATATATATTTGGAATCAGTGTAAATACAGCTATCATTTGAGACCGGGACATTTTCTAAACCAGAAGTTGCTAATTATCTCCCTTTTCTCAGGCAAAAGTATATAAAAACTATATATTTTTTTGAATCTGTGTGAATAATGCTACCATACCATACTAGAAATGAGATTTTCTAAACCGGAAGTAGCAAATTATCTTCTTTTTTTCAGTCAAAAGTATATAGAAACCATATATTTTTTGCTTCAGTATGAAGAAACCTATCATTGGACGCCAATAGTAACTTTGAGTAAGCCGGAAATAGCTTCTGATCAATTATTTAGAAAATTGATGTGGAAAGAATCTATATTGTTCTCTGAACAATTGTTTTTTACCTATTTTTAGGTCTTTCCACTTTTCTGTGATTTTGTTCTGATTATTATTTTTTTTTCTTCCGCCACCTTTATTTCTTGCGAGAAGATTTTATTTTGCAAGATGTCGCTTAGAAATTTGGTATATGATATCGAACGTTTAACCGAACACTTTTTCTTGTAAGAGTTATATCCCCGAAGAGTAAATTTTCAGTATTTGGGGAAAACACTGAGAATTTACTCTTCGCAACCGTTAAAGAAACCGACAAATTTAATTTTTTTTCAAAATTGCTCGTTACATCCTCAGGTTGTCGAAAACAATTTGACCGAGACTTCATAAAAGAGTTATTCCCCCTTCTGTATTTGATATAAGTGAAATGTAATAGTAACTCATGAACCATAAGCGCTAGGAACCTTGGGTCTTTTGATTTTAGGTTCTTGGTCCTCCAAAATGAAAATGAGGTCATGGTCAAAGGTCAACGTCATGTTTATAAATTGTTTGTTACATCTTCAGGATCTTTTGGCTGATTGGTAATGAAGATTTCGAGTGACATCTTAGAGAAGTTATCTACCTTTTTTAATTTAATTTGACGTGATGTTTTTGTAACTTGTAAACCGTAAGCCGTCTTTTGAGGTCCTTGGGTCCTAACTTCGAAAATGAGGTTAGATGTCAAGGTCATGTTCTCAATTTTGACTTTTGCTTGTTTTATTATCTCCTGTTAACCTTTAAAGATATATATAAAAGAACTATTTTTGCTTTATAGTGATGAAGGTATGAAACAACCTAATGACATCTTATAAAGAGTTATTGCCCCCTGAAATATTTAAATTTATTACTTCAATTAGTACATGATAAAACCAAAATGTTGGGTTATATATATGACCTTAAAAGTGTCAACCGGGAGTGACCTTGAGTAAACCTGAAATAGCCATGTTTGCAGTATTGTACAAAGAAACCATATATTTTTTTTAACCTATCATTTGAGACCGGAAGTGACCTTCAATAAACCAAAGCTCCCTTTTTTCTGACAAAAGAACATAGAAACCTTATTTTTTTTTATATTTTGCAATTAGTATAAATAAAGCTATCATATGAGACAGGAAATGACCAGAAGTAGAAAATTATCTTCCTCATTTCAACTTGGTAAAACCATTAGGTCACCCTACATTTTATGTTGAAGTAATAATCAATTAACATAAATTATTTTTTGATTCAATATGAAGAAACCTATGATTGAACGCCAATTATAACTTTGAGTAAACCGGAAGTAGGTTTTGATCAATTTTTAAGAACATTGATGTGGAAAGATCTTTTTTAATTTATTTTTCTCTTACGAAACATTGGTATTTTCATATTATGTCACTTAGATATTTATTATATGATAACGAACAGTAAAAGTGCTTTTGAAACTGGCACCACTTAACCAAACACTTTTATTTGCAAGAGTTATCTCCCTGAATGTTTTCCTTGTTAAGACTTCTCCTTTATAAAAGAAAGCGACAAAATTTTTCCAAATTGCTCGTTATATCCCCGGAATGTTACCTTTAATTTTGACCAAAATGTTCCGGAGACTCTATATGAGAGTAATTTCCCCTTTTATATTTAATGGAAGTGAAATGTAATTGTAACATGTAAACCATAATGTCTTTTGATATGTCCTTGGTCCGTCAGAAAGAAAATGAGGTCAATTTCATGTTTATAAATTTTGATTCAGACTTATCTCGACAAAATATTTTAACTTAATTGTTAGTTGCGACATGTCTTAACTTTGGCTTAAAGGGTACGTTGGCATTTAATAGCTTTCTCTCTTTTTATATTCAGAATTACCTGTTTGGTGATATAACTCATTAACCATATATATAAGTAGGAACTTGAAATTTTAATCAAGGAAAGATAAATTTTGACATTCTAGATTTTGATCATTGCTATAAATTCATGCTTATACATAATAAGGCTTTGAGGTCTTTTGAATTATATTAGTAGACATATGATCTTGAAAAGGGATAGATGGATCTAACCTCGGATGTAGCAATTTTCTGCACTGTTCAAATTCAAAAGTACTTAGAACCATATATATTTTTGGAATCAGTGTGAAGTTAATGCTGCTGGGAGTGACATATTCTAAAACCGGAAGTTGCAAATTATCTCCCTTGTTTTCAAGCACAAGTATATATAATATAGAAAGCATATATTTTTTGGTACCAGTTTTGGTGTAACATAACGTGTCCCACGCAGAAATTTTTTAAAGTTAAGTAATGAAATATATAATTGCATCATGTGGACCGAAAAACAAATGAATGTAAATTCTAGGCTATTGTGCTACATTAGTAAGTAGTTGCATACACATATGGAACCAGTCAGAATTCAAAATGATCTCTCTTATTTCAGACAAAAATATACAGAAACCTGATATTTTTTAATTAATGAAATCTATTACTGAACGCCAATTGTACCTTTAAGTAAACCTCGTTTAACTTTTTATCAATTATTTAGAAGTTCACTAAACAATTAGGTTTTTAAATTTTTTCTTCATTTTTTAGACCTTGCCTCGTATCGTTTCTATTTAAGTTATCATGACTCAATCTGGAACATCGATAGACCTCATCATGAAATATTACCAGGTGACCCTGTGTAGGATTTCATCATCCTTTTTAGAGGTTTTTTTTTACATCCCCCGTCGTTGTTTTTAAAGATATCATGACATTATTTCTGCAATGATAGAGATCTCATCATTAAGAATTCTGTATATATCTTTGAAAGATATCTATCTACCCGAGGATATGACCAGTTAAGTAGTCACACAAGTCTGTATTGACTTGATATTTTCATAATTATAAATTAACTGTTTCTAAAACTTTGAATTTTTCGAAATACTATGGATTTTCTACTCAAGGTATAGATTGTCTTAGCTGTATTTTGCAAAACGTTTCGGAAATTTGCTCTTCAACGTCGTACTCTATTTGGCTTTTTTAAAACTTTTTTGATTCGAGCGACACTGATGAGTAGAAACGCGCGTCTGGCATACAAAATTTTAATCCTGGTAGTTTATTTTCTCTCGAAGAGCTCTACAATTTCGTACAGAAGTGGACACAATTTTCTATAATGAGCGTCAACGGTTAACAATTAGATATTTCTAAATGTTGTCTAAACTATAAATTTGGTGTTTATTTCTGCAGTCAGAAAACAATATTTGATTCAGCATATACGATATTTGTAGTATATATCAAATTGAAAAATAGAATAACATTGTAATACGTTAAAATTGACGTTTTAATAGTTAAAAAATTTTGTTCATTTGACTCCAGTTTGTTTCCATACAAGGATAGCCTTGAATTTTGATTATACAAATTCATATAAAAATGAACTTTATTTAATTGACTTGTCAGTATTTAAAATTTAAACCGGAGGTAAAGGAGGGAAAAAACTTAATTTTATTGAATTAAGTCCCACTGGCTCTTTTTTAGTCAATAATTGACATTTTCATTTCAGACGAAATGTATTTTATGATATTTCTGTTTACATAAACGTGTTGGTATGTTAAACTTTTTCGAAATATATTTAGACGTTATTTGACGTTCGGAATATGACAAGTACCATATCGAAATATTATTTGTATGCTTACTTACTTTAATATAGTAATAACAGAAAAAATAGACAATAACTGAAAGTAAAATAAGTTTTGAAAGTCATTTGAATGTGATTTGATTTGATTTTTGGTGTTTTAACGCCACTTTTAAGCACCGCTTTTGGGCTGTTTCGTGGCGGCCAGTTTTTATTGGTGGAGGAAGCCGGAGCGCCCGGAGAAAACCACCGACCTTCGATAGGAAAACTGACAATCCTAGTCAATTAAGATTGGAGTCGAGTCATTTGAATGTGAAGATGAAACTAGCATCATCATCATCTGTCCAATCAGTGTGTATTGATATAACTACACAGGTCTGTTGTTTTATATTATCTTCAAAATGCAAACCAAAAACCTTAAGGAAAGTCAGATGACATTTCACCTTCAAAAAAGAATGGTTCAAGACCAAAATGTAAAAGTGACCCAACAACCGACTTTGCCGTATGCGCATCGCCAGACATTTCAAAAGAGATCTCAACACGCATAGTTTAAATAATGCTTCACATGGCGGAAGTTGGACTAAGTTGGAGCCTTTTCTGGGAGAAATTTCACACGGAGTTTGTTCAATTTTTTTATGGCAACGTTTAGACTTTTTCTACCACCTTGCTATCATACTGACGTCGAATGAATCATCTATATCTTATGGTGATATTATAGGTTGTGTCATTGAATTGACCTGGGGTGTCATTGAACTGATCAGGGGTAAGTCATTAAATCGATCTGATATTGCTCATTGAATTGATCGGGTTTTTCTTTCAGTGCCTTTTGTAAGGATTTGTTGCACAAACTAAACATGATACTGTAAAAAGCATATGCAGTTAGAACTGAATTCAGCGACCTGTACAACTCAGGAATGAAACGCCGACAATATTTAAGGCTAGAAAGTATTCATTTATGAAACTACAATGCAGATATCTAAGTCATTCGTGCAAAAGCTTATCATCAATAGTTACAACATTAACGGTACCAATTTTACTGCACCAGATGCAAATGTCGACCAAAAATGTCTTGTGGTAAAAATATTTGAAAATCCAAAACTTATTAAATAAGATGATGAAACCAAAAAAGAAAAAAGTATATCCAAAGCCGTGCAAGGAGATATATTCCTTAATTTAGTTTATTCATGCCAGTTCCGAATTACTTTTGGCTGCTGTCGACTCAGTTGTAATAACATTAAGTGTACCAACTTTATCAGTGTATCAACTGCAAAAGCTTTGGAACTGCTATATAAATATGCTTCTTGTTGTAGTTGGCGTAACAAGCTATTTTGCAATGTATCCGTTGTGTCAGCGATTCTGTTTTGGAGGTCAAGGCACGCGTTTTTAAAGTAATATCGCCTTATGCTTTAACCTAATTAATTAGAGAAGAATTGATTCTGACATCAAGTTCACAAATTCAGTATTCTTCTTTTAAAGATTTGATTTTTAATATAACTTTTTTGGGTGTTATCAGTAAATAGTTAGCAAGTTAAACGTGGCGATTGTTGAAATGCATTTCGTACTGAATAAAACAGACTTTGCCATTGTAAGTCAAAAAAAACATAAAAATATGTTAAATCGTTGATTCAATTTCCTGACTTATTTTTGGCTGCCTCTGGGATATTTGTCATTCCCATTCGTGTAGGAATACCAGTCAGATCGGGTTGTTTTTTCTAGATAAGCTTAAAACCGTTTCCATTAATTCTTGTTTATACCGAGTGAGATTGTGTTTTGATAGTGTATTATTTATGGTATTTAACTTTTTTCAAGAAATAATTTGACAAAAAAACCCTTCTTCAAATTTTCGTACTGAATAAAACAGACTTTGCCATTGTAAGTCAAAATGTAGAATTTTTTTAGACAAATAAAACACTTCTACAAATTCAATTAAGATGTTTTGACTCGGTTGGTGCTAGTTAAAGCAAGTTCTAAAGGACAAATGAACGGGTGTTATTATACTTTCAGGATATTTTTTAAACGCAAATTACAAGACAAAGTGAACAATGATAGAAAACAATAATAATAACCTCTCTTATCGTTTAATATATATATATATATATATATATATATATATATATAGCAAAAACAATTAAATTAACAAAACACCTAATTGACAATGAATAAACCCACTGAAATCAATTTAAAATAAACAATTTCAATATGAAAGGCAAAAAGGATTTTGGTTTCAGAGTGATAAAACTGAGTAGAATGAGGATTAAATGGAAATTATTCAAAAATGGAATTAAAATTGTTTCAATTAGAAATGTTATTGTTTCAACTATGTTTCAATGTGCAAAATATAAATGAAGGGAATAATAAAGATAATTCAAATATCGGTTACTTAAATCTAGGAACGATCAGGAACCTAAATTCCAGAACATTGTGCAGATTTTAAATATGAAGGATACAAATGTTTTCAATTCAACAATCAATATATTTGAATTATTTCAAAAATTGTATTGTTATCCCTCAAATTATTTCCTGAATTTATTTCAAACGAGTTACATATTAGCCATGCATGCATGAGCTCACATAACTAAATGACAATTAATTGTATGCATTTTGTTATATAAACACAGGTTATTGAATTTGACTTTAAATATGGACGCTCAAATTATATTTAGTGGTGAGTACAAAAATATAAATATGATTTTTATATTATCTAGCTTTTAAAAGGTGGGACACAACTTTGTATATATGAGGAGCAGAGTTGTTATCTGTGCCTAATATTTTCGGCATTTCTTGTCTTTTCAATTACAATAGCATAAAACTGAATTTTCATAAATTGGAAGTATTTGAATATTTATCAACTTATTTTGGCAATTTACAAATTGAACAATTTTTTAAACAAAGGGTAGGCGAGTCTTTTCTTTTTATATTGTTAGGTTAAAAAAGAAAATAAAGGAAATATATTTGAAAAAAAACCAACCTTCTTCAAAGTGTATTTATATAAGTTTAAACACACAACAAAGAGATATTGTGTGCGTCCTAGACAAATATTTTAATCTATCTCACAATGAAACAAAAATATGTGAATTGTGCATTAAAAATATATATGTGCTGTTTTGCATAATATTATTTTCAATAAATAAATTCCATCAAGTTTTTGAAATTCCAGCTGCGTACTATCATTTACAACCAGTATACAATCTTAAATTCATTTAAACTCCTTGATTATTATTTTCCATAATAATTTTGATTTCATTTTGAATAGTTGGTCCTTAAAGTGTGTGTTTATGATCTATATAATCGAAAAAAAATGATATTTTTTTACCAGTTTATTATTGTTTAGGCATTAAACAATAGGACACTGACCGAACGTGTTAATGCATGCAGATCATTGTATATTTCGAAATAAATGGAATATTATTGTATGGTCATGACCACATGAATATGTACTCTGGGAACGTTGAAAGTTGTTTTCTCTAAGTTGCATACGTTGTTAAACTATCCAATTTTATTTTCAAGATTTAAAATTATTGTAAACACATTTATTTCATATCTATATATCGTTATAATAAGTTATTTTCAATCTTTTTAGCATAATTTTCGAATTCAAACTTTACAAAAAAATATGAGGCGAAAGTCCCAAAAGTGTAATTCATTTAATTTTAGTTTCAAAAAAGGTACAAACAAATAAACCAAGAATAAAATAATTTCGCAGTTTTAACTTACAAAACAGTAAGCTTAATGAATTAAAAGAAACGGATATCCATTTTTCGAGTCAGTTTTGGTTTTATTTCCAAAATATGGAGTGTGCTCATATGGCATATAGCAGTACCATTTAAATAAATAATGTATGTTTCAAATACACATATATTCTGGAAGAATATTTTACCTGCATTCAGATTAATTGATATTTTTAATATATATTTTCTAATGGTTCCTTGTGCATGTTTCAAATACACATATATATTCTGGAAGAATAATTTACCTGTATTCAGATTAATTGATATTTTTGATATATATTTTCTAATGGTTCCTTGTGCATTATGAAAATGAATAGTAAGTATAGGTAGGACCCAGCTAGGTATGTATACATTTTTCAATTCATCAATGTCTGTACATCCATTTAATAAAAAAAAAAAAAAAAAAAGGTTAAGAAAATTTAAAGAAAAACAAAATGAGATTGTTTGCTAAGTTGCTTGCAAGTATGCTGTGTGTGAGACACAATTCATTTCACACTCAAAGCATAATGTAATGAATTTATTGAAATTTAGAAGAAAATTATTAAGCCTTATTTTTATTCAAATTACGGTTAAGATGTATAAATGAAATTTGTTGAATTCCTATCAAATTGAGGTAGAATTAATGCAAATGTTTAGAAATTATTTCAAGATAAGACATTTTTGTCGTAAAAATTCATTATTGGTCAAAACGAAATGAAAAATTCCTATTTTAAAAAATTTTTCAAGTAGGTAAGACCTTTTTGGGCCCAAAATATAGCTTTTTTTTTACAAATTTGTTGAAATTTAGCTATCTATTTATTGGAGCACAATACTTTTACTTTCCATAAATATGAGCTGTTTTTGACAATACAATGCTCAAGTTTAAAATAGCAAAAACAATGAAATTAACAAAAAAACCTACTTGAGCAATGAATAAACCCACTGAAAACAAAAAATAAATAATTTTAATGTGAAAGGTAAAAACGATTTGGTTTCAGAATGATAGAACTGATGAGGATTAAATGGAAAAAGTTTGGGACAATTGCGGATTCGTGTGTCTTAATCAAATAAAATAATTCTCCAAAATAGAATTAAAATTATTCACTGGAAGTGTATTTGTATTAACCAAAGTGCAAAATAAATACAAATAAAATAATTCAAATATCGATTACTTTAATCTAGGAAAGACCAGGAACCTGGCAGATTTTTAATATAGATGCAAAAGGAAACAAATGTTTTTAATCCAACTAAAATGTATTAATCTATACTATTTTGAAATATTCCAAAAATTGTTTTATTATCCCAAAAATTATTTCCTGAATTAATTTACACTGAGCCATGCATGAGTTCACAAAACTTAATGACAATTAAATTGTATGCATTTTGTTATATAAACAGAGGTTATTGAATTTGACTTTAAATATGGACGCTCAGTACAAAAATACTAAATATGATTTTTATATTATTTAGCTTTTAAATGGTTTTAATGGACACAACTTTGTATATTCAAGTATGATGATGTTAATGTAGAACTTAGTTTTGACATGAATTTCAACCCTCTCTGATTAGCAGACTTGTTATCTATGCCTAATATTTTCGGCATTTGTTGTCTTTTCAATTACAATAACATAAAACTGAATTTTCATAAATTGGAAGTATTTGAACATTTATCAACTTATTTTGGCAATTGAACAATTTTTTTTAACAAATGAAAGGCGATTTTTTTTCTTTTTACTTAGTTAGGTTTGAAAAGAAAATAAAGGAAATATATTTGAAAAAAAAACAACCCTCTTCCAAGTGTATTTATATAAGTTTAAGCACACAACAAAATTGTGCGTCAAAGACGAATATTTTAATCTGTCTCACAATGTAAGAAAAATATGTGAATTGTGCATTAAAAATGTATACGTGCTGAGTTGAGTTTTTGCATATTTTCAATAAATGAATTCCATCAAGTTTTTAAAATTCCAGCTGCGTACTATTATTTATAACCAGTACACAATCTTAAATTCATTTAAACTCCTTGAAGAATATTTTTCATAAAAGGAAATTATATTGATTTCATTTTGAATGCGTGGCTTTAAAGTGTGTGTTTATGATCTATATAATCGAAAAAACTGATATTTTTTTAATCTGATTACAGGAATTAAAAAATAGGACACTGACCTAACCAGGTTAATGCAGATCATTGTATGTTTCGAAATAAATTGAATATTTATGTATGATCATGACCACATGAATATGTACTCATACGCCTCTTGGTATGTTGAAAGTTGTTTTGTGTTAGTTGCATACGTTATTTATTTCTTAACCTGGCCTTTTTCATTCACAAAAAAATTAAAATATTGTAAAAAGATTTTTATATGGTCATTATTTTCATATATATATAACCATTAAAGTTATTTTCGATCTTTTTGGCATAATTTTCGGATTCAAATTTTACAAAAAAAATTTTAAGATTTAAATTTAGTTTAAAGAAGGTACAAACAAATAAACAAAGAAAAAAAAGAAAGACAAATTCAGTAACTTACAAAACAGTAAGCTTAATGAATTAGAGAGCTAGGGATATCTAGTTTTGGTTTTATTTCGAAAATATGGAGTGTGCTGATGACCATAAGCATATAGCAGTACCATAAAAAAAATACGCGTATGTTTCAAATACACACAAACACATACATACAGAAATAATTCATATTTTGAGTATATAATTTTTAATGGTTACTTGTGCATTATGAAAATGATTTGTAAAATAGATAAGACCTAGCTAGGTATGCATCAATTCATCAATATCTGTACATCCATTTAATAAAAAAAATATGGTTGCGAAAGGCTTTAAGAAAAACAAAATGAGATTGTTTGCCAAGTATGCTGTGAGACACAATTCAAAGGATAAAGGAAGTGAAATTCAGAAGGAAAATTATTAAGCCTTATTTTCAACCAAATTACGGTTAAGATGTATAAATGAAATTTGTGAAACTCAAATCAAATCAAAGTGCGGTAGAATTAATGCAAATATTTATAAATTATTTCAACATTGTGTCGTGGAAATGAACATTGGTTAAAACAAAATGAATAAATCCAATTTCAACAAATTCTAAAGTAGGCGCGGGCGGTATTAGGCCTTTAAAATATAGCATTTTTACAAATTTGTTGAAATTTAGCTATTTATTGGAAAGTACTATACTTTAATTCCATAAATATGAATATTTGTCAATACAATGCTAATTAATGCATCAGGTATTAGCATTAGAAATTCATGCAAAATGACTAAATTCTTCATAAGTTTAGCATTTGTGCTAATTTTAAAACGGTCTAAAATGGCCGCATTTGTATGCAGTCTTCTTCTACTTAAATATATGTTTTTGATGGTTGAGACTGAACACGAATGCGGCCACTTACATATAAGACAAAAAATCTGAAAAGTTACGTTTTAAGGCATATTTTATAGATTTTTCATATTTAAGCTTAAATTTGAGTGTCCTTAATGACCAAATAAATATAATTCTTTCACATAAACTAATTTAATCGACTGAAGTAGACACTGACGTGCTTAAAAAAAAGTCAAAAATCTTTGATCAGATGTATACACTTCGATTTTTAGGGCAAAACTGGTCCATACCGGACTTTTTACCAAGTCTTAATTTGCTATTAATTTCAACACAAGTTCTTTTCACGACAAAATAATGTGCGTTGACTTATCTGGCTTTTTTTGTTCGTTAAAAAATATCTTAAAATGGAAACGATAAAATACTCACGTCAAAATATTGTGAGTTGACTTAATCTGGTTCGTCATACGTTTTATGGAAAGTTAAATTTTATAATTCTTGAAAATTCCTTTGTTTACAAAGATTTCATTATCAACTGAAACCATTACCTTTAGCATTCTAAATTGAGTAATTTGTACATAAGTTTAACTAATCAGAATAAAAGACCACCTTTATGTTTTAAAATGAAATCAGTAGGAATAACAATTGATGAATTTATATTCTAAACTGGCAATCAAACAAATTTAAATTCGTGACATTTGCTGATTTTGCACAGAAACGTTTCCACGTCTTTTTTTTCATTTATGGACGTTAATTGTGCTGTCGTTTTTTCTAACTTGATAAACTTAAAAAAAACCTCTTTAATTAGACCTTTTTTCTAATTTGGAGAGCAAAGGACCAGAGAAATTATAATGGAGTAATAAATTATCTTATTGTGTGAAAAGATTTCGCTTTCCAAGTTTATTCAGAGAAATTAAGGAAAAAAATTTTGTGAAATTTTGTGTAGAAATCAACGCTTTAAGCAAATTAATGAATTCATTTTTTCATTAAATTTTTTTTTCTCAATTGGATTTTTTTTTTAATATATAAGATGCGAAGCAAAATTTAAAGAACTTATTAGTTAAATTATTTTCTACATAAGCTTAAAATTGTTCTTATATTATATTATTATATATATTATATAATTATAACTATAAATTTTAATCAGTTCTACTGAGTTTTATCTATTTTAGTCAAGATGCGCAATTCATTTTTAATAAATTCTAAGTTCCTCAGCCTGAATCGTATTGGCTTGTTTCGAAGGGGTAAACACCAATTAAGATAATTGCAATTTGATGATGTATTTCAAATCTTTATTCTATGACTCTCAATCAAATTCATCAATTTTTAGACACATTAGCGATATAAGCATAATTTCAATAACGCAAATTCAAAGTTGAACTAAAACAGTTTCACAAAATATCTTAATGCCTCCAACACGCAACGTCAGTTTATTTGCGACTATCAAACAATCAATTGTTATTCTTAATGTTTTTTTTTTTTTATCTACATTGGTTCTTTTTTAAAATATCAATCAATATATAATAATTCCTCTACAGTCTTCATTAAACACATGTACAATATCAATATTATAAAATATTAATGCAGATTTTCTGCAAAGTTCGATTGATTATGAAAATTTCGTGTATGATAATGAAAAATACAGAATTTAATTGAAAACTGAATAAAATTCAAATACCAAAAAATTTCATACAAGTTGAATATTTTTTTAATCTGAATTCTTTAGTTTTTTCTATGAATAACATTCGTTTAAATGAAAAACAAACACAAAATGATAGATTCATTACTATTTAACCCATTATTTCACTTCTAGAATTGTTGTTTTTATTTGAAACGATAAATTATTAGGTTTATATCACAGATTGCACTATTGGCATTGAATTGAAAATACTTCTGTTTGATCAAATTTGTAACAAATTTTGAATTTTCCTGTTAAAATTTAGATTGAATTACAACTTGAAATGATTTCCAAACGTTTATTTCTTGATCTAAAAAATTTAACCGCATTATATATAAGTTCGCTTGAATTTCATAATAAAACATTTTTTTCATTTTGACATATAATGAATTGCTTAACAACATATTTACTGGATTTTTCATCGCATAGGCAATAAAATGTATATTTTCAAAAATTGTTAATTTTGACAGATTTAGTAAAGAGAAATTCCCATTGCTTCATAGTACATTTCATAAGACATATTCAATATTAAATATTAAATTTAATAAATTCTTGGAAAAATGGATGTTTTACCTGCAAGAGAGCACTTGTGTCCACAAAATTAATAATTTTAATTGTGCCAGGCATGTAATTTATAGTTAGTCATATTTTATTAACTATCTGATCTCATATTTTTACCATTTATTTACGGAGAAATATATTTTGAAATGATGAATTATTGAGGATTATAAAGTAAAGAAAAATTCTAAAAATAGAGTTCGTTCTAGCAACTTTGCACAATAGTATATTTTTTAAAGGAAAGAATCTTTTAAATTTTTTTCAATGATCGAACAGAATATAATTATAGCATGCGTACACCTCCTAATCAATTATGTATTTTATTTATAACTTTAATATTAATTTTATAGCTTCTATATCTATATATATTTATATAAGTGCCTAAGAATGTAACTTTAACACACTAATGAGTGTTATAAAATTAGTTGTTATATTTTATATTATTCATGCATATTCGCTAAACAAATTAGCTTGATCCGGCGTGTGCATCTGTCAAGGTGAAATCGGATGCATGACAAAAAAATATTTTTGTAGCTTGAACTACACAAAATTTGAGTAAAAGTTTCTTCCTTTTGTATAAAAAGACCGGTGATTGTTAAGTCTCATGTTGAATTTCGTTTCTGTTTCACCAACATACTGCAGCTTGCAAGTTCCACAAGTAAGAATATAAATACTATTTTCCGTTTTGCAATTAGATGTAACATAGATGTTGTTCGACATGAAATGGAACGATACTGCAGAACATTTACAAGATTTCTGTAATCAGTTCCATCATTCAATTCAATTTACATCTGAATTTTCAAGCGAGAAAATTGCTTTTCTCGACACCACCACATTTGTAAAAAAACGGGGTCATTACAACTGATCTCTACACAAAGAAAACTCCTTTCTCCAAAAAGTTGACACCTGAAACACTGCTCCAGGAGCATACCTTACAGTCAAGTCATCAGACTAAAGCGAATTTGCTCCTCGGAATCCAAACTCAACTATCATTTGGGACAACTAAAAAAACAACTAAAATCAAGAGGATACAAAAGCAAAAACATCACAGACGCTTTTGATAAAGCCCAAGAAAAAGATCGAGATATCCTCATGGAATACAAAGATAAGACGACTCGCGCAGATATAATTCCGTTTGTTGTCACCTTCCATCCCGATTTGACAAATATTTCATACAAAAGGAAGAAACTGTCCAATTACGAGACACCTCTTAAGAACAGGGCATACTTTTGAAAATATCACCTTTCAAATAATTGAGGTAATCCAAAATTGGGACTCCCAAAGGAGAAAACAGAGAAAGATTCTGGACGCTACGTACTCTTGAACCTGATGGACTTAATGAGAGAGATGAAAAACAGTTCTACCCAAAACGAAAGGAATAAACCCTGAACTTCATTCTATTTAACCAAAACAACTATTTGTTTTGATTAAAGAATTGCTATGTACAATAAGCGGCAAAAATATTTTTATATATTCTAGACAATTTACAAACATATATTTTTTATAGAACACCAATCAATTTTGTTAAACTTTTACTCAAATTTTGTGTAGTTCAAGCTACAAAAATATTTTTTTGTCATGCATCCGATTTCACCTTGAGAGATGCACACGCCGGATGAAGCTAATTTGTTTTGCAAAATATTGCGTGAATAATATAAAATATAACAACTAATTTTATAACACTCATTAGTGTGTTGAAGTTACATTCTTAGAACTGATATAATTTAATGTAGTAACTGCATCAGTTTATTTACAACCTGATCCACACCTAGATAGATTGAATGTTGATTGTTGCTATTTTTAGACACTATATATATATATTTTTATATATTGAAATTGAAATTAATTCTCTTTGTAAGCATCTGCATATTCCGTTATATATGTCTTTAGTCTTGGTGTCATTTGGTATTTTTTGCTGCTTGTATTCGATGAAAAACTCTTCTTGAGATGTTTAAATTGTACATCAAAAAGCCTGAATTAACTCTCAGTGCCTGGAAAAAATCCGGAATTTTCCGTTTACGGTTGTTTTTTTTCTAAAGTACACAATAATATTTCCCGTCAATGACGTTAACAATAACGTCGCGTCACAAGATTTTGAGTGAAAGGGTACGACGTCTTTCAGTGATTGAATGACAATTTTGAGAAGTCTTGCTTCTCTATGCGTAGAAGTATTATTTTCTTTTTCGGGAATATTTTTATGAAAAATAATTTTTTAAAATCCCCAGGTAAAAAAAAAATTGTTTTAATTTTTTTATTTCTTTTTGAATTGGAAGAGATGTTTCCATAGCGTTCAAATAAACGGTGGTTTAATTGGCAATCATAACACATCTCCTTATTTTTATAATTCATACTGATACAATTTTAACAACTTTTGGATAGCTATTGAAAACGGAAGCATAGTTACAAATTTTTCTTTATCAAGATACTAGTACTGCGGCTTAAATGTTCAAAAGTTAAGAAGAAAAAATAATTGCAAACACAAAGAGCAATCTATGCACTTGAGAAAAAAACACATTGTGATTGAAAAGGGTTACACTGTGGGATAGCTAGTCTCCCCCTTTTCCCGCCTGCTTTTATCTTTTCCAAACAATTCATAAAAACATCTATCAGAAAGATTCGAAACTATTAAAGAAATACTAAATAAAAAACTATTAAATAACTTGCTTCCACTATCCATCTTTTCACGCTATTGGAAAAAAACTCGGAATTTTCCTCTTTCCACCAGATTAACAACACAAAAGACCCCAGTAACATTGTGTAAACTTTTGGACCCATTGCAAGCACTTATAATGCAGTCACAGACAATTGAAACTTTTCCAATGAAACTAATGGAGTTGATGCGTTTCTTTTGTTGTTGAGTATAATTAATTTCTGCCTACAATTTTGCTATTTGTAATACTAATAAATCAATTTCTTAAAGTACATTATTTGCTTTGAATTGAATATATTTTGCTCGTTCGAATGATAAATTGATGTTCAAATTTGCAAGATTTCCGAACAAAATGCCCAGTGAATTAGGTTCGATCTACCTTGATTACCTCCAATTATGATCATGGAATATACTTATGTAACATTTTAATGACGATTTAATTAATCTTGGGGAATTAGATCATATACATAAAACCGGCTAATACTCAGAAACTAGAAAGGCATATTTTAAGAACAGCATGCAAACGAAAAGCAACTGATATTTTATCTGAGCGACCTTCAAAAATAATTTTCAGAGCTCAGAATGACTTTAACTCAGTCGGTAAAATTCCGGTCCCAAACCCGGACGAAGGAGGCAGGAAGTAATTCATTTACGAAGTAGTTGGTATATAAAAAATATTTAAAAATAAATAAATTCATAAAATTGGCGCAATTAGAAGATTTTTTTAATTGGCATACCTATCTATAGTTTTTAAATGGAGTGGCGCAGAAGTAGCATTGGCGCAAATTAGTTCATTTTTGGCGCAAAAGGATATCACCCGATTTAATGTTTGACGTCATAAAAAAATGTATCGGTTGACGTCATATTGCTCGTAAATCAAATATGGCCGACTCTAGTGATTCTGAGCAGGTTTCAGACGGGGAGAGTGATATTGATTTTGAAGTTTTAAGCGGAAGCTCAGAATCTGAAGATGAGATGAATGATGTTCCTATGAATGCCAATCCTTGGTTTCGAGTTAGACCTCCGGAGATCGACTATTTGCACGACCAAAGATTTGTAGAGAATGTCCCTGCAGCCGACGCTAAACCTATTGACTACTTCTTGCTGTTTCTAACACTTGATTTTCTACGACATATTTACATTTTACCTGTTGAGTTATATGTTATATTTCACATATAAAAATAGTCAGTAGTTTACTCAGTACAATATATTAATGAACACGTTGCGACTACCGTAGAAATTTGCCTCATATTTTTTCTACCTTTGCCCGGTCGGGTCAACAAATGATTTGGTAATATAAAATATAGATATAAAATTGGTATATATATGATTTGCTGCTTCTACGCTAAGCATGCGGCATTAAGGAGTAAGAGCAAAGACTGGTCTGCTGGGAGTCAGAACAATAAGTCAGAGTAAGGTGCCATGTTACTGCGCACTGTAACCTTGTGAACTATAGTGCACATTACAAATCACGACTCAGCGTGTCGGTGTAAATATATTACGTTAGCATGATTATGTTCTCGTCTTGAATATACACATTAATTTGACGCTGGACGTTAAACGAAAAAGCACAAAAAAATTAACTAATGGGCTACCCTCATTCGTGAATTAATAATTTGTTAGTTCACACGTTGAGAAGTTTTATATGTTTTAATTCTTAGATTAGTTTTACTATTTATATATTTCATATCAATTATTCTGTCATTTCTTTTACAGGTATGCACAAGATTTTATTACTAGTCGGCAGAGGATAAGGAGATTTTCGCGTCTTCATTCGTGGTTTAAAGTTGGTGCTGTTACCTTAGCTGAGATGAAAGGATTTATATCTGTTATACTTAATACGTAAACCATCCATTACAGAATACTGGAACACAAAATTTCCAAGCCAAGATACTGTTTGGTTTCGTAATATATTTTCAAGAAATCGATTTCAAAGCATTTTAAAAAATTTTCATATCGTAGATAATACTACATTACCGAATCGAAACGATGATAATTATTTACCTACTTCAAAATTCCAGTCCTTCGTGGATCTTTTTAATCAACAGTCGAAACAACATTACAAACCAAAACAGAACCTTAGTATTGACAAAAGTTTAATCGCTTCTAAAGGCCGGTCATCCATAATACAATATATTCCTTCTAAAGCTGCGAAATTTGGAGTTAAACTTTGGGTACTAGCCGAGGCCGTCAGTGGGTATATTTACCAACTCAGTGTTTATAAAGGCCGACAATACGACCCAACACCACAAGGCATGTTACAGGGTGCATACGTTGTCAACAAACTGTTAGATGCCGCAGGATTGTTTAACAAAGCTTATCATTTATTTACTGACAGTTTTTTCTCCTCAATCAACCTTGCTAAAGAGCTTTTAGCAAAAGGAACATTGTTTACTGGAACTTTACGCGCTAATCGGCAAATGCCAAATACAATAAAGAATCCTGGTTTGCAGGAAAAGGAAAGTGTTTATATCAGACAAGGAAGAATTCTTCTTTGTGCACATAAAGAACGGAATGGTCGAAAGCCCGTTAGACTCATATCCTCTTTTTCAAAAGCAGCACAAGAAAATGACAAACCGGCTATGATTTGCTCAGCGTATAATATTTTTATGGGGGCGTAGATTTGGCTGACATGATGACAGAGAGTTACAATGATGGACGAAAAACGTTAAAAGTGTGGAAAAAGGTTGCACCGTATGGTTATCAATGCATACATTATTTACAAAGAAAATACATCTGATAACCCTCAACTGTCAAGATTGGCTTTCTAAAAAGCTGTTGAATGCTTCGCTCTATCCTAATTTAAGATAATATGTGTGCATGTGGTTCTTGATTTAGTATTGGAAATGTGGTATTTTTAGATATTGATTGATATAAAATGGATGTCAGACTTGGAATATCAATTTTTGTATATATATTGATGTTGAACTTTTCTCAAATTTTAAACTGGCTGTTCATGGTTTAGATGCGGTATACACCCATGCTTTTAAAATTTTAATAGTTCACTTTACTTGTTGAAAACTAAAACATTTACAAATAAACACGACTCTGGAGGTGTGCCTAGATTGGCAGAAGTTATACAGATAATGCATTTTGTATAGGAACATTGTTTAGGAAAACAAATCGTGCATATTGCAGATTAACAAAGCAAATAAACACGTACTAATAATTGATATATTTCAATATTGAATTTCAGTGTGCAATATATGCATAATAAAACGAACATGAATTAATGACAGTTGATCGGAACTGAAATACACATAGTTAATTTTCCTGCATTTGATGTCTTATCCTGACACCGGAAAAGTCTGTAATTCTTTATCTCATTTAAGCCAATAGCTGTTGAGGTATCTCAGCTGCATCATAAAGCAACCAATCAGAATCTATATGTAATTATTTCAAGATGGCGTGTATATCGACTGAAACTAATAGCTCCGCACCGTGATGCGAAGCACCAATAGACAAAATAAGAACAAACACGGAATCAGGAAGTTGCCCGGTCATCGAGAAAAAGATTGCGATGTATGTTCAGACAGGAATGGTTACGGGGTCGAAGGAGGAGTAGGACAGTGTGTCGAGTATGAAGTAAGGGGTTGCACCGGGAGTGTAAAGACAATCATTTGTGTGTTGAATCTTGATTAAAGATATATTTTTTGTTTCTTATCAAATGTTTTTATTTTATACCAGGTGTTAAGACAATCCACTACACTTACATTAAATTAATTATTTATAATGCATCAAATCCACATCCCTTCCATAAAGATGGCTCTGTACTTGCATGACAAGCACTTTTTAAATTACTCAACTTGACCTATTTCTAGACGGTATTTTTTAATTGATTTCAACGGTCATTCTAGTATTTGAATTCGCTCATTGAATGTTTTATGCTTGATGTTTTGTTTGATACTTCCATTATTTCGATCGAGCGCACTATTGAAGAATCATTATTCGATGAAACGTGCACATGCAGTGCATCAAAATTAATTTCAGTAATTAAACTTTTCGACTGCTATCATTATTTAGTGAAACTTTTCCATTTCTTTGATATGATTTTTTTTTTATATAAAAAAGAAAAAAGAAAAAATCAACAGAAAGTCCACAAAATGAGAACAAATTAAAAATTGCCAACGCGACTCAAATGAAAAATTGCAAGCACTTCGCAAGCATAACGTTACGTTTTGTTACGTCTGTATAGCCCCTCCCATAGTACACAAAAGAGGCGACGTCACTGAAACCTATTGTTCGACGTCAGGAAAAAAACATCGGCCGAAAATCGGCCCGTGGCAGTCAACGTAGTATTTATAAATCGGCCTAAAATCTGCCCGTGGCACAGAAAACGTTAAAGAAAAAATTTTAAAAATAACTGAATTTTTGAAAAAAAAATATATTAAAACACCAAAATATCGATATAAGGAGTCATTTTGTCCTAAATTCCTGTCTATTAAGCTATAATTTAATTTTGGATGTAACGCGTCTTCTGATTGGCTGACGTTGTTTTGTTTATCAGCTCATAGACATAATTTTGTCAATTGACCGTGACGTCATCAACGTTTTTTCATAGTTTACTCCGGTTTAAAATGGAATTTAGAATTAAATTATAAGAAATGACTGTAAGATTTTTTCTGTCTATGCACCACATTTTTTATGTTATCATAAAAAATGTGGTGCATACTTTAAAATAACCCACTACGCCGGTTATTCAGTGTGCACCACATTTTTGATGTTATTTCTTCATAGAAAAATTTTACAGTCATTCCTTAAATATCTGATAGAAATTTCCTGAGTTCAAGTTCGAAAAGGAAAAATCAGTAATTACCATATAAATTTTTTTTAAATTTTTTTACAATAATTGTAATTATTACATTGGTTCCAATGAATTACATTGATTTCCCAGTCAAATAAAAACCGATATTTTCACATGTGAAATAAGTATAGATTATTACATGGCATTTTTCATATCAGACCCTTTATCATGATATCAGCCCACAAGAGCCGCAGGCTCGAGGGCTGATATCATGAACGAGGGCCGATAAAGGGTCTGATATGAAAAATGACATGTAATGATCTTTTTATCATATATACTTCAGCAGAAGAAATACATACAAGAACTATTAATTCTACCAATATTCAGATAATAATTTACAGACAACCAAATACAAATTTCTTAACTTTAATTGTTTTTATTGATATTACAAGCATTTTATTTATTGTGTAACAACAATTATCATATTCTGAGTTTAAAATTTGCTCTTCAACCATTTTGTGAAAAGTTTTAAATCACTTGCGGTTTTCCGCACTGTGAGGAAATTCTTATGAATCTGGTCAATAAACTTAGTAATCCTTTTAATATTTTTACATGTTATTGAACAGTAAAATTTTAGTAATATTTTATACAAGTATATGATAAAAGTGGTTATTTCACTCTCTGACGTCATACAACAATAGGTGTTGTCAAGACGTCGCTAACGTCGGATCAAATCATCATGTGAATGCGCAGAAAAAAGATCTAGTTCCTTACATTTTCTACATTAATTTCATTAAAAATTCATTTGCCAATGTAATAAAAAGAATAACTAATGAAATAATTGAGATATCGAAAAATATTCAACTTGTGGCTGAACAACACTGATAATTAACTCATGCGCTACGCGCATTCGTGAATTAATGTGTTGTTCGGTCACTCGTTGAATAGTTTTCTCTATTTGAATTCTTCGATTAGTTATTCTATAACTCAATGAAATACACCTATTATTTATGTATAATATAAGATGTATAATGATTTCATATATATTATTCAATATGTTTTTTAATTCATACCTAAAAACAATTTTAAATTTACAGCAAAAAATTTTTTATCGTACCAGGACCAAAATACGAAATATATTTCGGAACAAACAATGTATATAGACTACCACTGCATCGTGTGTGATACGATATTTATCCACTCGAGACAGTTAAATTTTCATATTTAAAACGCGAGGCTTGAGAGTGGATAAATATCGTATTACACGAGATTTGGTGGTGAAATCTGTTTCTCTAATGATTTTCAAACAATATTCCTTCTTTTCGAATGATCTGCAAAAAGATGAGTTCTCTCTATGTGACGTCATCAGGCATGGTTGCCTTTTTTCATGCCGTCACAATAGGAAATTTAGAGGAAAGTTAGAAAATTCGACGTCATAATCGGATTTTAACCAATGATGAACTGAGATCAAACGAACCACACGTTGATTAAATTTTTTTTATACAATGGGTGCAGAAAGGGATAAATTCACGAAGAATTAGAGAAATATATATTTATATATATAAACAGGTGAGATCAGTGCTAATTGAATGAATTACCAGGTGAAATGATGTCCATTTTTCTTAAAGTAGTGAAAAGTAAAAGAAAATATAATTTTTTACATACACAAAGGACCAAACTTGATTTTCAAATCAAACCATATTTCCAAAACAAAATAATTGTATACTTTTAAAAAATAGATATGCAGTGTAAGAATTGTTTGAAATTTACACTTTTTATTTAACAAAATTTGGTCTTGATCATGTGCCCATAAAACTTTGTAACGTCAGATATCGGCTTTACTATAAAATTAAGACATAAAAATCTTACAAGAAGTAAAAAAAAAATGATTGGCTGAAATAAGTTTCTCTCCGTGATGGTTTATATTTGAACTAAAAGAGATAATAAATGAGAGATAGTCAATGTTAATTTGATAGTAAAAAAAAAGAAATGAAATGACAATCACAGACACTTACTTGTCATAAAATAATTTCCTTGAGTGGATATTAATTTCATTTTAAATGTTTGTTTGACATAGAGAAGAGTAAGAGATAATTTTAATATAATTCAAAAATAATTTCAAATTAAAGTAAATGTATTCGTTTTAATTAATAAAAAATTCTGTATTATGTTCTTTAATTCAAGTTCTTGACCATTCTTACTGAATATTTGTTTAAAATAGAATATACATGTCACTTATCAGTAGTCTTCCTGTGTAATATGATTTTTTTTTTGAAAGAAATTACAAAAATACACAATTACAGGTATTAAAATAAAAAATTAAAAAACTTGTCACTAAGTAGATTAAAGACTAATCAAGATTCCTGTGGAATCACGGCAAATCATTGCCATGGGAGAATATCTTTTAATATCTTTTATACTTTTTTTGACCATCGAAGTTTTTTTAAAGATTAACCAGAGTATAATGGGAAATCCTGACATTTAAAAAAAGACATTTCGAAAATTCCTTTATTAGTTATGGAATAACTAAAGCAAGAAAGAAAATAACCAACGATTGACCAAACAACACATTAGCGTATGCAATATTGGTTTGCCTCGAGTTGAATATTTTCAGTATTTCAATTCTTGGATTTTTTTTTTCTGGCTTTGTGACTTTGTGACTTTTCTGGATTTGTAAATAAAACAAGCATTCTGTGAGTATTGCTTGGCAATACATAGCCCCATACCGGTTACAAATTCTAACTAGATCTATAACTTGTCATGGTGTACAAACTATACAACAAATATCAAGTCAACATCTTCAAGCATGACGAAAAAAAAAGTTGAAAACTGATATAGTCCTTGTCAAAGGACCATAACTCTACACAAAATCATCAGACCGGAACCAAATTTGATCACTATAAACTATATACCAATTTTCAAATCAATATCTTCAAGCATGACGAAAAAAAGTGCGGAAAACTGAACGTGGTAGAATAATGAATGATTTTCTAAGTCCAAAGACCATAACTGTGCACTAAATCATCAGACCGGATTAAAATTCGAACTTGATCTGTTACTTGTCATGATGATAAACAATACACCAAATATCAAATCAATATTTTCAAGCCTGAAGAAAAAAGTGTGGAAAACTGATTTCCCGGACAGACGGATGGACAGACAGACGGAGCGCAAACTTCGTCGGTAGTGGACTAAAAAAAATTAAAATGAAAGGAAGTCAGTTCTTCTTGACAAAACTCTTTGTTGTATTGTCTCAAAGGAATGAAATGATCAGATTTATTTCACTGCTTTCCAGTGGAAGAATTTTCTTTTGGATTTTTTCAGGGTTTTCTCGTGTCATCGATTCTTTCAAAGGTCTCAGATATAAATAAATTACAAAGAAGAGTTATAGTTTTCCTGAAGAGCAGATTTTACTCACATTGAACGTGATACAATAATGAATAATTTATTATATATAGCAGCCATATAACATGAAACAACATTTTCAGTGAAAATTGAAGTTTTAAACACAAGGATCCGTAATATTTAAGGAAATGCAATAAAAACATTTTTAAAAAGTAAAACATAACATTCATTATTTGTCATAAAAGCAAATCTTAATTATTTTAACAAAAAACTTGTGTGTACTTGACAATGATTAAGAGAAAAGATCAGTGAGAGATAATTATCAATACATTTCTTCGTTAATAACTTAAACTTAATATAAAATTACACATACAACGCATCTTTTCGTAATGTATATAAAACAAGAGGATCTGTAATCTTGTAGCAAGTAATTTTGTTCAACTGATCATTGTGATAACAAATGAGGTGAAACCTGTAAATAGAAAAGTCGATTAGAAAGGAACATCTATTATAAAGTTCGACATCACAGTTCATATCATTGGTAGTGTTATGACCGTTTGAAAATCAACCGATGTGTGTTGGCCACAAAAACTCAGAATCTGTAAGAAGTAGCCACTGTATTTCTTCTGATTATTTAAGTCTTTCCTTTTCCATTAGAAAAAGAACTTACTGTATTTCTTCTAACAATTATTATTCTTCCGCCAAACTTTGCCTCCCTAACATGTTAGTAAGACATGTCGCTTTCAGGTTCACACTTTGTATCGGTGTCACAATGCTTATCCGGTATTCACCCTGTGAGTCGTAAAATTTTGTCGGTCTTGAGTTATCTGCCCAAAACCTAAAAACCTTGTTATCATTCAAACACCGTAACCATAAAAGAAAGAAGGGGAAATTAGTTCAAGACCATACCTAGTTCTTCGTTACATTTTGATCAAAAATATTCGATGACTCATTAGTTGAAAATTTTTGAAAATTAACCGATGTCGGTTGGCCACTTAAACTGAGAAACCGTGTCGTAGCCACCTAGGATCTCCACCAATGATTATCACATCATGTGCCCTTGAATATGCAATAAGGTCAAATTTTAAAGTTGACCTTGACATTTGACCTTACATCTTATGGGATAATCTCAGAAACCAGTATATTTACAGAACTCTTGAATAGTGAATAATGTTTGTGACATTAAGGCGCAACTTTGTTACAATTTGACCGAATAGATTTTTTACATTTCTGTAAGGGGCATAATCCCCGTTACCTGTTTCTGAAAAGACAAAATTAGCTTTAAATCTTGAACCAAATGACCTTGACGAAGGTTTACAAGATCAAAGGTCAATTCCCAAATAGCGGATTTTATGTTTTTGACCATAATTTAAGGGTTTTATGTGTGTTAAATGTTTTTCAATGCATTTTACATCTATTTAAACATATATTTTACATTACGAAAAGAAAAGACCTCATTGTTCACGAACAATTGACATTTTATTATTATGATTTATTATTTTTCCGCCAGACTTTGACAATATTTGACTCCGTGACCGTAACACATGTCGTTTTCAGGTTCATAATTTTTATCGGTGTCACCAATACCTATATTCGGAACTCACCCTGTGAGTCGTAAAATTTTGTTGGTCTTGAAAACCCCCAAAAAAAAAACTTATTGGATGAACACTGTAACCTTAATAGGTAGAAAAAATCCGAAGCGTGGAATTTTTTCAGCACAATACCCTGGTTCTTCGATACATTTGGATTGAAAAGATTCAAAGACTCATTGATAAGGTTATGCCCCTTTAAAAATTAATCGATGTCGTTTGGCCACTAAAACTCAGAAACTGCAAGTCATATCCACATAGGATCATCAATTCATTAATGCAGATCTTATGAAAATGTCTCGGTCAAATTTTAAAGTTGATATTGACCTTTGACCTCACACATTGTTATGGGATAATCTTAGAAACCATTATCCTTACAGAAGTCTTGAATAGAGGAAAATGGTTTGGTCATTAAAGCGCAATTTTGATTGAAGAGATTTAACCTTTCCGTAAGGGGCACAGCCCCCCGTTAACAGTGTGTAAAAAGACAAAATTAGCTTTGACTCTAAAACCAAATGTCCTACACCTGTAGGGTCTTTTTCAATGACATAAGAGACCAATGACCTTGACAAAGGTCATAAGGTTAGGGTAATTTCCTTATTTTAAGGATTTTAAAACTTTAAAGCTTTAAAGCTTCTTTTAGGTTGACCTTGACCTGTTAGCTTACACCTTGTTATGGGATATCGCAAAAACTATTATACTTACAGAAATCGTGAAAAGTAAAATGTTTGGGTCATTAAGGCGCAACTTTGTTACATTTTGACCGAAGAGTTTCGATCTTTCCGAAAGGGGCATAACCTTGGTTAACGGTTTGTGAAAAGTCAAAATTAGCTTTAATTCTTGAACTTAAGGCCCTAGACTCATGAGATCTTTTGCAATGACATCAAGGACCAATGAACTTCACAAAGGTCATAAGATCAAAGGTCAAGGTCATGTCCCAGATAAAAAATTAATTTTTTTTTACCTTATTTTAAACATTCTATGTGTGTTTTAAAGCTTTTCAATGCATGCTACGTCTATTTAAAGCTATATTCAGACGCATGCAATTATTAAACGTGTTGTTTTCATTTTTTTTCTACATTATGAAAAGGAAAGAACTCTCAATTGTTCATGAACAATTGACATTTTCATTATTATTCTTTTTTTTTTCTGCCAAACTTTTAACAAAATTTCCCTCCGTAACTGTTAGACATGTCACTTTCATGTTCACACTTTGTATTGGTGTCATAAATACCTATCCAGAACTCACCCTGTGAGTTGTTAAATTTTGCCGGTCCGGAGTTATCTGCCCAAAACCTAAAATACTTGTTATGGCATGAACACCGTAACCGTAATAGGTAGAAAAAACCGAAGGATGATATGTGTTCAGGACCATACCCTGTTTTTTTGTTCTGTTTAGATCGACAAGAGTCGAACACTCATTGGTAGGGTTTATGTCCCTTTGCAAATTAACCAATGTCGTTTGGCCACTAAATCTCTGAAACCGTAAGTTGTAGCAACCTAAGATCTTCGCCATTGATCATCAATTCATGTGACATCGAAAATGCCTCAAGGACAAATTTAAGTTTGACCTTACACTTATTATGGGATAATCTTGAAAATCATTATACTTACAGAAGTTTTCAAAGGTCAAGGTCATGTCTAGGATTGCGAATTTTGCGATTTTGACCTTATTTAAAAGGTTTTTAGTGTGTGTAAAGCTTTTTTAAGGTTGACCTTGATCTTTGACCTTTCTAATTATTGGACATCTCAGAAACCCTTTAACGTACATGAATCGTGAATAGTGAAACATGTTTCGGTTTCATGTGTTCAATAGGGGATCCAAAATCTCTTTCTCTTTCGCTTTCTCATAGAGACAAGAAACCAAATGTTTAATCAATCAGTCAGTCAACCAACCAACCAACCAACCAACCAACTAATCAATTAGTAAATTAATCAATCAATCAATCAATCAACCTCACAGAAACCTGATTCCATGTGTTTAATTGGTCAATAAACCAACAAAACAACCAACCAACCAACCAACCAATCAATCAATCATGTTACGGTCCCATGCGTTTAATAGGGAATCAGGGTTTCCATTTCTAGAGATCCGGTCCCATGTGTTTATTCAGTCAGTCAACCAACCAACCAGCCAGCCAACCAATCAATCAATCAATCAATCAATTAATTACGTTTCGAAGGGGAAAGTCCGTTTACAATCGTTTATAAAACAATTGATTTATATTAATTAGGTCTTTCCACTTTTCTGTGGAAACATCTATTGATTTTGTTCTAATTATTAGGTCTTTCCATTTTTCTGTTGAAAGACCTATTGATTTTGTTCTGATTATTAAGTCTTTCCACTTTTCTGTTGAAACCTTTTGATTTTGTTCTGATTATTATTATTAGGTCATTCCATTTTTCTGTGGAAAGACCTATTGATTTTGTTCTGATTATTATTTTTTTTCTTCTTCCGCCACTTTTATTTCTTGTGTGTAAATTTTGTTTCGCTTAGAAGTTTGGTATATGATATCGTACAGTTTATGCGCTTTTGAAAATGACCATGCTTAACCGAATACTTTTCTTTGTAAGAGTTATCTCCCCAAACACTGTTTTCCTTGTGGTTGCATCTCCTCCGTAACCGTAAAAGAAATTGACAAATTTATCTTACCAAATTGCTCGTTATATCCTCAGGATGTTTTGTCCAATTTTGACCGAAGCGAATACCAAGACTCCATATGAGAGTTATTTCCCTTTTTTATTAGACACAAGTGATATATTATTGTATCATATGAATGGTAAGTGATAGAGACCCAAGGTATTTTGATTTGAGGTCCTTGGTTCACAAAAATGAATTTGAGGTAAGGTCAAGGTCATGTTCTCAATTTATTTTTTCTTCTTTTATGATCTTCTCTGACACTTTTGAAGATATATATAAAAGAACTCGTGCAAAATGTTTGATTTATCGTGATGAAGATATGATACATTCAGTCTGAAACAATCCAATGACATCTTATAGGAGTTATTGCCCCTGAAATGTTGTAATTTAAGTTTAATTGATTATTACTTCAACTTGTTACATGATAAAGCCATAGGGTCTTCAGCAAAATGTTGGCTCACATATGACCTTGAAAAATGTTAACCGGAAGTGACCCAGAGTAAACCGGAAATAGCCATTTTTGAACTAATTTCCTTAAAAAGTACCTAGAAACTATATATTTTTTAAATAGGCATATATAAACCTATCATTTGAGACCGGAAGTTACCTTCAATAAACCGGAAGTGGCTAATTATCTCCCTTATTACTGACAAAAGTATAGAGAAACCATATATTTTTAGAATCAGTGTAAATACAGCTATCATATGAAACCAAAAGTGACATTTTCTAAACCGGAAGTTGGCAATTATCTTCCCTTATTTCAGGCAAAAGTATATAGAAACCATACCTTTTTGGAATCAGTGTGAATAACGCTATCATATGAGACCTGAAGTGATATTTTCTAAACCGGATGTAGCAAATTGTCTCCCTTATTTCAGACAAAAGTATATAGAAACTATATATTGATTGAATCAGTATGAAGAAAGCTATGATTGGATGCCAATAGTAACTTCGAGTAAACCGGTAGCTTCTTATCAATTAAAAATAATAAAATTGATGTGGAAATACCTTCAATTTATTATATTTTTTTTTAAGTCTTTCCACATTTCTGTGGAAAGACCTTGTGATTTTGTTCTGATTATTAGGACTTTCCACTTTTCCGTGGAAAGACCTTTTGATTTTGTTCTGATTATTATTATAATTATTATTATTATTATTATTATTATTTAGGTCTTTCTACTTTCCTGTGGAAAGACCTATTATATTTGTTCTGATTATTAGGTCTTTCCACTTTTCTGTGGAAAGACCTATTGTTTTTGTTCTGATTATTATTAGGTCTTCCCCCTTTTCTGTGGAAAGACCTATTGTATTTGTTCTGATTATTAGGTCTTTCCACTTTTCTGTGGAAAGACCTATTGTATTTTTCTGATTATTATTTTTTTCTTCCGCCAAAGTTTGTTCTTGCAACAAATTTTTGTTTCGCAATATGTCGCTTAAATATTTCTTATGTTGTATCGTATAGTTTATGCGCTTTTAAATTTCCCCCATTCTAAGCCGAACAATTTCTTTGTAAAAGTTATCTCCCTTTTCATTGTTTGTCATATGTTTGCATCTCCTTCGTAACAAAAAAACATATAGACAAAATTTCTCTTACAAATTTTTTGTTACATCCTCAGGAATTTTTGGCTAATTTAAATCGAAGCGATTCGATGAAATTTTATATGAGTTATCTACCTTTACGAAATAAATTTGTCGGTATGTGTTATTAACTCATCAACCGTTAAACGTATAATCCTTGAATGTTTTTATTTGAGGCCCCTAGGTCCCAATTTAGAAAATGAGGTCAAGGTCAAAGGTCCAGGTCAAGTTCTCAATTGTGACTTTTCCTTGTTTTTGCATTTTCTCCAACACTTTAAAAGATATGTATAAAAAAAAACAAGTACAAAATGATTGCTTCATTGTAATGAAGTTATGTTACATTTGGTCTGATACAATCTAATGGCATCTTATAGGAGTTAGTGCTCCTGAAATGTCTAATTATAAGGTTAATTGATTATTACTTCAACTTGGTTCATTATAAAGCCATATGACCTTTAACAAAAGGTTGGGTGACATATACCTTGAAAAATGACATCCGGAAGTGACCCTGAGATAACCGCAAGTAGCCATTTTTGCACCTTTTTCATGAAAAAGTACTTGGAATCCATATATTTTGTAATTTAGATACATTAACTTATCACTAAAGACTAGAAGTGACTTTCGATAAACCGGAAGTGGCCAATTATCTCCTAGTTTACAGACAAAAGTATAAAGAAACTATATATTTTTGGAATCAGTGTGAAAGAAGCTATCATATGAGACCGGAAGTGATATTTACTTCACCGGAAGTAGTTAATTATCTTCCTTATTTCACTCAAACGTAAATAGAAACCATTTATTTATCGTATCAGTATGAAGAAACTTATGATTGGATGCCAATTTTAACTTTGAGTAAACAGGAACTAGCTTCTTTTCAATAACTTTGAAAATTGATGTGGAAAGACCTTCAACTGTTCTCTGAACAATTAGTTTTTAATTAGGTCTTTCCACTTTTCTGTGGAAAGACCTATTGTATTTGTTCTGATTATTATTTTTTTTTTCTTCCACCAAATTTTGTTCTTGCGATAAATGTTTGTTTCGCAAATATGTCGCTTAGATATTTCTCATATTGTATCGTATAGTTTATGCGCTTTTAAATTTCACCCTGCTAAGCCGAGGCATTTTCTTTGTAAGAGTTATCTCCCTATTCATTGTTTGTCATATGTTTGCATCTCCTTCGTAACAAAAAAACATATCGACAAAATTTCTCTTACAAATTGTTCGTTACATCCTCAGGAATTTTTGGCTAATTTGAATCGAAGCAATTTGATGAAATTTTATATGAGTTATCTACCTTTACGAAATAAATTTGTCGGTATGTGTTATTAACTCATCAACCGTTAACCGTATAACCCTGGAATGTTTTTATTTGAGGCCCCGAAGTCCTCACTTAGAAAATGAGGTCAAGGTCAAAGGTCAAGGTCAAGTTCTCAATTGTGACTTTTTCTTGTTTTTGCATTTTCTCCAACACTTTAAAACATATGTATAAAAAAACAAGTGCATAATGATTGCTTCATTGTAATGAAGATATGTTACATTTGGTCTGATGACCTTTAACAAAACTTGGAAAATGAGGTCAAGGTCATAGGTCAAGGGTATATTCTAAATTTTGCCCTTTGTGAGTGTGTGCATCTCCTCTCAAACTATGAAAGCTAGATACAAAAGAACTGATGCAAAATGTTTGGGTTGTTGAGAGGAAGAAATGGTATATTTGGTCCAAAGCTATCTGATGATATTTTATAATGTTAAAATTTAAGGTAAATCGAATATAACTTTATTCTGGTAAATGATAAAGCCATAGTGTCTTTGCAATGGGTTGAGTGACATATGACTTTGAAAAATATCAACCGGAAGTGACCTTGTGCAGACCGGAAGTAGCTATTTTTGCAGTAATTCAAGGAAAAAATACTTAAAAACTATATATTTTTGGAATCAACATACAATAACCTTTTAATGACACCGAAAGTCGCCTTCTGAAAACCGGAACAAGCTAATTAGCTCCCTTATTTGAAAGAAAAGTATATAGAAACCATATATTTTAGGAATCGATGCAAAGAAAGCTATCATATGAGTCTGGAAATGACATTTTTTTAACCGGAAGTAGCAAATTATCTACCATATTTGAGTCAACAGTATATAGAAACCATACATTTTTTGAATCAGTATGAAGAAACCTTTGATTGGACGCCAATAGTAACTTTGAGTAAACCAAAAGTAGCTTCTTATCAGTTATTTAGAAATGTGTAATGTGGAAAGACCTTCAGGTTGCATTTCTGTAAATATTGACAATGCAATTTCCCATAGGAACTCCTTTTATGGCTAAAACTGTACCACTTTTACTATGAAGTTTTGAAAAATATCATATCCTAGAATGGAAAGTTCATATGCACTACAACTTTTTTCAAATGTCAAAATATAGGGCTGTGCGGCATATTTTCAACGTTTATATGCCCCGAACTTCTAAGAGTTTAAACTAACACTAAATTTCTTAACTATCCCTACCTTGACTGTAGGATTACCACAGATTTCTATATAGACAATATGCATATGCATATTTACTGGTAACATTCCCAAGTTATGTCTCTATGAGATGAAACCTAGAGATCATAACTAGGAACCAGTATGTAAACAAAATTAATTATCTATGAATATTCTATATCTCCCCAAAAGAGGCGTGGTTTGAGAAACAGCTGTATTTACAAAGTGCAACCTTCAATTGTTTTCTGAACAAATGGTTTTTAATTTTTTTTTTCTTCTGCCAAAGTTTGATCTTGTGTCAAACTTTTGTTTCGCAATATGTCGCTTAGATATTTTTTGTATTGTATCGTATAGTTTATGCGCCTTTAAATTTGACACTGCTTCACCGAACAATTTTCTGTGTAAGAGTTATCTCCCCATACACTGTTTATCTTGTGTGTGCATCTACTCCATAACCAACAAAGGCATCGACAAAATTCTTTTTCTAAATTGTTTGTTGCATCTTTGGTCAATTTGGAGCGAAGCGATCCGGTGACATTTTACAGGAGTTATCTACCCGTCACTATTTATTTTATCGGAATGTCAGTGTAACTCATAAACCGTTAGCCGTTAAGACCTAAGATCTTTTGATTTGAGATCCTTGAGGTAGAACATGGAAAATCAGGTCACGGTCAAAGGTCAAGGACATATTCTAAATTTTTCCCTTTGTTAGTGTGTGCATTTTCTGTCAAACTATGAACACTAGATGCAAAAGAACTGATGCAAAATGTTTGGGTTGTTGAGAGGAAGAAATGATATATTTGGTCCAATGCTATCTGATGATATCTAATAGGAGTTATTGCACCATAAATGTTAAAATATAAGGTAAATCGAATATTACTTCATTCTGGTACATGATAAAGCCAAAGTGTCTATTGCAAAGGGTTGGGTGACATATGACCTTGTAAAATATCAACCGGAAGTGACCTTGTCCAAACCGGTAGTAGCTATTTTTGCAGTAATTGAAGGGAAAAATACTTAAAACTATATATTTTTAGAATCAGCATTCAGTAACCTGCGAATGACAGCGAAAGTCGCCATCTGTAAACCGGAAGTAGCTAATTATCTACCTTATATGAAAGAAAAGTATATAGAAACCATATATTTTCAGAATTAGTGGAAAATAAGCTACGAAACTAAAAATGGCATTTTCTTAACCGGAAGTAGCAAATTATCTCCCATATATAAGGCAAAAGTATATAGAAACCATATATTTTTCGAATAAGTGCTTAGAAAGCTATCATATGAGACCGGAAATGTCATTTTCTTAACCAAAAGTAGCAAATTATCTCTCATCTTTAAGTGAAACGTATATAGAAACCATTTTTTTAATCAGTATGAAGAAACCTATGATTGGACGCCAATACAATGTAGTAACTTTGGGTAAACCGGAAGTAGCTTCTTTTATTTAGAAATGTAATGTGGAATGACCTTTAATTGTTCTCTGAACAATTGGTTTTTAATTTTTTTTCTTCTTCTTCCGCCACTTTTATTTCTTGCATGTAATTTTTGTTTAGCAAGATGTCGCTTTAATGTTTGGTATATAATATCGAACAGTTTATGCGCCTGTGAAAATGGTGATAGAGACCTGAGGTTTTTTGATTTGAGGTCCTTGGTTCAAAAAAAATGAATATGAGGTCACGGTCAAAGCTAAAGGTCATGTTTTCAATTTTGACTTTTTCCTTGTTTTATGACCTTCTCTGACACTTTTAAAGATATATATAAAAGAACTAGTGCAAAATGTTTGCCTTATTGTGATGAAGATATGATACATTTGGTCGGAAACAATCAAATGACATTTGATAAGAGTAATTGTCCCTGAAATGTTTTAATTAAAGGTTAATTAATTGATTACTACTTCACCTTTGTACATAGGGTCTTTTGCAAAATGTGAGTTGACACATGACCTTGAAAAATGTCAACCGGAACGGACCTGGAAAAACCCGGAAGTAGCCGTTTTTGCACTTATTTTATGGAAAAGTACCTGAAAACCTCATAATTTTTTTAAATAGGCATACATAATCCTATCATTTTAGACCGGAAGTGACCTTCAATAAAACAGAAGTAGCTAATCATCTCCTTTATTACAGGCAAAATTATATAGAAACGACATATTTTTGGAACCCGTATGAATACAGCTATCATTTGAGACCGGACGTGACATATTTTAACCGGAAGTTGGCAATTCTATTCCTTATCTCAGTATATAGAAACTATATATTTTAAGATTCAATGTGAATAAAGCAACATTTACTAAACTGTAGTAGCAAATTGTCTCCCTTATTTCACACAAAAGCATATAGAAACCATTTATTTATCAAATCAGTATTAAGAAACCTGAATGGACGCCGAATGTAACTTTGAGAAAAACGGAAAATAGCTTCTTATCAATCATGTAGAAATTTGATGTGGAAAGACCTTCAATTGTTCTGAGAACAATTTGTTTTTATTTATTCTTCTTCTTCCGCCACTTTTATTTCTTGCATGCAAGTTTTGTTTCACAAGATGTCGCTAAGATGATTGGTATATGATATACATTTATGTAGTACAGTTTATACGCCTTTGAAACTGGCCCTGCTTAACCGAATACTTTTCTTTGTAAGAGTTATCTCCCCGAACACTGTTTTTCTTGCGAGTGCATCTCCACCGGGACCGTAAAAGAAATCGACAAATTCATTTTTCCAAATTGTTCGTTATATCCTCAGGATGTTATGTCCAATTTTGACTCCATATGAGAGTTATTTCCCCTTCTGTGTTTGACATAAGTGATTTATTTATGTATAGCATGAATGGTAAGTGATATAGACCTGAGGTATTTTATTTTGAGATCATTGGTTCACAAAAATGAATTTGAGGTCAAGGTCAAAGCTCAATAGCTGTATTTACATTGATTCCAAAAATATAAGGTTTTTATATACTTTTTCCTGTAACAAGGGAGATAACAAGCTACTTCCGTTATATTGAAGGTCACTTTCGGACTTGTATGAGACCGGAAGTTGCATATTCTAAACAGGAAATTGGAAGTTATGTCCCTTATTTCATGCAAGACTATTTAGAAGCCATGTATTTTTGGAATCTATGTGAGTCAAGCTATCATATGAGAACGAAAGTGACCTTTTCTAAACCGGAAGAAGCAGCTATATATTTTTTTTAATCAGTATGAAGAAACCTATTATTGGATGCCAATAGTAACTTCAAGTAAAACGGAAGTATCTTCCTATCAATTATTTAGAAATTTAATGTGGAAAGACCCTTTATTATTCTCTGAACAATTGGTTTTTAATTTTTAAAATTTTTTTCTTCAGACTAATTTTTTACTTGCGAGGTTTTGTTGTTTCGCAAGATGTCGCTTTGATAATTGGTATATAATATGGAACAGAAAATAGGCTTTTGAGACAGACACCGCTTAACCGAACACTTAACTTTGTAAGAGTTATCTCCCTGAACACTGTTTTTCTTGTGCGCACTTCTTCTTTGCAACCATAAAAGATTTGGACAAATTATTTTACCAAATTGCCCGTTATATCTTCAGGTCGTTGAGAATAATTTTGATCGAAGAGTTCTTAAGTTTCATATAAGAGCTATTTCCCTTTATGTTTTCAACATAAGTGAAATGTAATAGTAATTCATAAACCATAAGTGATAGAGACCTAGGGTTCTGGGTCCACCAAAAAGAAATTAAGGTCAAGGTCAAAGGTCAAGGTCATGTTCTATTTATATTTTGCTTTTGCTTGTGCAATCTTCTCCTAAGAAACTGTAATACATATTGACGAAAGATTTCAACTAAAGTGTGTAACTATGTTGTAAAAGGAAAATTTTTCTTCGAAGCGGTACGGTGACATTTACTAGGAGTTTTCTCTCCTGAAATATTAAAAATAAGATGTATGGTAATATCTCATTCACAAAACATAGTAGAGACCTAAGGTCTTCCATTATGCTTGCTTGATGACCTTGAAATTGAGGTCAAGGTCAGAGGTAAATTTTACGTTCTAGATTTTGACATTTGTTATAACTTCATATTGATACATGATAAAGCCATAGGGTCTTTTGAATTTGGTAGGAATACACATGACCTTGAAAAAGTCAACTGGAAGTGACCTTAAGTAAACAGGAAACAGCCATTTTTGCATTAATTTAATATAAAAGTATCCAGAATCATATATTTTTGGAATCAGTGTCAATTGACCTAATACCGGAAGTGACATTTTTTAACCAATTATCTCCCTTATTTTGAGCAAAAGTGTATAGATATAATAATATGGAATCAGCTTTAAGTAATCTATCGTCTGACACCAGAAATGACATTTTAAATCAACTTTTAATATTTTCATATCCTAGTATGTGCATTTGTGGTGGAAAGACCTTCAATTGTTCTCTGAACAATTTGTTTTTAATTTTTTTTTTCATCCGCAAAAAAATATTTGTTCTTGCGTCAAATTTTTTTTTCGCAATATGTCGCTTAGATATTTCTTATATTGTATTGTATTGTACAGTTTATTATGCGCTTTTGAATTTGACCCTGCTTCACCGAACAATTTTCTGTGTAAGAGTTATCTCCCCGTACACTGTTTATCTTGTGTTTGCATCTCTTCCGTAGTAAAAAAAGATATCCACAAAATTCTTTTTCTAAATTCTTTGTTGCATCCTCATTAACCTTTAGTCAATCTACCCGTCACTACTTGATTTATTAGTACGTTAGTATAACTCATAAACTGTAAGCCGTAAAGGCCTTAGGGTCTTTTGCAAAGGGTAATAAGACATATGACCTTGAAAAACATCAACCGTAAGTGACCTGGTGCAAACCAGTAGTAGCTATTTTTGCACTTATTTAAAGGAAAAGAACATAGAAACCATATATTTTGGGAATTAACATACAGTAACCTATCGAATGACACCGTAAGTGACCTCTTGTAAACCGGAAGTAGCTTCAGATCTCCCTTATTTGAAACAAAGTACATAGAAACCATATATTTTTGGAATCAATGTAAAGAAAGCTACCTTCTGGCACGTGAGGTGACCTTTTGTAAACCGGAAGTGGCTCATTATCTCCCTTATTTCTCAGAAAAATCCCTAGCAACCATATATGTTTTAGCTAGTAATACACAGTTAGGAGTTTAGTCTCGAATTTTGGCACCAGTGAATTTTTTGAATATGAATGTTAGTGTGCAATCAGATAAATTTTTATATAGCTGAAGAATAATATAGACTTCAAAATAGGTTCATATGAACATCAAGATTATTTTTTGCATGTTTTATATGCCATTTTCTGTTTGACAAGTCCGTATTTTCACATCCGTACCGTCCTTAGGTTCAGATATTATTGAAGTGTTTTCCAAAAAATATTTTACGCTCTAACTTTTCAATCCAATTTTATGGAAACATGAGGTGAAATGCGTATGATTTTTATTTGACGTCTTGATAGATAAATGTCAGCGGTTTCAGAAAAGGTATCACTCAAATGGATTGAAATTCTACTTTGGGCCAAATTTTGGTGACTTATGTGACATTTTCACCCCTCCCCCTTTTTGCAATATTTTGTATCAAATAAATGCAGATTGTTGCCATGGCTACACAAAAAAGAGATTATTTTTCCTCATTTCAACTATTGGAAACCAAATATATGTTTCCAAACATATACAATCGAGAATGGAAACGGGGAATGTGTCAAAGAGACAACAACCCGACCAAAGAGCAGAAAACAGCCCAAGGCCACCAATGATTCTTAAACGCAGCTACGTAGAAAATCCCGCACCCGGAGGCGGGCTTCAGCTGGTCCCTAAACAAGAATAAATACTGGTTCAGCGAAAATGGACGTCACACTTAACTCCGAAACATATAAATGAACCAAAATTAAAAAAAAAACATACAAGACTAACAATGCGGCGGGGTTAAACATGTTTTGTGAGATCTCAACTCCCCCTACCTCTAGCCAATGTGGAATAAACAAACACATAGCAATACGCACAGTAAATATGCACATACATGACAGGGCTTTTTTTTTGTTAACATACCGTTGAGTGCCATGGGACAGGATATAGATTTGGAATTTGAACGGAAAACGTCATAAAAGGAGCGTAAGAATGCACAACGTCATGCAATTGTTTCCGTCTGGAAACAGTTCTGTTTCGACGGTCGGCGTATGTCAGTTAGATGTTTATAGGTAAAGGTACGTAAATGGGCAATCTAAACGGGCGGATTTTTATGAAATTTTGCAGGCAAGAGTCATTAGAACCGCAAATATAAATATTCAAAAAGTATGCAAATAAATTTTAGACTTTCGGAGATAAAGGAATCTGAATATTCTAAAAAACGAAGTGCAAATATATATATATTAGGATGCACGTAAATACCGCAAATACTATTGCATAATTTGATTTTAAATTGACTTTCTTAAAAAAGTGTACAGTGAATTTTCTTTTTTAAAATCATATTTCATTGACACTAAAATTTCCGTTTTATTGATATTAAATTTACAGGGGGCTACCAAATTCATTTTTGTTGTACGCATCCTCCAATGTTTATGTTTTATCTAAAAATATAATTTTGCCATAGAGTTTTCAGTTTCTCTTTGAACTTATAAGTTTAGGATGTCCGTTTGGTATATTCCGCATCTGTTTTAAAGTCAAAGTTGCTGAACGTTTTTTGCGATATTTACATGTATTCTATACTTGCGTACCTCAGATTTCCGGATATTTAATTTGCTATACGTATCGGAAAGTAAACAGCTACATATATCATTTTCCTATCATACTGATTTGTGTCTGCCTGTTGACTCTGACCTTGTGCATCTTATTAACGTGTTATCTTGACGAATAGAATATTTGCCGCTGGACATTTAGTAGCCAATAATCAAGTAGTTAATCCATAATTTCACAAACGTGTGTTCTTTGGATAGAATTTTAATCATTTTCATCTAATGTTTAATTTTTCCGTTCTTTTGTCCGATTATTTTTGGATAATTTCATTTTTTTTGTTTATTTTATAACGCTGGACACCAAGATTAGAATTAGATTGGCCACTTCTATGTTATGAAAATATTTTTTATGGTTCGAGCAAAATTAATTGCAGTCGCAGTAGTCATTATTTTTGTTTAGCCCTAACGGTTGTCACACGTTTTTCTTTCTTTTTTTTTTATTTGCAATAAGTATTCGTCATCTGGAATCTTTAGCCAAATCTTTCAAATGATAACACATTTGATTAAAAAAATATTTTGAACGCGTGTACAATGTATGCTTGAATTCTAATAAACTTTGAGATGGAAAAAAAAGAATTGTTGGAAGTGTTTTTGTTTATTTGATCATAACTTTGTCTTCTTTTGGTTTTTTGTTTCGTTTTATCCTAATGTTATCCTGTTGTTATCATTTATAATTATATAGTTTTTTATACAATTCAGTTTGGTTGAACTATATATTTGCGCTTATATTATCAGAAGAGGAAAACGCTTCTCAAAATAATATGACCAAATAAGCAAATAAACCTATCACAATTCTGTTTCTATAGGGATGAAGTTGATCTAATTCCAGCCAGAATTGATCTCACAATATGTTTTTGAAAATACGTAGTTTTATGGAAAATATGTGACAAAAAAACTGTAGGTGACGAAATTTCATAACACTTTAAACGTTTTCGGGTCATGATTTTGCTTAAATTTATCTTTGTGCTACTTTGTCTGTAAGCACGTTTGTTTTGTTTAGCTGACGAAAAAGTTTTTACGTAACTTCACATGCATTCAGTAACGTTTCAGTTAAAACAGAAACCCAGAAGAAATTAATCAATTTCAAGTTAAGGTAGATGGGTGGTCTAAATTTAAAATCCACAGAATTTTGTAATAAATTTTCAAAATGTAGTTTATATCATGCTTTTTTCAAAAATATAAGAAAAAGTGTGGGTCACCGTGCTTTTTTTCACGTTACAGGTTGTGTGCAAAATTGTCAGATTTTGTATAGATTATGCATGAAAAACCCAATCTTGTGTGATGAGAAGAAAACTACACCATAGAATTTTAAGATAAAATATGAGAAGATAGCTCTAATAATATGCTTTCAGATAAGAAAAAGAACAAGAGTGCACACGCTGAAATGTCTCGCCTTCTTTACTAATCATTGATATTATGTTGATAGTCCTAAATATAAAGCTTTATTACAACTGTCACATAAACTTAATATTAACCAAGAAAACTAAACATTGACCAATGAACCATGAAAATGAGGTCAATGTCAGATGAACCATGCCAGGCAGGCATGTACAGCTAACAATTCTTCCATACAACAAATATAGTTGACCTATTGCTTATAGATTAAGAAAAACAGACCAAAACACAAAAACTTAACACTGAGCAATGAACTGTGAAAATGAGGTCAAGGTCAAATAAAACCTGCGCGACTGACATATAGATCACAAAATATTTCCATACACCAAATATAGTATTAGAAAAAAAGACCAAAACTCAAAATCTTAACTTTGACCACTGAACCATGAAAATGAGGTCAAGGTCAAATGAAACCTGCCAGCTAGACATGTACACCTTACAATCATTCCATACACCAAATATAGTAGACCTATTGCATACAGTATAAGAAAAGCAGACCAAAACACAAAAACTTAACTATAACCACTGAACCATGAAAATGAGGTCAAGGTCAGATGACACCTGCCAGTTGGATATGTACACCTTACAGTCCTTCCATACACCGAATATACTTGACCTATTGCTTATAGTATCTGAGATATGGACTTGACCACCAAAACTTAACCTTGTTCACTGATCCATGAAATGAGGTCGAGGTCAAGTGAAAACTGTCTGACGGGCATGAGGACCTTGCAAGGTACGCACATACCAAATATAGTTATCCTACTACTTATAATAAGAGAGAATTTAACATTTCAAAAAACGTTAACTTTTTTATCAAGTAGTCACTGAACCATGAAAATGAGGTCAAGGACATTGGACATGTGACTGACGGAAACTTCGTAACATGAGGCATCCATATACAAAGTATGAAGCATCCAGGTCTTCCATCTTCTAAAATATAAAGCTTTTAAGAAGTTAGCTAACGCCGCCGCCGCCGCCGCCGGATCACTATCGTTGTGTCGAGCTTTCTGCGACAAAAGTCGCAGGCTCGACAAAAATGGGGTCACCGGATTCGTTTTCTTACTACATAATAAAATAGGTAAATTCACAACACAAAGTTACTTTATCTGAGTTATCTCCCTTTATATTTGAGTTATCTCCCCTTATGTGGCAAAGTTGAAAAAAATGAATCAAATAAAAATATTCTGCTTTTTTTTAAATACAGCCGTAAATGTGACAAAACACATAATTTTCTATATTAACATGAAAAGTCTTACACATGAATTACATACTACTCTCGAAATTTTCACATTTCATTAAAGATCTAGACCGATTGTTATCTGCTTTTTCAAAATCCAAGATGGAGGAAGACACCCCAGCTACCTTAAGTCATACATCTTATCGCTATTTGGCTGCCATTACTGGACATCACAAAAGTTCCCGTAAAATTTTGATGTCATAATAGAAAATATCTGACGCCACAATGGAAAAGTGATTGTTGTATGACGTCAAAAGTTCAAGCGGGACAGATTCTCGGGTCATGCGGGAATAGCGATAAGGTGTATTGCACACACATTTTCAATAGTTGATACGGGTATTTTCATAAAAGTATAAACACCGCATAATTTTATTTTATTATCTGAACATAAAGAATTTCATATACATTTATCAAGCTAACAGGTGCTCATGCTGGCCAAAAGCTAACGTAAAAAACAGAAAATCTTCAATGTTTGTGGCACAAATAATTTCGTCAACTCTAAAGTGAACAATAAATAAAAATAAAACTATTGGCGACGAGTTTATATCTAGCATTCTTATTGGTCCCCTCTGGTTAATATTAAATTGTGGTTCTTTACCATCTTCTGGTGGCAAAACCCAAAATTACGGAGCTGAAATAGAGTTGACGCCGGTCATCTTCCAAACCTGCACTCTTACCATTGTGAGGTTTATTTCATTATTACGTAACGTCAAAATACCGTTGACCTTAGGCCTCACCCGTGGCAATCAAAGGTAGTGTTTTTGAATAGGCCGGATAGGCCGTATGGCAGAGAAAAGGTTAAGCATTATTTGTTAGATCTTAGAAAGCAAGGAAAAGAGGGTGGTTAAAAATTATGCGTGTCAATTTTAAGTTTTCTTTTCCCAACTGTGTATTACTACATTATTATGACACTTGAGAAAGCACAGAATTGCTTATTTTAAGACAAATCATACCACAAATTTATTAATGTTTAGATTATAGATCCAATTCTGAGGGAGAAAATTCTTTTAGGATGGCAATATATGTTAATTTTGTTGTTTATTGTCCTCAGCAACCAATATAGAGTTTATGACGCAAAGTCATGGTTCGGTCATAAATTTATACTCTATTGGTTACCTCTTCTTACAGAATGATTGCGCCTAATGTAACAACCTCAGTATGGAACGCTTTATATTTTTTCATGTAAATAAATCAAATTTATATTTTTCGTAGAGATATAACGTTACATCTGGGCATGAATTAAGTCTATAGTTGTCCCCGCTGTTGGAAATTGATTCAGTATTTTTCTAAATTTTAACCTTTTCTCTGCCATACGGCCTATCCGGCCTATTAAAAAACACTACCTTTGAGTGCCAATGGTGAGGCCCAAAGGCCAACGGAATTTTGACGTTACGTAATAATGAACAATACGTCATAATGATACAGTGCGGGATTTGGAAGATGGCCGGTGTCCTATAGCCATTTTTTCTCCCTGCTATTTTTTCCAGATCCAGTTTTTCTCCCCGGAAAAATTGACATGATCCCACTTTTCCCCCTTATCGTGATGGGGGAAAACCAGGATCAGTCCTATTCTTCTTCCCTATGTAACACGAGAAGCTCATTTTTTTCCCTTGTAGTAACGTCGGCGACGTCAGCTGGAAATTAATTATTCACTAAAGTATATTAACCATATTAACCTTCTTTTAAATAGTTAAGCGTTACCAAACAATCATTGTGGACACAGACCAGTGAACATATTGACAGACTGGTGGACCCATAGACAGACACGTGGACACACACAAAGACTGGTGGATCTGTAGACAGGATGCATGTGGACATGTTAACAGACTTGTTGATCCACTGACAGACTTTTAGACATGTCGACAGACTAGTGGACAAATAGCAAGACCGAAGGGTGAACATGTTGACCTGACTGGTGGACACGTAGTCAGACTGGCGGACACATAGATAGACTGGTGAACATGTCGAATGACTGGTTGACACGTAGAGAGAGACTGGTGAACATTTAGTGAGACTTGCGGAGACAAACAGACTGGCGGACATGTAGAAAGACTTGTAGCATGTCGACAGACTAATGAGTATAAACACAATCTAGTGAACATGTAAACGGATTTGTGGACATATACACAGATTGGTGGACATGTTAACGAACTACTGGACATGTTAACAGACTACTGGACATGAAGACAGACTAATAGACATATAGACAGATGAGTGGCCATGCAGAAATGAACTCAGATTCGTGGATATGTAATGAAATCATTATACTATCTGGCATGCACACGCCAGTGGACATAGACGGCTGCACGAACATGAAGTTCAATGTTCAATGTAGGGTAACTCCTCTAAATAAATGCTATACCGATGTCCGTTTTTCAGAATGTTAAATATATAAATGGATGGAAAATTTCAACTTATCATATATCAATGGGTGGCAATTTTGTTAAACAATATCTCAATTGGTCAAAATATCTTTATGAATATTAAATAAATTCATTCCTGCGGTGAAAATGTTAATTTTACAGTAGCATTTGTTCATCCACAGTAATTATGAATAGGAAAACATTTTCATATAAGCCATACGAATAAATCGAATTTTTGGACAGAGTCAATAAATGAATCGGGATATTTTTTCGAATGCAAACGGCACCCCTGTAACAAAATATAGGTGCCCCACCCCACTCCCCGATCCCAGACCTTTCTAGTGCCTCGCATGGCAACAAAACGATCACAATTTGTACCCAACATTTCTTCTATGCAACCCAAGCCGAAAAACAGATTATTTTAGCATTCCAGGAATCAATTATTTCTTAAGAAAATACGAAAAATATATGCAATATATGGCCGTAATATGATGTATATATATATATATATATATATACATATATAGGGAAATCCATATTGGGGGTAAATATGGGCATGGGGGAAAAGTGGCTATATGTATACGTATTGTCAACTTTCCGCGGGGGAAGAATGACAATGATCCAAAATTTCCCCGGGGGAAAAATTAGATCATGCCAATTTTCAATTTTTCCCCAGGGGAAAAACACTGGCATGGGGGAAAAATGGCTATATAACAAACGTGAAATTACAAGCCCTATTATTACAATGATAAACGGGATCACCACCCATCCCCTCCCTCCCCACATGAGACATTAAAAAAAAAAAAAAGTTGTGAGGTCAATTCTGGCTGGAATTTAAGCAACTTGGTACCAATAGAAACAGAATTGTCATAAGTTTATTTGCTTTATGGTGATAAATTTTTTTTATGAGAAGCGTTTTCCTTGCTGATATAAACACAAATATTATTTTTTGTCAGGATATTTGCTATATAGTTCAACCAAATTGAATTGTAAAAAAAAAATAACATCAGGATAAAAAAAAAAAAAAAAAAAAAAATCAAAAGAAGACAAAGTTTTGAACAAATAGACAAATACACTTCAAGCGATTCTTTTTTTTTTCCAACTCATAGCTTCTTGTTAAAATATAAGCATACATTGTACCAGCGTTCAAAATATTTTTTTAATGTGTTTTCATTTGAAAGATTTAGCATAAGATCGTAGATGACGAATACGTATTGCAAAACACTAAACAAAAACGTGTTACAACCATGACGGCTAAACAAAGATACTGACGAATGCGATTGCAATATATTTCGCTCAAACCTGAAAAAATAAATTATTATCATAACATAGAAGTGGCGAATATAATTCTAATCTTGGTATCCAGCGTTTAAAATAAACAAAAAATCAGATTAAACAAAAATAATCGAACAAAAGAACGGAAAAATTAAACATTAAATGAAAGTTAAATTAAAAAGTCTTTAAAAAGGCCACACGTTTGTGAAAATATGGATTAACTACTTGATTACTGGCTACTAAATGTCCAGCGGAAAATAGTTTATTCATTAAGATAACATTCATATTGATTAGATGCACAAGGTCAGACAGAGTAGGAAGACACCAACTACTATCGAAAAATGATATATGTAGCTGTTTACTTTCCGATATGTATTGCAAATTTAATTTCCGGAAATCTGAGATACGAAGTACAGAATTCATGTAATTATCGCAAAAGAAGTTCAGCAACTTTGACTGATTCGGAAGATACCAAAGGGACATCTAACACTTTTAAATTCAAAGAGAAAACGCTATGGCAAAATCAGGTTTCTATAGATACAACACATACATTTGAGGATGCGTTCAACAAAAATGAATTCGGTAGCCCCTGTAAATTTTACATCAATAAAACGGAAATTTTAGTGACAATGAAAGATGATTTTTAAAAGAAAAATCTCAGTAAACGTTTATAAGAAAAGTCAATTTAAACTGAAATTATTCAATAGTGTTTGCGGTATTTACGTGCATCCTAATGTACATTGTACTCGTACTTCGTTTTATAGAATATTCAGATTCCTTCATTTCTGTATTCTCTAATTTTTTAGGTCATTTTTCTCTTTTTTATACTTTTTGCCCATTATTCTCTTTTCGTTATATATATCTTAGCAAATAATTATTCTTTATTCTTTTTTTTTTTTTGTGTCCATTTTCTCTATTCTTTATACATATTTTTTGCTCATTATTCTCTATTCTGTAAACCCCAATCCACAGCCTCCTTTATCTCCGAAAGTCTTAAATTTATTGCATACTTTTTGAATATATTTAGTCGCAGTACTAATGGATCAATTTGACTGCAAAATTTTTTAAAAATCCGTTAGATTGCCCATTTGCGTACCTATTACATAAGGTAGCAGTAAACAGTTAGGAAAAAATATCAAAATTTTCCCTCATAAATTTTACCATCCCCTTTTCATTGCTTTCTTGCAATATTAAGCTTACTGTTTGTGTCATATATGTGCATATATATGTAATCAGAATCTTTCATAGATTTGATATCCAGTATATAAAATGGTAAAATGTAATTTCTTTTGGGTGTATCCATGGCAACAATCTGCATTTATTTGTTATAAAATATTGCAAAAAGGGGGGAAAAGATGTCACATATTTCCCCAAAATTTGGCCAAATGTAGAATTTCAATCGCTTGAAGTCATACGTTTTCTGAAACTGCTTACATATATCTTTCAATAAATCTAATGAAAACCATATGTCTTTCATTTCATTTTTTTGTAAAATTGCGTCAAAAACTTCGTGTAGAAAAAAAGTGTTTGTAAACATTACATTAATTTCTGGACCGATGGCCGGTCTAGCTATGAAAATACGGAGAGTCAAACAGAAAATAGCCCATAAAACTTGTAAAAAATAATCTTGATGTTCTTATAAACCATCTTTGAAGGCTAAATAAGTACTCAGCTGTCTAAAAATGAATTTTATTACACAACAACTTTCATATTTGAAAAATCCACCGGCGCCAAAATGCGAAACCAAACTCCTAACTGTGTATTGCTACCTAAAGAAATCTAACTGACATACGCCGACCGTCGAAACAGAATTGTCCAAACGGAAACAATTGCATGACGTTGTGCATTGTTACGCTTCTTTTATGACGTTTTCCATTCAAATTTCAAATCTTGGACCTATCCCGTGGCACTCAACGGTATTTTAACCAAAAAAAAAAAAAAAACGTGGCACTCTAAGGGCTTTGTAATGATTGAAATTCTCGAGCTTTAAAATACTTGTAATTTGTATAATTTGTCTACTGTAAAGGTTATTTTAAGTTTTAAACATGAAAAGACAGAAACAAGAGGAATGGTTTTAGAAATTTAACCCCCAAAAAAAAAAAAGAGATATTACACTTTGACATGGCATGTTTCTTAAAATCACTTTGTAGCATTTCAGTGATAACTGTTAACCTTCATAAAATATTTATTATTGAACCAAGTTTCAAAACTAGTAGACCACTTGACTCGTTTTAGTTTACAGAACACAGGAAATCATTAAAAGTGGAAATTGAATAAAAGATGCTTCACCGTAAGGTAGCAATACACAGTTAGGAGTTTAGTTTCAAATTTTGGCCCCAGTGAATTTTTTAAATATGAAAGTTAGTGTGCATTAAATTGACTTTTAGATAGCTGAAGAATAATATAAACTTCAAAGTGGGTTTATATGAACATCAGGATTGTTTTTTGCATGTTTTATATGCCATATTTTGCTTGACAGTCCGTATTTTCACATCCGTACCGCCCATAGGCCAAGAAATTATTGCAATATTGTCCAACAAATATTTTACGCTCGAACTTTTCAATCCAATTTTAAGGCAAAGATGAGGTGAAATGCCTATGATTTTATTTGACCTCTTTTTAGATAAATGCCAGTGGTATCACTTAAATGGATTGAAATTCTACTTTGGACCAAATTTTGGGAACTTTTGTGACATTTTCACAACTGATCTCATTCACCTTTACCGGAAGTTTCAACATAGTTCACCTGATTTCCCGTTTTTTTCACTTCTGGTTGGAAAGCGAGTTAAATACCAACGAGAGAAAGAAATCCTAACGGACACATGTCAGGTAAGTATAATTTATTCGTAAAATTTGAACTTGATACACATTTTTGAATTTTACACATGCTCCACGATTCTGTGTTGATTGTTTACCAATGTCACAATCCGGTAAACTTCGGCAACAAACTCGAAAGTTAATTCGATTGCGATCAAAAATCACTGAATGAAATATTATTTGTCGATAATAGTTATAGATTCGTAATAAATGTAAAAACATGCATAGAGGACTTAGTTTAGTTTATATGCATGCACTGGTTCAATCATTTCCATAAAATTATAAATAATTCTTGTTACTTCTCGGGCCGTTGTACAATTTTATAATGTATAATTTTAGTGCGGTGACGGAATAGGAACAAGTCGATTATTAAAAGAGTTTAATTTCACTTCATATTACACGGTTTAAAATTTGCACAGTCTTAGAAAAATGATTTTACTTGAATTTAAGATTGGTCGTCAAAAAGTCGTTTGGTGCAGTTTTTTTATCGTTAAGCTAACAAATTTGACTAAAAATGTAGATCATGAGTGGCACGCAGTTTGACTTGTTTTTCAAAGGCTGCAATCAATTATATTTCTTTTTTTTATTTTATTCAAACATCACACAAAATGCTATATTCATTAATCGAAAAAGGTAATCGTAAACGCCTTTTGATGACAAATTATGAAGGTACAAAGTTCTGTAAACGGGGACATTTTGTGTTTCACCGGATTCCAACATCATACAATAAAGCTCTTATCTATAAGTTGTATCGTAACTACTATAAATTGATAAAACTACAATTTTTCTTTTTCATGTACACAAGTTTTTTATGGAATAAGATTCTTTAAACGATTTTTTTTAAACTTTCAAAATATCTACTATCAAATCATAAACTTAAATAATTTCCGGAGAGTTGTGTCCGGCCCCTGATTAGGCCGAGTGCTTAGTTTTCCTCATAGAGTTAGGACTTGATATTTATTGTATTCGTTGATGTTTTATTGTTTCTTTGATTTTTTTTTTAGTGTGTTCGTAATTAAGGTCTTTCCTTTTTCAAAAGGGAAAGACCTTACTGTATTTCTTCTGATTATTATTATTATTATTATTATTATTATTATTATTATTTTTCCGCCAAACTTTGACGAAGTTAGCAGCCTTAACCGTAAGACGTGTCGCTTTCATGTTCACACTTTGTATCGGTGTCATGAATACCTATCTGGAACTCACCCTGTGAGTCAAAACATTTTGTCGGTTCGGAGTAATCCCTCCGAAACCAAAAAACCTTGTTATCATTTAAACACCGTAACCGTAATAGGTAGAAAAAACCGAAGGGTGAAATTTGTTCAGGACCAGACCCCGGTTCTTCGTTACATTTGGATCGAAAAGATTCAACGACTCGTTGGTAGGGTTATGCCCTATGAAAATTAACCGGTGTCGGTTGGCCACCAAAACTCAGAAACCGTAAGTCATAGACACCTAGGATCTTCACCAATGATCATCAATTGATGTGACTTTGAAAATACCTCAAGGTCAAATTTGTATGTTGACCTTGACCTTTGACCTAACACCTTGTTATGGGATAATCTCAGAAACCATTATACTTACAGAAGTTTTGAATAGTGGGAAATGTTTGGGTCATTAAGTCGCAACTTCGTTACATTTTGACCAAAAGATTTGACCTTTCTGTAAAGGGCATAACCCTAGTTTATGTTTCTAAAAGACAAAATCAGCTTTTAATGTTAAACTAAAGGTCCTAGACCCATGGGGTCTTCAACAATGACATTTGGGAACAATGACCTTGACAAAGGTCACAAGGTCAAGGTCAAGGTCATGTCCCAGATAGCGAATTATGTGTTTTGACCTTATTTCAAGCATTTTAGTGTGTTTTAAAGCTTTTAAGGTTGACCTTGACCTTTGACCTATCAACATTTTATTAGATATCTCAAAACGATTATACTTACAGAAATAGTAAATAGTGAAAATGTTTAAGTGACTAAGGCACAACTTTTTACATTATGACCGAAGAGATTTGACATATCATTAAGGGCATAACCCTATAAACGCTTTCTCAAAAACTAAATTAGCTTTAACTTTTTACCTAAAGGTCCTAGACCCATTGGGTCTTTTATAATGACATTGTGGACCAATGACCTTCACAAAGGTCACAAGGTCAATAGTCAAGGTCATGTGTTTAATAGCGAATTTGTTGTTTTTTGTCATATTTTAACGGTTTTATGTGTGTTTGAGAGCTTTTCAATGCATTTTACGTCTATTTGGACATGTATTTTACATTACAAAAAGGAAAGACCTCTCAATTGTTCAAGAACAATTGACATTTTAATTCTTTCTGCGGTTATGTTGATATAGTTTTATTTAGATAAGAGGCAAAATGAGTTTTTGAGTTGTAAAGTTAGGAAATCGGGATCCGACAAAATCCTAAAAGATGACAATACTAGGAAGTCCGTTGAAACTTGGCTTTAACATTTCAAAGACATTAAGTTTAATTCTTTGAATAGTGTTATTTTCTCAAAAGCAGAAGTAGATCAGTTATTCTATTTACCCCTAACAATTAACCGCGGTATTTTGACACAGTTGAAAGTAACTCGAAATTGATGATAATTCTGACGTTGGTTCATTCAATGATGACTGATATACCGAAGGAAAGTTTGGAAATTGTTTATTATAAAAGTTGATACAAATCATACATAAGTCAACATAACATAACGGTGTTTACATTCCTAATTGCAATTGGAAATACAGAACCTTCTCAAAGACTTAAAGAAAACCATTTTGCCTAGTTCTTTAATTTGAAGTTTAGATATATCAAGATGTCCAGTCACACTATAACCCACATTTCAGTCACATTTTTTGTTGAAAAAATTTAGTTGATTATATAGGGAATCATTGAAGCATGACTGGAGAGGGCCCCCTCTTAGGGCAGTCAGCACCCCCTTATGAAAATTTCTGGATCCGCCACTGCCCAGTGAGGTTGTGATAAATGATACTACCGAATCTGGAATGGCTGCTTTATATCTTGAACTTTTCTTTGATATTGACACAGATTGAGGACTTCAAACAAAATTCTATGACAAACGTCACTTGATGATTTTGAATTTCCAATATCCATGTCCCAGTTCTCAATAGTAGCATCATATCCTCTACTCCATCGTATGGCGTTTACGTATCTCAATTGATATCTTAAGCTCGTGCATGTTGACCTAGTACCGACTTCATGAAAGGGGTGTGCTTCTGACACAAAACTGCTTAAAAAAGAGGCGGCAGATCAAAAGGGATATTCGAACTTAATAGTCGAAGACAAAATCACAACGCTATGGCAATAGTCGAAGAACGACGTAATGACGAATAAAATTCAACATAACCCTACATAGAAAACTAAAGACTGATCAACACGAACCTAACTAAAAACTGGGGATTATCTCATGTGTCACGGAACGGTTAGCAGATTCTGCTCCACGTGTGGCACCTGTGTGTTTTGCTCGTGTTAATACGAATTCGGTTATATATACAGAGCTATGAGGAAGAACCGGCGACTGAAATGGACACAAATAATATTTGTTTTCGTAAATTGTTTTGTTATAAATTAGGCCGATAGTTTTCTCAATTGAATTTTTTCATATTTTTCATGTCGGGGCCTTTTATAGCCGACTGTACGGTATGGTGTTTTCTCATTGTTAAAGGCCGTACGGTTGCCTATAATTAATTGCATCCACTTCTATTGATTTGGTGGAGAGTTGTCTCATTGTCAATCATACCACATCTCCTTATTTTTATACAAAATAAGTTTTAAAGTCACCATCACGAATTGCGTTACCTATTCCTGTTATGACTGATTGTGATTCGCATGGCGTGTGATGTATGCATAGCAAAAGACGCGTATGCTGGTTACGCATCCGAACTCGACTATTTTTGAAGTTCATGGGATTCCCTCAGTTTTTGTTTGAAAACACACGGATAACAAAGTGTAAATCAATAATTTTTTTCACATGGTTGCATATATTGTAATAAAAAGATACATTCAAGCAATTACGGACTCTAAAAAATAGATATAAGTAGAGGGTAACTTGCTTTACCACCAATCTAAACCTTTATGGGGATTCAAACTGTATTCATTAATTACAAATACAAATTAACAGAACAAGCGTTTTACCATAAGCAGTGCGATATCAATGCTAACCATCATAAGCTCACATACCAAATCAATTTATACAGACCAAACTGTAGCGCAGAACAACCACGATAATCAGAAATTTTCGACGAACTACAATCATGTAAACAAGGCAAGTGAATACTGTCGATCATATATGGGGTTTTTCTTGACTTTTGTTGAGGGATATTTAGAGTTGCAAACAGGACAAACTATTTCTTTCTGAACAGGGTTCGTTTGTCATTTGTCCTAGAAGGCCCCGATGTTACAGTTGTTTTATATTCCCATATTTTGATATTGATATGCCCCAAGTGTATTCTGCAATTTAGAAATGTTTATAAATGTCCTATGATGCTGGACAAAAGCAAGCTTCATGTCTTCACAAACAGTCGACCAGCACTCTATTCCATTGCAGAATAAGTCAGATGTCCGAATCTTAACGTTCATAATCGCAATATTATTAGGATTTGTGGTTTAAATTTTTTGTCTTGACCGTTAACCACTAAAGTGATACTTTTGACCAATGTTGATATTCGTGAGTTATTTAGCTTAACCTTGCATGTACGAATATATATGTTCCAACCAAGGGTCAGAACCTTGAAATAACGTTTCGACAATTACAGAATTCATTTTAGGTTTGAATTACTTATTAAAGTTTTTAGCATGTTTAGTGCGATGTTAAATGATCCTGCTTAGAAGAGATTTTCTTGTCTTGTTTCACGAAGTTAAATTTGGGATTGAATTACCGAAACTTTCTAAACGGATAAAAGGCGGTTCTAGTCTTCAAAATGCATATTTACAACTAAGTCTATTTCATAATGATTTATGTTCCTAATACGTTTTATTTTTAAAAAAAGTCATAACATTGTTTAATCTCAAATATAAGTCTGTTTTGAAAGAACTTTTGTTGCCAGTTTGGCATGTACCGAATTCAACCTATATGCCTAAAACTCAAATTTTCCACTTTCATTGAGGTATAATAGATAGTTATATTAACAACTACATATTTTTCATATGTGTCTATACATTTTGTATAGTTTTGACAACCGTTGTTCTAATTATTTGAAAAAAAAATACATCTTTTTAAAATGAAAAGCACCTCCCTTTTTGTAAAATCAAATACGTTTACTCGGGAAACTCATTTAATGATGGTTTTCCATTTTTTGGATGAAAAATTGAATAAGGAAGAAAACATATGCAAGTTTGCAATCCTTCTACTGCAAAAAGGGTATTTAAATTGGAAATAGATATTCAATGTTTTTTTCTCATGAAAATGGTAGTGACCATTGATCTTGATTTCTGAACAACTGCCCCATATTTTCTTTTGACGACCAAATTAAGGTACACATATTTTCGAATCGAATGATATATGATATAGCCGTGTAGTAGTTTTGACGATTAAATTTTGAAAATTCTGACTCTGGTCACCGGACTATTTCAACAAAGAAGTAATTCAGGATAGGAAAGATCGAAGTTTTACACAGCATGTAAAATGCCATAATCAGTTTATTATCTGACTACAAAAAAGCACCTGGAGTTGAAGTTTTTGGCACTTCATTCTTGTCATTACATGTACAATGCGTAAACAACATGTAATATGCAAAAACAAATCAAATTAATCTATAAAACTCAGTGCTGTTTGTTAAAAAAAAAAAGCTACTTATGTGTGAATTATTTTCAATAAAAGCTTATTGATGGTCGTTGATAGACACAGATTTATGAAAGCGTGATACACTGTCACTAGTGTCCAATCAACTTTTCTATTGTGGAAAGTTTTTTGCTTGATCAGTGTTTATGGCATTGTCACAGTCTTATGACATTGTGCTAGAATTTAAAAGGCTATTTACTATTAGCACATACTTACAACTTCTCGTCCAATCAAATTTCTTGAATTTGCTTTCATAGTACATACTTTTTCCGTGTACTAAGTAACTACGCATGAATGACCACAAGGGTTAGATTTCATTGTATGGTAATCAAGATATTAAAACAAAAATTGCCAGTAGCTATTTTGAAAAAAAATGCTGTGTTCCAAAAAAAAATTAAATACTTTGTTATTAATTTTCACATTGATTTTTAAATATCCTGCTATTAAAATCTTTGGATCTTAAAATATTTTTGACAATTGCAAGTTTCTTTCATTTAAATAAAGAGTAACAAATATGGTTCTTTATACCTTGATTAAAGTACAACGCTATCTTAAAAATGTGATAATTTATCATCCATGCAATTACTTTGTACACAAAAACAGTGTGTACTATGAAACCTAGTGAAGGGAAATTAAGGCAACTTGGTGATGATTTTTTAAACTCTCTAAAGGAAGTTGATCTATTTCGTCAGATTGATTATTGGTTGCTTAATGTCCAATGGCATATACTTCATGCATGTTCAGGACGATGTCATGAATTGAAAAACTGTGATAATGTCTGAATAGAATGTGCCACCTATATATATACATATTCTGATAAATCTTTTATTTTTTACTTTGAAAAAAAAAACCCAAAAAAACACGAAACCTAATCTTTTAACTTAGTTGGAAGTTGCTTTTTAATGCCTATCCGCTAGACTATCTATGGGGACAAACTATCTATATGTTTCAAATTTATTATAGATTTAGTTTTACTGTGAAATTGAAAAAATGTTTTTAAAACATGTAAAGCATCCACTGCAATTTAATAATTATATCAATATACATACTTACACCAGTAGCTACCATCTTTTCATTCTGGAGTCAATGGCCTTTTGAAATCACATATTTTACAATGAAACTAGTGAGTAGATTTACAAAACATAAAATTTCGTTAGTGAGCTCCGGTTTTCAAACACCTGTGATAGAAGTAGTCAGCGAAAATAAACAATCAATAGACCAATTAAAAGATTACTCGATTTGTAAATATGTGCTAAATTGATAGTCTATGGTATACATCCCAGCTCCTTTGTTCTACCAGGGGTGATTTGAGCCAGATCACCCCTACCAGATCACCCCAGCTTGAGTTTCTTTGTTTTGCATGCTTTCCTTTGTTTGGAACGTTTTGGCGAGAATGCCTAATCCACAATAAAACTTAGAATTATTTATTAAGAAAAGACACACTTTCAAAATTTATGTAGAAAAAATCCATTGTCTATGCTGGGATTCGAACTCAAGACCTTCAGCATATAAACCCACGACACATACCCCTACACCAGGACGACTGGATACCAACTTTGGTAATTTAACATATTTAAAGGAAGCAAGATATGTTCATAAGAGTGGCAAGTTGGCAGACCTTTATTCAGTGGGATTTTAACCGTTTTCATAAATAAGGCGAGTTGTCAGACTGATTGTTCAATGGGATTTTACCCTTTTTCATAAGTGGGGCGAGTTGGTAAACAAGAGTGGGGCGATTTTTAGAAAGTGGCGATTTAGTGTGGGCCGATTGGCCAGTGGGGCGAGTTGACATGGTTTCATATTCAAACATGGTGTTCGGGGGTCATAAAGGGTATATATTATATACTAATATATAAAGTATATTATAATGGTTGTGTGGCGTTCTAAACTAGATTTTATGAATTGTAAATGGTTTTTCGTCTAATCTAAAACAGCTGGGATGTAAAATAGTTATCCCATTCGGACTTGGTGTGTCAGTGTAAGATCACCCTCTCCGGCCATCGGGGTGATCTTACACTGACACACCAAGTCCGAATGAGATAACTATTACTGAAATTAAGTGCTCGGGGCAAGCCCCTCGCTCTAAATTTCATAGTATATACCTTTTCATAGACTAACCTAGACTACTATAATGACTGTGTCGTCTTGATTTGATATAACATTATAAATTTCTTAGGTAGGATTGCTACGGATGATTCCGACAACAAAAGTAGACATGTTATACACCATTGTGTAGAAAAATCAATTTAGATTTACGACATAACAAGCTTTAGTGGGGTTGACAACCGAGAAATCGGCATATAACGGAATTTCGCGACCGGCTGACATTTTTCAAAAATGCGAGTTAAGTACCTTGTGTTATATTAAGGTATATAGGAACAAAAAATTCTGAGACAAGTGCCTGTGGTTTAAAAACATGTAAAAATGGCACATTGTGCAAATTGTGGATATGAAGTAATAACAACTATGACGACGGCAGTTGTCAAAATATGCATAAGTCGTTAATCTATAAAGTTTTAATATACTTTTTTTCTTCCTTTTATTCCAAATGCATTATTTGGGGGAGGAGGGAGGGGGATCAGTTGCAAATGGTACTTCGACCATAATGATTTCCTTTATTGAACAGCAAGAAGAATTTTCTTTAAAGATTTTCCTTCAAGATTTTACTTGATGCATATTAAAGATCATTAAATGTAACAAAAGGAAATTAAACTTTGACACGTTGTAAACTATTTCTTTTGACTGAGAGGAAAGTATCTTCTTGTGCTCTTATTGTAAGTAATACAGAATGATTTACCGAACTAGCAGATATACCATACACACGTAATTAAGGTCTTTCCTTTTTCTATAAGGAAAGACCTTACTGTATTTCTTCGGATTGTTATTAAGGTCTTTCCTTTTCCAGAAGGGAAACCCCTTACTGTATTTCTTCTTCTGATTATTATTATTATTCTTTTTGTTCCGCCAAACTTTGACAAAATTTCCCTCCGTAACCATAAGACGTGTCGCTTTCATGTTCACACTTTGTATCGGTGTCATAAATACCTATCCGGAACTCACCCTGTGAATCGTAAAATTTTGTCGGTCCGGAGTTATCCCTCCGAAACCTAAAAACCTTGTTATCATTCAAACACCGTAACAGTAATAGGTACAAAAAAACCGAAGGGTAAAATTTGTTCAGGACCAGACCCTGGTTCTTCGTTACATTTGGATCGAAAAGATTCAACGACTCATTGGTAGGGTTATGCCCCTATGAAAATTAACCGATGTCGGTTGGCCACTATAACTCAGAAACCGTAAGTCGTAGCCACCTAGGTTCTTCACCAATGATCATCAATTCATGTAACTTTAAAAAATGCCTCAAAGTCACATTTGTATGTTGACCTTGACCTTTGACCTAACACCTTGTTATGGGATAATCTCAGAAATCATTATACTTACAGAAGTTTTGAATAGTGGAAAATGTTTGGGTCATTAAGGCGCAACTTTGTTATATTTTGACCGAAGAGATTTGACCTTTCTGTAAGGGGCATAACCCCTGTTTTAGGTTTCTGAAAAGACAAAATCAGCTTTTACTATATAACCAAAGGTCCTAGACCCATGGAGTCTTCAGCAATGACATTGCGGACTAATGACCTTGACAAAGGTCAAAAGGTCAAAGGTCAAGGTCATGTCCCAGATAGCGAATATGTGTTTTTGACCTGATTTAAAGTATTGTTAGTGTGTTTCAAAGGTTTTTAAGGTTGACCATGACCTTTGACCTTACAACTTTTTATTGGATATCTCAAAAACGGTTAATCTTACAGAAAAAGTAAATAGTGAAAAATGTTAAGGTGACTGAGGCGCAACTTTTTTACATTTGACCGAAGAGATTTGACATATTCTTAAGGGGCATAACCCCCGTTAACGGTTTCTGAAAAGACAAAATTAGCTTTAACTCTTGAATCAAAGATCCTAGACCCATGGGGTCTTTTAATTAAGGTCATTCCTTTTTCAAAAGGGAAAGACCTTACTGTATTTCTTCTGATTATTATTATTATTATTATTAAGGTCTTTCCTTTTTCAAAAGGGAAAGACCTTACTGTATTATTATTATTATTATTATTATTATTATTATTATTCTTTTTCCGCCAAACTTTGACGAAGTTAGCAGCCTTAACCGTAAGACGTGTCGCTTTCATGTTCACACTTTGTATCGGTGTCATGAATACCTATCTGGAACTCACCCTGTGAGTCAAAATTTTGTCGGTTCGGAGTTATCCTCCGAAACCAAAAAACCTTGTTATCATTTAAACACCGTAACCGTAATAGGTAGAAAAAAACCGAAGGGTGAAATTTGTTCAGGACCAGACCCCGGTTCTTCGTTACATTTGGATCGAAAAGATTCAACGACTCGTTGGTAGGGTTATGCCCCTATGAAAATTAACCGATGTCGGTTGGCCACCAAAACTCAGAAACCGTAAGTCGTAGAAACCTAGGATCTTCATCAATGATCATCAATTGATGTGACTTTGAAAAATACCTCAAGGTCAAATTTGTATGTTGACCTTGACCTTTGACCTAACACCTTGTTATGGGATAATCTCAGAAACCATTATACTTACAGAAGTTTTAAATAGTGGGAAATGTTTGGGTCATTAAGTCGCAACTTCGTTACATTTTGACCGAAAAGATTTGACCTTTCTGTAAGGGGCATAACCCCTAGTTTATGTTTCTAAAAAGACAAAATCAGCTTTTAATGTTAAACCAAAGGTCCTAGACCCATGGGGTCTTCAACAATGACATTTGGGACCAATGACCTTGACAAAGGTCACAAGGTCAAAGGTCAAGGTCATGTCCCAGATAGCGAATTATGTGTTTTGACCTTATTTAAAGCATTTTAGTGTGTTTTAAAGCTTTTAAGGTTGACCTTGACCTTTGACCTTTCAACATTTTATTAGATATCTCAAAACGATTATACTTATAGAAATAGTAAATAGTGAAAAATGTTTAGGTGACTAAGGCACAACTTTTTTACATTATGACCGAAGAGATTTGACATATCATTAAGGGGCATAACCCCCGTTAACGCTTTCTGAAAAAACTAAATTAGCTTTAACTGAAGAACTAAAGGTCCTAGACCCATGGGGTCTTTTATAATAACATTGTGGACCAATGACCTTCACAAAGGTCACAAGGTCAAAAGTCAAGGTCATGTCCTAAATAGCGAATTTGTTGTTTTTTGTCATATTTTAACGGTTTTAAGTGTGTTTAAGAGCTTTTCAATGCATTTTACATCTATTTGGACATGTATTTTACATTACAAAAAGGAAAGACCTCTCAATTGTTCAAGAACAATTGACATTTTAATATTGTTCTTACATCTCTTCTGAAAAAAAAATTCACATGCTTGTTATCAGATATACTCTGAAACTACAAGTCCAATCGACCTCAAAATTTGCAGTCAGCAGGGCATACATGTACTAAAACTTCATTAAACAACGTGGTGCAGCTACCTCTCAAGAATTTCCGTAGAGAAAAGAAATTGCAATGCCGTTAAAATCGCTTGCTAGGTCCGTAAATCTCATTGAAATCCTATAATAAAATGTCCGCTCCTAGATTGAAATACAATCTGTGTTACAAACTGCTGCTGAAAAATGTACATTGTAAGAAAATAATCAATAAACTTGTTTTAAAGTTACACCAGATCAATTAAATCCAAAGCATGCACTGCTCGTGAACTGTGATCGAAACGTCAATTACCTACAATGACAAAAGAAATACATTGTGTGTATTCCGTCGCTATACATGTTGTCTGTCCAACGTCTCCACCTAAAAAGAAATAAAAATACTAAGTTTTCGCTATTATAAAGCTTCGTCACGTGACGCCACAATCTGGCGCGAGACAAATACGCGCGCGGGACCTGAAATAGAATAAAAACTTTTCAACTAACTAAATATAGAAACTTAACCAACACACTAATATGGACCCTTTAAAGAAAGAAAGAAAGAAAGAAAGAAACAAACAAACAAACAAACAAACAAACAAACAAACAAACAAACACACACACACACACATACACACACACACACACATATCAATCAATCATGTTTCAGAAGGGGGAAAGACCGTTTACAATTGCTTTTTAAAAGCAATTGATTTCCAAAAGGGAAAGACCTTACTGTATTATTATTATTATTATTATTATTATTATTAAACTTTGACAAAGTTAGCAAGATTTGCCTCCGTAACTGTAAGACATGTCGCTTTCATGTTCACACTTTGTATCAGTGTCATGAATACCTATCTGGAACTCACCCTGTGAGTCGTAAAATTTTGTCGGTCCAGAGTTATCCTCCGAAATCAAAAACCTTGATATCATTTAAACACCGTAACAGTAATAGGTAGACAAAACCAAAGGGTGAAATTTGTTCAGGACCAGACCCTGGTTCTTTGTTACATTTGGATCGAAAAGATTTAGGTAGCAATACACAGTTAGCAAATGATGCTGAAATTTGGTCTTTAAATTCAGGAGTATGTGCATGCATTTTGAAAAGGATATAACCAATTCTACAAGAATACCCAAACATGTATACATATTTAGAATCATATTTCTCAGCAGATTTCAAATCTGTAACCAAACACTTAAAACAAAATTGTACAAGTTCAGTATCCATGGAAACATTTGGTGTTTGTTTTCTATTTTTTTCTTCAAAAAATGCTGTTGGACACCCCCATACAGGCTTAAAAATATCCATTTTATAAAATTTCAATGAATATCAGACATACATTGTTTCAACACTGAATGATAGCCCTCTCAAAAAACCAAAAAATTGGGGTCTTTCTGCTCCTTTTTCCGCAAATTACCTTTCAAAAGATCGAGGCAAATTTACACCATTGAAAACAGTCAACAAATGCTGATATAGTTTTAGAGTCATTGGTCGACTGGATATGAATTTAGACCCGAAATTTACATTTCTACTGAGCAAACCAGGGTCAATCTCTTCTCTGGAATCATACCTTTCAATTAAAACCACTCTCACAGCATCAAATTTTATTTTTCTTAATTTTCAGGTACTTATAACTTGTCTTTCTCTTTATTTAAAAAATTCACAGGGGCCAAAATGCGAAACTAACAATTCTAACTGTGTATTGCTACCTTAAGGATAAAATGTAATACTTTTTCAGTTAAATCCCTATATTTCTACAAAGTTTACCAAATTTCAAGCTTTTGGCCTGAATTTTCTAAGATCGGATGAAAATAACCAAAGATACAGTCGTGCAAAGTTATAATGGTATTTAAGAAAATCATTAAAATTTTCTATGAAAAAGTGGATCAGTGGTGACAATAAGAGTGGCAAGTTGGCAGACCTTTATTCAGTGGGATTTTAACCGTTTTCATAAATAAGGCGAGTTGTCAGACTGATTGTTCAATGGGATTTTACCCTTTTCATAAGTGGGGCGAGTTGGTAAACAAGATGGGGCGATTTTAGAAAGTGGCGATTTAGTGTGGGCCGATTGGCCAGTGGGGCGAGTTGACATGGTTTCATATTCAAACATGGTGTTCGGGGTCATAAAGGGTATATATTATATACTAATATATAAAGTATATTATAATGGTTGTGTGGCGTTCTAAACTAGATTTTATGAATTGTAAATGGTTTTCGTCTAATCTAAAACAGCTGGGATGTAAAATAGTTATCCCATTCGGACTTGGTGTCAGTAAGATCCCTTTCCGGCCATCGGGGTGATCTTACACTGACACCAAGTCCAAGATAATATTACTGATTAATGCTGGCAAGCCCTCGCTCTAAATTTCATAGTATATACCTTTTCATAGACTAACCTAGACTACTATAATGACTGTGTCGTCTTGATTTGATATAACATTATAAATTTTTAGGTAGGATTGCTACGGATGATTCCGACAACAAAAGTAGACATGTTATACACCATTGTGTAGAAAAATCAATTTAGATTTACGACATAACAAGCTTTAGTGGGGTTGACAACCGAGAAATCGGCATATAACGGAATTTCGCGACCGGCTGACATTTTTCAAATGCGAGTTAAGTACCTTGTGTTATATTAAGGTATATAGGAAAAAAATTCTGAGACAAGTGCCTGTGGTTTAAAAACATGTAAAATGGCACATTGTGCAAATTGTGGATGAAGTAATAACAACTATGACGACGGCAGTTGTCAAAATATGCATAAGTCGTTAATCTATAAAGTTTTAATATACTTTTTTCTTCCTTTTATTCCAAATGCATTATTTGGGAGGAGGAGGGATCAGTTGCAAATGGTACTTCGACCATAATGATTTCCTTTATTGAACAGCAAGAAGAATATATTATTATTAAGGTCTTTCCTTTTCCAAAAGGAAAGACCTTACTGTATTTCTTCTGATTATTATTATTATTATTATTATTATTATTATTATTCTTTTGTTCCGCCAAACTTTGACAAGATTTGCCTCCGTAACCGTAAGACATGTCCCTTTCAGGTTCACACTTTGTATCAGTGTCATAAATACCTATCCGGAACTCACCCTGTGAGTCGTAAAATTTTGTCGGTCCAGAGTTATCTGCCTGAAATCAAAAACCTTGATATCATTTAAACACCGTAACAGTAAAGGTAGACAAAAACCAAAGGGTGGGATTTGTTCAGGACCAGACCCTGGTTCTTCGTTACATTTGGATCGAAAAGATTTAGGTAGCAATACACAGTTAGCAAATGATGCTGAAATTTGGTCTTTAAATTCAGGAGTATGTGCATGCATTTTGAAAAGGATATAACCAATTCTACAAGAATACCCAAACATGTATACATATTTAGAATCATATTTCTCAGCAGATTTCAAATCTGTAACCAAACACTTAAAACAAAATTGTACAAGTTCAGTATCCATGGAAACATTTGGTGTTTGTTTTCTATTTTTTTCTTCAAAAAATGCTGTTGGACACCCCCATACAGGCTTAAAAATATCCATTTTATAAAATTTCAATGAATATCAGACATACATTGTTTCAACACTGAATGATAGCCCTCTCAAAAAACCAAAAAATTGGGGTCTTTCTGCTCCTTTTTCCGCAAATTACCTTTCAAAAGATCGAGGCAAATTTACACCATTGAAAACAGTCAACAAATGCTGATATAGTTTTAGAGTCATTGGTCGACTGGATATGAATTTAGACCCGAAATTTACATTTCTACTGAGCAAACCAGGGTCAATCTCTTCTCTGGAATCATACCTTTCAATTAAAACCACTCTCACAGCATCAAATTTTATTTTCTTAATTTTCAGGTACTTATAACTTGTCTTTCTCTTTTATTTAAAAATTCACAGGGGCCAAAATGCGAAACTAACAATTCTAACTGTGTATTGCTACCTTAAGGATAAAATGTAATACTTTTTCAGTTAAATCCTATATTTCTACAAAGTTTACCAAATTTCAAGCTTTTGGCCTGAATTTTCTAAGATCGGATGAAAATAACCAAAGATACAGTCGTGCAAAGTTATAATGGTATTTAAGAAAATCATTAAAATTTTCTATGAAAAAGTGGATCAGTGGTGACAAGTGTGAAATGTGCAATAAAAGTCAATTGATAAAATAAACACCCGTTTCAGGTACCTGGTACCCATGCTAAATATATGAACACAATTTTGTAAACATTTTCAGCTGAAAAATATATTGCTATGCACAACAAAACAAATCAAATTTATAAAATCTCTAAAATTCTTCATGATTTTATTATTATTCAACTAAAAATTATTCTAAGAATACATTTTCCTTCTTTTGAGTGTTAATTTTATGTTTTGGTTCATTCTTAATTGAAGATTTACATCATTTTCATCTTACAGTGTACTTTGACTGGAATACATTACACTTTAAAGATTCATGGTCAAAGGGCAGATAAGTCTAAAATTTCAAGGATTTTAACAGTTAATTTTTATGAAAATTTCATGTTGTAGAGATCATTTAATTTGCATTGGAATACCTGTTAAAATGAAATTTAATATCTTTTAAGGTGTGTTTTGACTTTAGACTATATTTAAATATCTGCACTTTTAATTATGATGACGTCATAGAGGTAATCATGACGTCATGACGTCATAAATACTGGTTAGCAACATCAAAGTATAAAGTAACTAACTATCAACTTAGTGAAATGGTTAATACAGTTTATATTATATCTGAATGAGATTATGGAATATTATTGTCAATAAATTTAATTGTATAGTTCACATACTTCCTTTTCTTTGTAACGAATTGAATGGATTGCCCATTGCATTAAAAATTGTATTGCTTTCGCCTTCACATTTGACAACGTCAATATACATCATGGCAAAGTCAAGCAACTACGAGCCTTAAAAAGTCTTTCGAAAAGGAAAATAATGGCTTGTTAGACAAAATGTCAAGAAAATTAAAGGATTTCATATCACCTACAATGTCTTTAACTAGATTAGCCAAAATTCTTGCCCAAAATTGAGTGTTTTCCCTTTTATGATCTAATTTCACATTACCATAAGGTAGCAATACACAGTTAGCAAATGATGCTGAAATTTGGTCTTTAAATTCAGGAGTATGTGCATGCATTTTGAAAAGGATATAACCAATTCTACAAGAATACCCAAACATGTATACATATTTAGAATCATATTTCTCAGCAGATTTCAAATCTGTAACCAAACACTTAAAACAAAATTGTACAAGTTCAGTATCCATGGAAACATTTGGTGTTTGTTTTCTATTTTTTTCTTCAAAAAATGCTGTTGGACACCCCCATACAGGCTTAAAAATATCCATTTTATAAAATTTCAATGAATATCAGACATACATTGTTTCAACACTGAATGATAGCCCTCTCAAAAAACCAAAAAAATTGGGGTCTTTCTGCTCCTTTTCCGCAAATTACCTTTCAAAAGATCGAGGCAAATTTACACCATTGAAAACAGTCAACAAATGCTGATATAGTTTTAGAGTCATTGGTCGACTGGATATGAATTTAGACCCGAAATTTACATTTCTACTGAGCAAACCAGGGTCAATCTCTTCTCTGGAATCATACCTTTCAATTAAAACCACTCTCACAGCATCAAATTTTATTTTCTTCATTTTCAGGTACTTATAACTTGTCTTTCTCTTTTATTTAAAAATTCACAGGGGCCAAAATGCGAAACTAACAATTCTAACTGTGTATTGCTACCTTAAAGACTCCTTGGTAGGGTTATGCCCTTTGAAAATTAACCGATGTCGGTTGGCCACTAAAACTCAGGAACCGTAAGTCGTAGACACCTAGGATCTTCACCAATGATCATCATTTGATGTGACCTTGAAAATGCCTCAAGGTCAAATTTTAGGTTGACCTTGACCTTTGACCATACACCTTGTTATGGGATGATCTCAGAAACCATTATACTCACAGAAGTTTTGAATAGTGGAAAATGTTTGGGTCATTAAAGCGCAACTTCGTTACATTTTGACCGAAAAGATTTGACCTTTCTATAAGGGGCATAACCCTAGTTTATGTTTCTAAAAGACAAAATCAGCTTTACTGTTAAACCATAGGTCCTAGACCCATGGGGTCTTCAACAATGACATTTGGGACCAATGACCTTGACAAAGGTCACAAGGTCAAGGTCATGTCCCAGATAGCTAATTATGTGTTTTGACCTTATTTAAAGGATTTTAGTGTGTTTTAAAGCTTTTAAGGTTGACATTGACCTTTGACCTTACAACATTTTATTGGATATCTCAAAACGATTATACTTACAGAAATAGTAAATAGTGAAAATGTTTAGGTGACTAAGGCACAACTTTTTACATTATCACCGAAGAGATTTGACATATCATTAAGGGCATAACCCCGTTAACGCTTACTGAAAAAACTAAATTAGCTTTAACTCTTGAACTAAAGGTCCTAGACCCATGGGGTCTTTTATAATGACATCGTGGACCAATGATCTTCACATAGGTCACAAGGTCAAAAGTCAAGGTCATGTCCTAAATAGCGAATTTGTTGTTTTTGTCATATTTTAACGGTTTTATGTGTGTTTGAAAGCTTTTCAATGCATTTTACGTCTATTGGGACATGTATTTTACATTACGAAAAGGAAAGACCCTCAATTGTTCAAGAACAATTGACATTTTAATTATTATTATTATTATTCTTTTTCCGCCAAACTTTGACAAAGTTAGCAGCCTTAACTGTAAGACGTGTCGCTTTCATGTTCACACTTTGTATCGGTGTCATGAATACCTATCTGGAACTCACCCTGTGAGTCAAAAAATTTTGTCGGTTTGGAGTAATCCCTCCGAAACCAAAAAACCTTGTTATCATTTAAACAACGTAACCGTAATAGGTAGAAAAAAACCGAAGGGTGAAATTTGTTCAGGACCAGACCCCGGTTCTTTGTTACATTTGGATCGAAAAGATTCAACGACTCGTTGGTAGGGTTATGCCCCTATGAAAATTAACCGGTGTCGGTTGGCCACCAAAACTCAGAAACCGTAAGTCGTAGACACCTAGGATCTTCACCAATGATCATCAATTGATGTGACTTTGAAAAATACCTCAAGGTCAAATTTGTATGTTGACCCTGACCTTTGACCTTTGACCTAACACCTTGTTATGGGATAATCTCAGAAACCATTATACTTACAGAAGTTTTGAATAGTGGGAAATGTTTGGGTCATAAGAACTTCAAATTACCTGTAACAGGTAATTTGAAGTTCTTAGTAACAAAATGTAACTTCTGATCACGTTTTCTCAACCTAAAAAGCAGCAGCGTTATTTCTAGTTCATTTATATCTTGCAAAAGATAACGAAATGTTTTCTGAACGTAGATAATTGATTTCAATTTTGCCGCCGATTTAGGAGCAAGGCCGTGTTGGCATTTCATCATGACTTCAAAAGATAAATAAGTTCGACTTCGAAAAAAAACATACTTTTTACTGTGTTTAGCTCGTATATTTCTTCTCGAAATTTATTTACCTCTTCTAAATTTATGGAAAATTATTGTCTACCTGATATTGACAATAAACGATGTGCTATCTTAACACAGAAAAGCAAAATGATCAATAAAAGAATGAATAGGTTCCAAAACAGGGAAATACTTAAATGCCCAGGAATAGCATAAACGGAACCAAGCTTATTTAACCAGACGTGCATTTCGACAAGTTATGTCTCTTCAGTGATGCTCAAGACCAAAATATATGAAAATCCAAAACCTTATACAAGTGTTGAATTAAGAGCTGAAAAACACAAAAAGGACAAAAAGTAAAACCAAACTAGGACAAGGATTCGGAGCTATACACGAAGGGTATTTAATCTTTCACTTTATCAATTTGAAACCATATTTGATAAAACAACACACATACCATTTACCTGCATTTGTGTTTTAAAAGCTTATAGTGTAAGCAGTATTCATTCAAATATTAAAACGGTAGTGTTTGCGTCGTAGGGTTTGTTGACTGATGTGTTTGATTTTTTTGTTTTTGTCATGTTGATATGTCAGTTTCTTCGATTCATAGTTTGAGATTGTTCCCGTAGTATCCCTTTTACTTTAAAGACACTTGCAGTATAGATAAAATAGCAATTTTAAATCTACCATACAATTTAATGCAAAAACATAGCCAAGTAAAGTTGGGCTCGTAGTCGTCCAAATATATATCTATCTTTCGTCAACAGTTTTAGTTATTAAAATTTAATTGTTACTTGCAGTTTAATCACCAACATCAAAGCGTTTTTTCACGATTAATCTTCGAAGCGACACTCAATGAATGGATGGATGGATGAATGGATTGATGGATGGAGAGAACATGATAATGTGATATGAATATAGAACCTTTGTACGGAGCAGTATTTTCCAAACGTGATAGTTCACACGGTAATAGTCAACAGGAAGAAATGTCACCTTATCCGGACACTTTATTCTGACTCAGAGCAGATCAGTCTTTGTTCTTACTCCTAAATGCTCGTGCTTAGCGGAGAAACAGCAAATGCAAATTTTCAAGTCTGATTTAACCAGCCCGGGGATCAAACACACGACCTCCTACACCCGAGGCATGCACGCTACCGCGAACGCTTGAAACAAATCAACAACAATAGCTTTATACAAATATAAGAAGATGTGGTATGATGGCCGATTAGACAACTATCCACCACTGACCAAATGACGTAGAAGTTAGCAACTGTAGGTCACCGTACGGCCGTCAACCGTGAGCAAAACCTATACCACATAGTAAGCTATTCTCATCACTTGGCGTCCGTCGTCGTCTGTTAACTTTACAAAAATCTTCTCCTCTGAAACTGCAGGGCCAAATTCAACCATACTTGGCCACAATCATAATTGGGGTATCTAGATTAAAAAATATGTCCGATAACTCCGCCTGTCAACCAAGATGGCCGACATGGCTAAAATTAGAATATGGGGGTAAAATGTAAGTTTTGCCTATTATTTTGGAAAACCGCTATAAATATAGAAAATCTGACAGGGGCAAAAATGTTCAAAATGTTGAGCTCTACCTATTGTTTGTTTACGTCAAAACTGTCAGACGACTTCTTGTAAGAGTTATTGCCCTGAAATGATGAATTCTACCATTTTTTACAATTTTTGCCTGTTATTTCGAAAATTATAATAGATAGACAGAACTTTGAATTGCAAAAATGATCAGCAAGACAAGTTCTACAAATAAGTCAAACATGGCCGAAATCTTCAGTCGACTCCTTATTATCTAGTGATTGCCCTATAATGCCGACTTTTACAACTTTTTGTGTTTTTGCCTTATATCTTAGAAACTATATTAGATAGATAGAAACTTAGCGAAAATGATCAGCAAGACAAGATCTACAAATAAGTCAACACGACCGAAATTGTTAGTCGACTCCTTATTGAAGTTGCCCTTTAATGACGATATTTCTCAGTTTTGCCTTTTATCTTGAAAAGTGTAATCCATAATGGCTGAAATCTTCAGTCGACAGATTATTGGAGTTATTGGCTTTTAATGATACTTTTTTACATTTTTTTGCCTATAATCTTGAAAACTATAGTTGAGGGATAAAAACTTTAAAAAGGAAAAATTATCAGCAGGATAAGATCTACAAATACGTCAACATAACTGAAATTGTCAGTTAACTCTTGTTCCCCTTTAATGATGATTTTTACTAAAAAGTGGCCATTGTTAAAAGATGCAGATGAGCGAAACAGGCTCTTTAACATTATTTTTTTTTATATTGTCATTGGAAATAGTTAATGTCCGGTTGTTTGAACTTATCTTCTCGTGGTTCAGGGAAAGTTTTTGATATATTAAACAAATATATATATACATACGTATATATTTAAACTTACCATTTCATATTTCTTTGGTCCATCCTTACTCATAATCCGGCATAAGTTCTGTTGACTGTAAATGTTTCTGTTCACACGCTTTTAGTCTCTTTGCTTCAAGCTATACAGAATAAATATTCATTTCGTTAAACGATGGCTAATTTAAGTATTGTACGTGCATTTCAAACTTGTAGCATTTTAATAAGATACCCATATTCTAAACAACTGAAATATAATAGTATAAATAACATTATTTTGAAGTTTAATGATGTGTACTCGCAGCCATTCACTCAACCTTATCATAAAGAAAACAACTTAATGTGAAGTTTGTGAGTGAAGGCATCAATAAACTCCAAACAAATGCATTACAATTAATTTCCAGATAAAAATATTCATCAATAATTTGCAGGACTATTATGCCTGTGTATGAACAAGTAAGTTCTAGATCACTCAACTGCTGATATAGTACCGTCAGCTGGCGATACGGCACCTTAGATAGTAAATTCGATCAAAGAGACAATTTGGAATATGCGATTGCTTAAGGGAGCTACCATTTGATTTTTATGGGGCTAGGATGAAATTTGAAAAAAAAGGCAGGACAAGAGTTTTGAGTAAAGAAAAAACGCAGGACAGGAGTTTTGAGTAAAAAAAAAAGGCAGGATGACAATTTATGTAAAAAAAGTCAGGATAAACTAATAAAAAAAAAGGCAGGACAGAGATTACAACTAAAAAAAATGCAGGACAAAATTTTTCATCCTAGCCATCCCCCATAAAAATCAAATGGTAACTCCCTAAATAAATTGACTGAAATTGATTTAAAAAAAAAAAAATACACTTCCACAACCATTGTAAAATTACACATACATTAACAAATCTAATTTTCACAAAAAAAATTTAACATACAAATCTTTCTTGTCGTTTTAATCTAATTTGAATTGTTTTGTCAGAATTAATTTGAATAAATATTTTCAAAATGTAAGAATTTTCACTGGCTTTATATTATCTCCTTTAGATTTAAATATTATGTAATCTATAAGATAAGAGAATAAAATGTAAATTCGTTCTATTAAATATTTGATATAACTAGACAAATATGATGCCTTCCCTGCCATCTGCGTGAATAAAGGTCTGGATGGGGTGTTTATATAATACAGAATAAAGCTCCAAGATTACAGAATGGGTTAAAAAAAAAACAATTTGCTTTCTTTAAAAAAAAAGGGGGCAATACTTGAACCCGAGACCGTTGACTGGTCACAAAAAAGTTGTTGATGAATGGTTTGCTTTTGATTTTAAATAATTGACTGTGAAAAGAACAAGGTAATGATGATGCTAAAGCATCTTTATCAAAAATGTGTAATTGTGTGTAGATTCTTACACATAAGTCAATTAAAAGAACTGTTGGACTTTAGTTGTAAATAGAAAAGCTACTATTATTGAATTAACCTTTTAAGGCTTGACTATTTTATTTATTACTTGGGAGTGTACATCATTTTTTCTTCCTGTTTAATATACAAGGTGGTCATCTTATTGCAATTCCAAGTTTCTGCAAACCGGATGTCTAAAACAAATTAAACTGACCAATACCAATATACATTTCAGAACTCAGTTTGCTTTATAATTTGGATGCATTTATTTAATCTTTCATATCTTCATATTTTGTTTCCTGAATGCCTTCAACTATTCTTATACTCATTACTGAAGCTGTCTATACTCATGGTAGAGGTGGTATAGAGAAATTGAAAGTCCAATTTTCATGTGAAGTGTAACTCTGTGGAATGCAACTTATAAGAAGGTTTCGTATTTTGTTCTTGAAAGTAACACACCAGTTTCATTACAACCTCTTGTATACTGACAATTATTTTGGTCTACTTAAACATCTCATGTCTTAAGAATTTCCTGAAGTTACTTTATTCAATCCAAATATTCCACAGGAAAAATTTAGTTTTGAAGAATATCGTTTTCAGAAATTTTATGAATACCTGAACATGCTCCCAGAAAGTATCAATTTAGCTCCCAAAAAGTATCAATTTATATTAAAAAAAATAAGTTTGGTAAAAGTCAATAAACTCATCATAGATACCAGGATTAAAATTTTGTAACCCAGACTCGCCTTTCATCTACAAAAGACTCATCAGTGATGCTCCAACCAAAAAATTTAGAAAGGCCAAATGAAGTACGAATTTGAAGAGCATTGAGGACCCAAAATTCCAAAAAGGTTTTACCAAATACAGCTAAGGTAATATATTCCTAAAATTAAAAAAATCCTTCGTATTTCGAAACTTTCAAAGTTTATAATAGGACAGTCACTCAAAAAAAAAAAAAAAAGAAAAAGAAAAGAGAAACAACTACAGGCCATAATACCTTAATGATGACCATGCTTTAAAGTCACATGTCAAGTTCTTACTGCCGTGCCCTGAATTTAGACAAGAAATGCGAAAATTCACATTCCGAGAGTGAAATCAAAATTGTAGAAAGCATTAAATATGCTATACGAACGAAAACATATTTACAACATGACAAATGATAAACAACAGAGAGCAACACATAAAAAGCATAACAAGAAAACAAACAACATTTAAAAGTAACAATATGTTATCTAATTGACCACGCAGATTTTATGTAATTACACAATTTTTTTTTGTAAGTTGGCCTTATTGATGTATAGGCAGGGCATACTAATACAAAGTGGAATTCGTTTTCAATACACTGCACATTGCAATATTTGCATACACGTAATTATCTAGCCATATCAGTATATCTTCCTGTTTCAATGTTCAGCTTTAGTGTACCACTACGCAAAGTGTGAATTATAATGTGAATCTAAATAATCTTCAAACCTAAATTCTAACTTAATATTCTTATAAATACTAAGTTTTTCGCTCCTTTCTACAGATGCTAACGAGCTTTGTATATACTGATCTTTCTATTCCTGAATCTTCTATTCTTAATAACATCAATAGATACGTTAATATGTATTTCTGACTGTTGATACCATATATAAAAAAACTCCAAGGAAAATTCAAAACGGAAAGTCCTTTATCAAATGGCAAAATCTAAAGCATCAAACGAATGGAAAACAACTGTTATATTCCTGACTTGGTACAGGCATTTCCTTATGTAGAAAATGGTGGATTAAACCTGTTTTTATAGCTAGCTAAACCTCTAACTTGTATGACAGTCGCATAGAATTCCATTATATTGACAACAATGTGTGAGCAAAACAAACAGACATAATAGGTAAAAATGTCAAAAATTGGGGTACAGCAGTTAACATTATGTTATAATCTTAATCACTATAAAACAAATAACTTTTTCAACAAAGAAAAACAAAAATGGCATAAAGACACTCTATAGACAAAGTACATGAGCAAAATGAAAGACAAGAATACAAAAATGACCATAGCACAATAATACAATGGCGGGATGTATGAATACCGAGCCACGACAAAAGTATATTTCCAAAATGGACTAAACAGTAAAGGTTAAAAATATACAAAGACAAATAAAAAGAACTATAACAGGTAATTAAGATGATAAACAACGTCAGTACCTAGAATCTATAATTAAACCATCATGTATCATTTGTGAAGTTGACATAATTTAGACCACTATCAAATAATAAATCACGTACATTAGAAGCTCAATTTGTTTTGCCATTATTGTTATCTTCAAGTTACAATTCATAAACATCATACACAATTAATGTTTTGTTTGCTAGAATATTCCACCACTATTTAAGAATTCTAAATTGTCTTATAATAAACATAAGAAAATGGCACAATTCTCAATATAAGAGATATTAAATGTATTGACAAAAAAGGTTATGAATATTCTCAACCTCTTTACCTCGATTGAAACGCCATATTTCTGAAGCATAATTAAGAACAGATGCCACCATACTGTAAAGATATGAAGACCTGTTACAATTCTGGCTGCCTCAAGCTGTAGCTGTTCTAATTTGTTACAATAACCAACACCCATATTATCACCATTTACTAATAGTAGAATTATTTATAATGAGATTGGTTGGAAAACTCTAGCTGAACGAAAAGAAAGGAGGAAGTTACATTTATTTTATGATATATAACATAATATATAATCCACCAGCCTGTCTTTGCAATTTAATTCCACCAACAATCCAAAATACAGCTGTTTATCCCTTACGTAATGGGAAGGATATAATATACACTTTTTGTAGACTTCCATTGACCCTAGAATCCTTAATACCGTCAACTATACGACTATGGATTACACGCAACATTGACTCTTGAGATATTGATCTTAATTCAAATGCCCAAGTACCTAAACATTATGAATTTGGAAATCGTAAACTCAACATCATTTTGACTCAACTTAGATGCCCAGCTTCAATTTTGAATTATGATCTTAACAGAGTCAATATCATTTCAGATCCGTCTTGTCGCTGTTGTGCTAAGCGTGAAGATTCATATCACTTCGTTTTTGAATGTCCTAATTATGCTTATATAACTGTTGACAGTTTTGATTTTTCTACTCTTTACACTACACTCCCACACTATCTTATCAAACATTAGTTTTCCTATTTAATTAAATGGTCGTTTGGTAAAGCTGAATGTAAATATATTTGCTGCAACTCATTTAAAGCCTTCTTTTCTAATGAGAAAGGTAAATATGCTAGATATACTTACTGGAGGTGTGATGAGATGATTGAAGCTGTTAATTTTCTCCTTGATAATATTTATGTACGTTTCGGCAACAAAGTTTATCGACAGGTTGTAGGTATCCCTATGGGCACTAATTGTGCCCCTTTAATAGCAGACTTGTTTTTGTACTGTTACGAATCACAGTTTATGACTAAACTCAGTAAAGACCCGTCGAAATTGCATTTAATTGATAAATTCAACAACACTTACCGTTATCTTGATGATATTTTTTCGTTAAATAATCAAGAATTTTCTCAATATACTGCTGAAATTTACCCCAAGGAACTTACTTTAAATAAATCAAATTTAAACGGTAATAACTGTCCTTTCCTAGATTTAGATATTTCGGTTTTAAACGGAAACTCCACACTAAAATTTACGACAAAAGGACGATTTTTCGTTCCCTATTGTTAATTTTCCATTTTAGATGGTGATGTTCCTTTGGCACCATCTTACGGTGTTTATATTTCACAGCTCGTTCGCTATGCCCGTGTCTGTTGTGACGTTTTTGATTTTAACGAACGTAATCTATGTATTACTGGTAAAGTATTAAACCAGGGATATGGTTACCATAAATTACTTAAAACCTTTACTAAATTTTTCCATAGATATAAAGATTTGGTTTTGAAGTTTGGTTGTACCTGTAGAAAACTTATTTCAAACGGGATAGCACATCCTCATTTTTACGGAAATGTTGTTAACCGTGCCCGGATATTTAGAAATTATCCTTGTAAACTTATCGCTCCTTTAAATAAACTTATTCAAAAAGGTTACCAATTCAATACTGTAATAAGATCATTGAATATTGTTTTTATTGGTATAAATATTGATTTTGTTATCAGTAAATTAAAAGCAAACTAAATATTACTAGTATGTTATATATATATATATACACATTCATGGATCTACAATCTGTCGATACCTGTATCTTGGCATTGCACAGGGTCATGTTTTTCTCTGACTGTTTATGACGTCTTTACACTAAATCCATTGGATGTTGGATGTGTAGGGATTGATAATTTAGTCTTCGATGCATGATTTTTTTATTAGTTGTTAGTGGCTTTGAACTAGCTGTCAGATAACTGCGAGTACTCTCAGATCTGTTCCTAATGTATTTTTGTTGTTGGGATGTACAAGTACCCTGCCACGTCCACTTGTATTTTTGTCCATCTGATGAGTTAAGCCTTTTTCAACTGATTTTTATAGTTCGTTCTTATGTTGTACTGTTATATCACTGTCCCAGGTTAGGGGGAGGGTTGGGATTCCGCTAACATGTTTAACCCCGCCACATTATGTATGTATGTGCCTGTCCCAAGTCAGGAGCCTGTAATTCAGTGGTTGTCGTTTGTTTATGTGTTACATATTTGTTTTTCGTTCATTTTTTGTACATAAATAAGGCCGTTAGTTTTCTCGTTTGAATTGTTTTACATTGTCATTTCGGGGCCTTTTATAGCTGACTATGCGGTATGGGCTTTGCTCATTGTTGAAGGCCGGACGGTGACCTATAGTTGTTAATTTCTGTGTCATTTTGGTCTCTTGTGGACAGTTGTCTCATTGGCAATCATACCACATCTTCTTTTTTATATCTAATAATCTGAACTGGTTACCAGAGAACTATCAAATTTGAACATCTTAACCTCCGGTGATTCGTCATAAGCTAATGGTGAAAATGAAAGATTTTAAAAGATGTATATGAATTTATTAAAGAGTCAAAGAGGTTTATAATTGTATAATATAGCACAATAAAGTGCATATATATGTATATTGTGTACAACCATTCACATCATCTTTTTTACATATCTAATATATATAATGTATTGTATTGTTTGCATGCATGCTTTGTAAATATTCTATTGTTATAAATTGTTCATGGGAGAAGACTTTATCAAGTTTGATTAACTTGTGTCTCATCTCTTTTGCATATTTAAGCAAATAAAATACGTTTAAACTAAACTACCGTCAAATAGATCAAGTTGTTTCTTCATTGACAAGTACAAATCTTTGATTACAAATCTTTGACTGAGTTTAACAATGACAAAGCGCGTGAAACCCTGTTGAGACACACGTTTATGGGTTTATAAGAATACCTAGATATATATATAAGAAACTACTAATTGTAGCTCTTCATTGTCGTAGAAAAATCGGACACTAACTGGTTACTATCCATTTCTTTATACAACAATTTCTGTTTTGTCAGTTTTCCCTTCAATGTTCCACTTATTACAATATTTCAATAATTTATTCAAAAGTTCTTGTAATAATTCTGGTGATTTTCCAAACAAAACAGTGCCATCCGCAAAAAGAATAAGATATATTAGATTATTATTCACGATAACGGCATCGTTCCGCATATCAATATGTATGTCCTCAATTAAGTCACTGTCCCAGGTTAGGGGGAGGGTTGAGCGCTCACAAACATGTTTAACCACGCCACATTCTTTATGTGCCTGTCCCAAGTCAGGAAGGAGCCTGTAGTTCAGTGGTTGTCGTTGGTTCATGTCTGTCATATTTGTTTTCGTAAATTGTTTTGTTATAAATTAGGCCGTTAATTTTCTTAATTGAATTGTTTCATATTTTTCATGTCGGGGCCTTTTATAGCCGACCATACGGTATTGATTTTTCTCATTGTTGAAGGCCGTACGGTTGCCTATAATTGCTTACATTCACTTCATTTGAACTTTGGTGGATAGTTGTCTCATTAGCAATCATACCACATCTCCCTATTTTTATAATAAATACAAAAGAGGCGACAAGGGATCCCTTTGCTTTACCCCATTAAATTGTCAAACGATTCAGATAAAATAATCTAACATGCATTTTCACAGAAGAATAGACAGATTTCACACTAGTTACAAATTTGGAGCTAAATCCACTTCTAAGGAGCTTATATATAAGTATTCGTCTATCAAGCTTGTCAAACGCTTTACGGAAATCAACGATTGAACAGTACAATTTCTGCTTTTGTTAAAGAGTATTAGTGATAATTCCATGTAACACAAATAGTGCATTTATAGTAGAACGTCCGGGTCTGAAGCCAAATTTATTTTTATTAAGTTTTTCTTCATCTTCTGTCCACGACAATAAATGATTGGTTAAAATAGTAGTGAATAATTTAGATAAAACACTAACTAAAAATATTGGTCTATAGTTGTTTTGATCAGATAAATCACCAGTTTTAGAAATCCCTATCGTTAACTCTGTTCAGAGATCATGATATGTTCCAGATGAAAAAATAAAGTTGAATAACATTTTCAAAATCGGTTCAAATAAGATAGACAACAGATAATATTTCACTTATTTTACCATCATTTCCAGCACTCTTTCCGGACTTCATTTTATGTATTGCTGCTTCAATTTCCTCCTTAATTATTCTAATGTCTAGGTCATTTAAATGCAAAATTTCAAAAACAGAATTGTTCACAAGCTTTAAAACTTCATCACACAACTCCGGTGGGTTATCTCCAAGAATAGATTCAAAATGTTTGAACATTGATTCATTGATTATATTTTATAAATGTATTGATATACGAAATATAAGCAGAGATTTATGAAACCATACTAAAACTGTATCATAATTAACATAGTAATAAAGTGTTTCTGGTGTAAAGTACTAATTACGTTTTTTTTGTGAGATGCAAGGATATAAATTATGCAACTATTTTTTTTCATTCACTACAAATTCTAGATATTTATTTATTTGTGTGCATCCCTGGTAATTGGTGCTCATATGTTGCGTACAATTTTCAACACCTGTTTTGGTACATCCGAAGTTCCGGGAACCAGTTCTCTCTAATATGCAATTAAAAGTATGCTGATTTTTTTCAGGACAAGACATCATAAGGTGTTATTTGACATGCAATGGTTGTCACTTTATTTAAACTTAAGACAAAAGAGCTGTGTCTGCTAGAAATTGAGGTATTTAACATAGAAAGTAATGGGGCCAAGAATTAGTGGTGTACTTTCTATTACAGAAAATCATCAGAAAATCAATGTTTAGAAGTTGCACCCATTCCAATGAAAATTGGTCATATTTGATATCAGTTATCATGTCCTATCAACTTTTTTGGATGTACAACTCTGTTTATGGGAAATTGAAACAATAAGGTATTTCAGCCTTTTTTGGTCATACAACATCGGCATACCATTAAGACTTAACCTAAAGAGCCAATTTTTGTATTTTTTTTGATTGACAAAATTGAAACATGCATGTTATGAATTTTTTTAACTACATTTATTACAAAAAGAATATTTACTGGCTCATGGCGGGCGGAAATGTTTTACTTGAAAACTTAATTTGTTATAGGGATTGACACGAAACACATAATCATACATATGAATTAGGCCTGTATCGCTGATGTTTTTGTTGCAAAATTCTTAACTTTACACCTTTTCTTTGTGTGGGACACCTGAGAAAATTTCCGGAACGTTCGATTTATATAATCCGGAAATTCAGCTCCGTGAAATTTTATGGAGTTCTCTATTTATTTTCTCCCAAAATTGGGTCATCGTATCTCAGCTGGATATTTTATTATTTCTTTTGGATATTTTGCATCAAAGAAAATGTAAAAATAAGTATATATATGCAAACATAGAATTCTAGCCGTCAGTGAAATATGGTCTCAATGGACCAGTGGAATAACCTGTCTGGCTGGATTTCTAGTCACTTCGGCACCCGGTATAGTCAATTCGGCACCTAGTCAAATCGGGACCTGGTCAGATTTAACAGTGACCTGGTGACGGCAAGGTCTTTGAATGTTAAGTCGGATTTAAATATAATGAGAACTGGAACCTTACGCGAGGAGAAATTCTCACTATAGTAGGACATTTCCCAGATGAGGGGTCTGTAGAAGCTAAGCTTAAGGAACGGTCATTATTTATCAGCTGAGGGGGTCGGTTCAAATTTTTCACATTAAACAGTTATGTTAGCAACCCCCCTAATTTTTATGAACTACATAATGACCCCCTTAGAACATAGTTTCAAACGTTTGACCCTCCCCCCTTAACAAAAATCCCTATCGATTGTGAGGAGAAATTCTAACTATAGCAGGACATTCCCAGATGAGGGGTCTGTAGAAGCTAAACTTAATATAGTTGCTTGAGAGCAACAAAAACAGGGGCAGGAGGATTTGACCCGAAGACAAAGGTACAGAGGTAGTACATGTAGGTATAAAGTTGAAAGGAAGGGGGATTACCATTTGATTTTGGGGAGGATGATTTTGAAAATGAATATCGTATCCACTGACTAAAATAAACATGCGTATAGCAACAAATAAAAAGCATAGACAATTCGCAAAAGTTCCTTCTGGCCCCCACAAATATCAAATGGTCATCTAGGCCAAATAATTATCACGTCTTGAACATGCTGAAAGGCTATTTTAATTTTTTTCTGTGACGCCTTCCTTTGGACTAATGGTAATCTAATTATTTGTCAATTTGTTATACCTTGCATAAATGGGGAGACCTGCAATTACTTCACAATAAGTACAAAAATTGCAGTACAAATTTATTAAAGGCAGACTTTATCGGTGGCGTAACACAGAATTGGTCTGCAGGGGTGTCGAGCCTGCTTAAGGCACCCAGCAATGAGTTCAGGGCATCTCTTTCTGAACAAATCAAATTGGTTAGAATAAACAAAATAATAATATATGTGAAAGTTAGTATAAGGATATTTGGTATATACAAGCAATAATGCAACCTATCGACATACATGAAAAATTGTGACGGAAATATTTTTTGGACGAACTGACAAACCCACAGACGAACATGGTGAATGCAATATATCCCCACTCTAGGTATAATAAAAACATATTTACATAATAATTTACATTTCATCTACGTTTGACGTTCTTTTCGAAAATAAATCATTCATTAAATAAAGTATTAAAAGCATGAAAAGCAGGTAAACTTTTATTTTTGCAATGACAGAAATGTACATGTCTGCTTCAGTGGATGCACTGTTCTAATTTGCTTGGCTCTGAAACTCCTAATGAGCAAATGATGAGTTTAGATAATGATTAAATTGTATCATAGTTGTTTTTTCTTAAATTAAGTAAAAATGGTTAATGTAATTATTGTACACATGGCCAGTTAATTCACACGGATTTACTCTACAGATTACATGTAAATTCACTCCACCCCTAATCTTTTTATAATTAAAATTTGCAAAGCAGGAAAAAGGAAATCATCTACACATTGCAATTTTGTTTGAATTAATTGAAGTTTAAAATTATTGTATCTCATCATGTCTTCTTTTGAAAGTTCTCCAATACATATATTAGGATAGTTTTGCCGGAATGCATTTCAGAGCACTTGCACTTGTTGTTGAATCTGATGAATTACTAGGCATAGTTTGAGTTTCTACATGAGTTGTCACGAGACTTTGAATCCATACTGGGAGAGTTAAACAGATCAGCTTCTGCTTCTGATGCATCCATTTCGTTGGAATGTCTTTTTTTCCAAAATAAGAATAAATTTTATGACACAACAGCACTTTACTGAAAGTAAAATACGTAAAAGTCAGGATAAAACTATCAATACCTCTCTCTCTCTCTCTTCATGTATCTAGATTTTTTTCGGCTTTTTTGTTTGTGCATACAAGTCAGTCCACAACAGCCTCGTGTATATACATGTATATATTTATCAAAATTGCATAGACCTTATTCCTAGATGTAGTCCACTCGGAAAACTTTTTCACTGCTATGAATATTGATGTAGGCGCGAAAAAAATTGCATACAACAGTGTATAATATTTGGAGAATATACATTCATAAAAAATTACATTTTTTTGGCACAATTTCACACTGATGTAAATACATGTACTTATACATATATAATCAGCTTAGCTGCTATAGTTAGAAGAGGGGATAAGGCGTCTGCGCAATGCTAGGCGGTGTTGTCGTAGAAGTGAGAAGTGAAAAGTACAGGTTCCAGCCCCTGTTGGGGAGGAAGTAAAGAATCAAATCTACTCTAACATTGTTAGGTTAATTTTCTAGGCACTATATATATATTTCGATTATGCTATTGTAAGTAAGAGTCTCCTGACCTCAGTAACATACTTTAAAACTAATGAAATCAACTACCTTTTAGACCATGCACAAATTGAAATATTTCTTACATGTAATATAAGTGAAAAACATATTTGTTTCCAGAAGATAAATGGAAACCAATGAAATCTTTTAAGTGGAATGATAACTCCAAAATCTATTTATCCAAAATCTCTCATCTGAAAGTTTTATAAACGAAATTATAAACTTTGAAACAAAGAAATATGTAGAAAGTAAAAATGGGATAATGAGCTCGATTTAATTTTAACTTAACAGAAAAATCGTGTACACTAAAACATGTAAGAGGTATACCAAACTTCAAAAGAAATATAAAAAAGAAGCAAAAATGGTCAGATAATGAAGTATATGAATATAAAAAGTCAATAAATGAAGCTGGTAACGAATTAAGACAAAATCCTTTTAACTGTTCACTGAAACATAAATACTTTTGTTTACTCAAATCTTTTAGAAAGTTAACGAAAAAAACAAAAAAAATAGAATATAAAAAGAAAATCTTGACAAACTTTCAGATTTAAAGAATAAAAATCCACAAGAATACTGGAAAAATACTAAAATCATTAGAAAACAAAAATATAGATGGAGAAATGAAGATTTAAAAGAAATGTTAAATGACAGTGAAAGCACAATAAAACATTTCCAAAATAAATAATGATTTTCAAACTGAAATATAAAAAAGAAGCAAAAATGGTCAGATAATGAAGTATATGAATATAAAAAGCCAATAAATGCAGCTGGTAGAGAATTAAGACAAAATCCTTTTAACTGTTCACTGAAACATAAATACCTTTGTTTACTCGAATCTTTTAGAAAGTTAACGAAACAAAAACAAAAATAGAATATAAAAAGAAAATCTTGACAAACTTTCAGATTTAAAGAATAAAAATCCACAAGAATACTGGAAAAATACTAAAATCATTAGAAAACAAAAATATAGATGGAGATGAAGATTTAAAAGAAATGTGAAATGACAGTGAAAGCACAATAAAACATTTCCAAAATAAATAATGATTTTCAAACTGAAATTGAGCAAAATTAAAAAAAAAAATATTGAAGATACTATTTCTTTTAACACGGACACTGACAGCCCTATTACTTGCTCTGAAATTAAATGTATAATAAAAAACTTTAAAAATGGAAAAGCAAGCGGTTCAGATAGCGTGCTGAATGGGGTAATTAAATTTAGTAGTCTAGTAACTACCAAAGCATATGTTAAATTATTTAATCTAATGTTAAAAACAGGATACTGTCCAACTTCGTGGAATTCTGCATACATAACTTTAGTACAAAAATCAGGTGACAAATGTAATCCAAGCAATTATCGAGGAATTTCTTTAATCAACTGTATATCCAAACTATTTAGCAGTATCTTAAATCAAAGAATGATTAAAACTATGGAAAAAAATTAACTAATTCCCAGTTTGGATTTAGAGTTAATCATAGAACTGCAGACAGTGTATTTATTCTTAAAAAATTTTAATTAATAAATATATTCATAAAAATAAAAGAAAACTTTATGTCTGTTTTGTAGATCTTAAAAAGGCTTTGGATTCACTTTGGAGAATTTGAATGCTTTATAAATTAGCTAAAATGGGTGTGGGAAAACATATGTTTGAAAAAATAAAACAACAGTTTATTCATACTGAAGCATCTTTAAAATATAATGTTAAACATTCTCTTTACTTTCTTAATTTGTGTTAATGTTAATTACCAGATTATAGCACTGTTTATTTTTATACCATAACAAAACTGCATCCTACAGGTTTCATTTATATTTTTATCCACATAACAAAAACCTTGAAACAAGAATAATTCTGCTATACCTTTTGCATTTTAAATACTACAGAATCATATATATAGTTCATATTTCTTTAAGTCTACACTATTTGTCACAATTTATTTCTAGAAATTAAGAATCATAAACAAATAAATTGGATATACGATGTTATAAAAATTATTTCATACGGGTAAACTTGTCTTTTATATAACTTTAACCAGGCCTTGGAGAATCTAAGAAAAAGACATTTTCAAAGAAAGAATTAAAATACATGTGTAATACAACAGGAGTTGTTCAAATCTACCGCTAGTTCCCCCGTGTTGTAAAATTACAATACGTCAATCGGTGGAGGACCCGGAACATTCTGTCGATTCTGAAACATCAATCCGCAGTTAGTGTTGCAAAATCACGTGCATTATTCACAATATGAACATTTATAAAACTCCAATCGTTTACGACAGAAACCACCCAAGACAAGAAAACAATGTGAATCGACAAATGGAATTCGAAGGAATCGCTTATGATGAAAACAGCTTTCAACGGCCTCAAAATGTTCGACTGTTGTTCACCATGTGAACTTAAAGTGCTTTAGGTGTGGAAAATTTGGACATTTTAAAGTAAACTGTACATCGCCCAACAAGGTACCAAAGTCAACGAAAAGGAAAGAAAGGGACTCAATCAGACTTCGTGTGTTTCTTGCGAAGAAAAAGAACAACGATTTTCCATTTTCAAATTTAGACGACAAAGATTTTCAAATCGCTGTGACTAAAACCAATATCCCGGTTAAAATGGAAATGAACAGTTTAATGATAAATATTCAAAAACTCAGGAAAGAAATATCCGAGCGTGAAAAAGAGATTGTCAACAAAAATTCGAGAAATAAAAATTTGGCTTTATCCTTAGAAGTCAAAGAAGAATTGTACGACGAAGAAGTTGAACAGCTGAACAATTTTATCAAATTTCAAGGAGAACAAAATGATAAATTAGAAAAACAAAGACGTTTTGCCGAATCAACTTTGTTTTCCGTTCAAACATCAGTGAAAAGTGCCAACCGCGGACTTTATCAAGAGCTTCAACAAGAAAATCAAACTGTACAGGAATGGATAAAGATCTGTGAAAAGCAAAGTGAAGACATAACGCACTATCGCTCGTTGTGGGAAGACGTAAAGTGGAATTAGAAAAGACACAAATTGAAATCTCTATGTTAAAACAGTCTTCAAGCAATGGCAACAAGAATACTGTGCAAACCAATATGAGGTACTCAAGAGGTCAAAACCAACGATCGAGAGGAAACCGTACTACAAGAGGCTTTGGTACTTACAAAATAGTGTCAATTCTACGTCCCTAAGACTCTGAGTCAGAGTCTAGTTGGAGTGGAGGAGAGTTGTCATGGTGTAAATTTCTATGACTTTATTTCATAATTTTTCAATACTGTTTTATGTTGTTACAATCTTTCTCAAATCCATATGTCGTAATCTGCTTGAAGTTCAATTAGTAAAATAGAACTTAAAGAGTCAATGTCATTTTGATATGACGGATTAAGCTTAGTACTTGTGAATAGTGCAAATTAAGATTTAAGATCAGATGTCAAATTCATATATTAATTAGTGTCATTTTATATTAGAAGAATTCAACATTTGTTATAAAAAGGGACATTTAGAAAGTGTAGGCAGTGAGGATGTCCGAACGATAGAATACGGACCCCTTATTGCTACAATTAAGAACTTTCCAGCGGACTGTGCCGTTGTTATTGTTTTATGGACTTCCATATGTAACTTTGTTTTATGTAATTTTATTGATTTAGTTTGGATTCAACAATAGAAGATTGAAAGTATATTTCTTATTTATTCAAATCTACCGCTAGTTCCCCCATGTTGTAAAATTACATTACGTCACCACCACAATGGACATAAAAAGAACCATACGAGAAGAACATACATACAGGTTCTAATAAACCATCTTGCATATCAAAATCGCATAATGCAGAATTGCAGCTTATGCATGTTATGTGTTCCTCTACTAATTTTGAGTTTTTGCTTTTATCCAAAACCAAAGTAGTGGAACATATTTTAACGACCATATTTTAACGGAATCATTTGGTAATCCATATAACATGTACAAAAAGTGTCTCCTCCGCGATAGTCTTGAACATAAAAACCAAATATTGAATAACCGACACTACAAACTTTGATTGTGTGGTACTGGTCTGATATTCATGATGGCTGTCACTGTGGAACACAGTTTATCATAGAACACTATGGGAAAAAAACCATAGAAAACTTTTTTGTCAGAAAACACTGTCAAACATTCAAACATACTATCCACACCGATCTGTGTCCACACTTGTATAGTAAAAATATAGGTCAAATAATCCTATGATTTTTCAAGTTTTGTTGGTTTTCTTATGGTAGTATTTTATAATTAAGGTAATTGGTATAGACTCATATAAGAATTCCAAAATCTCACTTTATATGCAATTTTGAACCGGATTAATATTTTTCTTGTTTAGTTATTTATTTGTCATTGCTTAAATTTCAAATGATTTCAAATGAAAGAAAAGGTGAATATTTTAAAAGCAGTATGGTATATATTTTTAATTTTTTATTTGAGAATGTACACCCTTTTCAAATAAAAAGATTTTATATCAGTGGTTTTGTTTTAGTTTTAAATGCTGTTAGGTATTTTAACTTATGTAATAATTCTATTGCTCTTTTTTTACTACGATTTAGGTTTTATATCTAGTTTCTAATAACAAAAAAAATGATATATATTTACATATAAAAACTCTGTGATTAAGGACACAGACATAGATTTTAATTGTATAATATGTCTCTATGGCAAACGTACTGAAAGTTACAGGACAGAAAGTAACAAATTTGAAAGTACAAAAGTCATACATACTATTTGTTTAGCTTTGTTTGAAAACATAGGAAAAATTTCTACAATTTTTTTGGTTACTTGCATATATTAATTTTTCAATTTATGAAATAATTCATTTTAACCTTGAGTAATGAATACATGTCAAATTTTATGCATGAAAAGGATATATTTTTTTGGCACTATGTCATAATGAAACCATTTAAGTACCAAGCCACTTTGACAAATTGTTATCTTTACAATTATTTTGATTTTTTTCAGAATAAATTTTGTTTGCAAAGTTGCCATATATATAAAAGTTCTAGAAAAAATACAAAAATTATTTTGACCAATTATTAAGAAAATGAATAAACTAAAAACTGAATTGTGAATTTTTGTACTGTGACTCTCTATCCTACATTCGTCCGTAGGCAGGACTATGCTCCTGATGCTTGGATTTGATATAACGTGTATAACTTCTGATAGTATATATGACTCATATAACAATATTTGTACATAAGGTCCAAGGACTATGACAATCATATATACTTATACCATAGATATAATAGCCATAGATAAAGTACTCAGAATATGTCCCACTAAGCCCCATGTAGTTTCCTTTGAAATATCAAAAGCACGGAACTGCGCATAGTGGCCTGTGATGTAGATGATATTTGCCGACATCCTCCCAATAGACTACATTGTAATTACTTATCATAATTATATTTAAATTATCGGGCACTCGTCTTATCGGCCAATAATTAATGTGCGTTACCTGTCTCAAGTAAAAATATGCCAGGAGGCGGAAGCAATAAGAAGCGCCTGATTGTAAAAGTTGTTTGGATTGTAATTTATTTGGAGAAAATCGGTCAACAAATGCGAAGGTTATGCTGTTGTCGAAATAATAAAATAGCGAAATCATGGAAAATGGACTTAACAGGTATATAAAATTAAATTGTCATAGCACTTGCATCGGTTGCACTCGGGAAATAGGACCTGTATGATTGACAAGAGGAGACATATCGTTTACTGATGGTATGCGTGGTTAAGAGGTCGAACCGAGTCGAATTTTTATATGGCGATTTAAAGAAAAAAGTTTTTATCGAGATAAATGTCTGCACTGTGGATTATAAAAGCTTGAGCTAGTTGCTTAAATAAACTTACATTAGAAATTTCCATGTCACTTGTTTTTATTGAATGTTGTTTGTTTAAATCTCAAATTGGTGATATTATTGTCATGTCAAAAATTTATTCTTACAGAGTTTCAGCTTAAATTTACAGTGGAAGAGAGTATAAAACAGAAACTCGACTTGACATAAAAAAAAATAATTTGCAAATATTTCATTTGTGTATATATAATGTTGTTTAATTTGGTATGAACCCATTTATGTGTATTTTCGATTACAGTGATTCATTACATGATCGTTGATTCATAACGTTCAGTGGCAAATATTTGATGCATATTCAGGACTAATAAGAACCATGTAAACATCGGTCATCTTGACTTGCATTTTAAGCACGTATATAAACATTCCAAACAAAATGTCAAGGAATTACACCGTGTATAATGAAAGGTATATGCAAATTAAAACTGTATCAATTAACCTATTTTTAACAAAATATTTTTACGTTCATATCGAGTAGTCTTGTAATACAAAGAGATAAGGTGTTAAGTGTCATTTGTACGTATGTATCTCCTTTTTTTTTCTTTCTCGCATTGCTTGATAATAAATTTCAACTTTCAGGAACTACTATGTAAGATCTTGTAAATGATGTACCGGAAGATTTCGATAACTAACGAAGAATGACATATTACTGTCCCGGTTCACAATTTATTAGATATTAATTGACGGCAATTGCCAATAAAGGCTAATTAACACCAAGTGTGACATGTATATAATAAGAGGGTGAATAAAAATTTCGGCAAATAACATTTGCTTTTGATGTGGGTTCAGTACTTTATCTATGGCTATTATATCTATGCTTATACTGATTTCCATTTTAAAATTTTGTTTGATTTTTAAATCTCCGTATATGTTAGCTACAAGTCTATCCAGTATTTCATTTTTTAATGAAATAGCTTGATCAATAAATTTTTTGCTAAACCAGCCAAGCAGATTACTGTGACTGACAGTACTGACTACTTAATTCTTCATATAATATCTGGAGAATAAACTTATATAATTTGAAATGCTGCTGTAACTAAAGTCCTTCGGTAAGTTAGTAAGAAAATTTTTATTTTTTTTGTAGCTCAGAAAAACCCACATAGTTTGATTTTAATTTTAACAAATCAACAAGTTACGCCCTCCGTCGTCTTTTGAAGCACGTGTTGGGAATGCCGTTTTTCCGCCATGGAAAATAACATGCACGGTTCTATTTCTGCTTCTACCGCAACTTTAGGATGCACATGTTGATATTTTATAGAAAAAAAGGTTGATTTGTGCGAAGACTACTACAATACCTGTGTTATAGTAGTCTCAGATTTGTGCTTGTGGTTTTTCAATACTTTTCTAATTATAAACATTTGAGTAAAATAATTATTCGAATATTAAGTATCGGTAAATGTATATCAATATTCTCAATGTAATAATTGCCACCGATATATATCAAAACTGTTATTTTACTTAGCAAGCCGTGATCTGTTTACATATGATATAACACACGTATTTGATCAGGGATACCCACTGTGCGTTACTTCCGTTGGGTATAAGTAGTGAGTTGTAGTGGCGTGTTTTACTAAATCGTTCAGGTGTTCAAATGACAAACTGACAGGAATTTGCAATTATCTCGGTAATTATAAGATGAAATGATATCGGGGTTTTTTCTCTCTTAAACGTTCATTACGAACTTTTGAATAAGACAAACATGATTATAGCGTTTTAGTAGCTCTTAACCTTTTCAAGTTTTATTGGTTTTCTTATGTAGTATTTTATAATTAAGGCAACTGGTATATACTCATATAAGAATTCCAAAATCTCACTTTATACGCAATTTTGAACCAGTTTAGCAATTTATCCAGCTGAGGGATATATAAATTGCTCTTATTCATCTGTAATACCACAAAAGTATGGTAGTATAGTAAGAAATTATTGTTCTTATTCATGTGTAGATAAACAATATTTCAATTATCTCCAAATCGTGCCTTTCTCAAATTAAATAGATATTTTCTTATTTTATTTTTTTTAGGGGGAGGGGTCACCTTTATATAAAAATAAGGAGATCTGGTATGATTGCCAATGTGACAACAATCCACCAAGGTTCAAATGAAGTGAGTGTAAGCAGTTATAGGCAACTATACAGCCTTCAACAATGAGAAAAACCCATACCGTATAGTCGGCTTTAAAAGGCCCCGACATAAAAAAATGTGAAACAATTTAATTGAGAAAACTAACGGTCTATAACAAAACAATTTACTAAACAAATATGACAGGTATGAACCAATGAAAACCACTGAACTACAGACTCCTGAATTGGGTGCTAAACTATAAAGAATAGAAAATACTGGGATGCTAAATTATAAAGAATCTGGGACATAATATATATAGTATAATAGTCCTAGAAAGAATATATTAAAAATGGGGCGCTAACATACAATTGATTGGTGTTTGCTTTACGCCGAATCAGCGCAAAAGGGGTATATCGCGGCGATGCTAACATACAGAGAATTAATTATCAGTGTTGTTCGGTCAAAGGTTGACTATTATGCATTATTGATAATTTGAAATCCTTTAAAAAATGTGATAAATAAAATTTACAAAAATTGTCATTCTTAGCCAGACAGAAGCAAGAAACAGGCAATAAATAAGTATATGCGTTAGATGAAGTCTTCTCATATCTACTAAGTATCTGATTTACATAGAAGTAATAAATAAATATTTAATCCTTTCTGTTTTTTCTAAATAAAAGCAATTAGTTTTGATAACACAGGAATAGTGTCATTATCTCAAATTTTCTAAATGCAGTAACACTTTCAGCAGGTGCTTTGTAGTTATGGATTTGGAATGAGATAATGATTGCGTCTATTTCTCTGTCATCAAATTGATACCATATCACAGCTTTTGTATTGCGATATGAATCGCTGTACTATCTTGCCTTTTTCTGGTTTAATTGCCAAAATCTGAACTTTTTGCTGATAAATGAAAAAAGTCTATGTAAATAAACATGGAAATATCATATGCATTCGTAGGACTCTGAACCTCGATGGTAACGATGTAGTGCAATGGTATAACGCTGATGTGCAATGATTTGACACTGAAGTGCGTTTTTGGTCACGCTGAAGTGCGATGGTGGCATTGTGACGCTATCTTGTTGACAAATACGCCGAAGTGCGTTGGTGGTAACGCTGAAGTGCGATGGATTACATAAACTATATTTTCAATGTTTTTTTCATGTTCGCGTGTCTGGGAGGCGATGTAAAAGTCAATGCGTTTGTTAGAAGCAGCTTTTTCATGTTGTTTAAAGTAAATCATCGAGAGTGTTACCCATTTAACTTATAACAGTAACGGTAAATATTCATTGCATTTCCAGTCTTAACTGTATTGTTGTAGTTTACTTTGTAAATAGGCTTGGTAACTATCATTCGATCGTTCAGAAATTGGCCACTTTCTATTCATTTTCTATAAAAACCAGTGCTTAATACGATGACGGAAAATCATGGTAGTAGTTAGGAATTCAAACACTAGTCGGAACGAAACAAATGAAGCAACAAATCCAATCGGCTGCTGTGAATGAGAGCGAGTAATAAGATCACCGTAAATGGATTTTACGGCAGCTGTATACATGATGGAATGTTTGGTATACTAACTAATAAATAAATCCAACTCTCATAAAAATTGAACATCATTAGATTTTAAATTAGAGCACGCGTCATATACAGCATCGCACTTCAGCGTCACATTTGAACCTCTGAGTCCTACACATTTATGCTGAGTTTTTCCGTAATAAATTCAAGTTATCACATCAGTTCCACATGCAGTCACAAAAATAATTGTTAACTAGATATTGCACTTATTTTAGAATTATTACATTGACATTTTATATCCCTTGTTAACCTTGCCGAACTTGCGCTATAAAGTCTAAAAGGAATACAATAAAAGAACAGAGTTCCAATGTCCCCCGCGCTGCACATATTTTATCTATCCAAGGTACAAGGGCAATAACTAAATCAAAGAGCATGATCGCTCTGAGGGATACGATCGCCACTGTTTCCATTTATATTAGTATTCTTTCTCAAAAATAATTCAACTGCACATGTATTCCCTATTTGATTCAATCTGAATATAGTTTTTCAACTTTAAAAAATAGCCAATCTCAGATACAAGTGTATATTTATACACATGAACATTGTATTGTGTTTTAATTTTTGCTCTACATTTGCTTCATTCTTCGAAATTCATACCCACTCATTTCAAAAATATTCCTTCTGAATCGGTTATCAATCCCACATACTCAGTGTCAAAAATATACATTTGTACAGCATAAAAAAGGTCAATCTGATCTTTCTTTGGCTTAAATTTAACAAAAAATCCTAAAGGGTTACACTAAACACTGTTTTTTATGTTCTTCAACTTAGTATTTGATTTGGCTTTCTTACTGTTTTGATTCATGCGCCACTGATGAGTGTAGCCAAAACGCACCTCTAGCTTACCAAATTATCTACAAAGTAACGTAAATGAGTTTGTATTATCCTTGTGTTTTATGCTGTCAGTATAAAACAATCAACCTTTTTCTTCAGATGCAATTCTTGATCATGTCCAATGTTCATTACATTGATTGAAAGTTTGATGAAGATATTAATACTTACAATTCATTGATGTCTAAATAACTTTAACCTTAAACTATCTAAATGTAAACTGCAAACTAATATTTTATATAAAAATAAGGAGATGTGGTATGATTGCCAATCAGACAACTATCCTACCAAGTTCAAATGAAGTGGATGTAAGCAATTATAGGCAACCGTATGGCCTTCAACAGTGAGAAAAACCCATACTGTAAGGTGGGCTATAAAAGGCCCTGACATGAAAAATAAAAAAAACTATTCAATTGAGAAACTAATGGCCTAATTTATAACAGACATGAACCAATGACAACCACTGAACTACAGGCTCATTTACATTTATCAGTAAAATAGTAAAAAAATTAACATTAAAAAATAAAAAAATAATTTCAAAACTTTTCTCTGGATACTGTCTTTTGATCATGAAGAACAGATGCATTTTTCCCAATCCAGGTAGTTTTCCAAAATTCGATGAATTTTGGAAAAGTCATATTGATATTTGAAAAACTTAATTTTAGACTAAAAGTTAAGAGCAAAAAAAACACAACCAAGTCCAATTACTAGTAACACACAGACAAATGCAATAATTTTCTTCTAAATTTTGCTCTGGACACTGTCTTTCGATTATTACAAGTCTTCTATTCGACTTGAATGGAATAGTCTATCCATAAGTATACCCTTGACTTAAATGGAATAGTCTATCCACAGGTAATCTATTAATGGCTGAGTTCATTATTGATCTATTCAGATTTTTTTCAAAACAGGAATAAAATCAAATAAACACATCCAGGGGCGCATCCAGCCAATTTTAAAAGGGGAGGGGGGTTCCAACCCAGGATAAAGGGGGAGGTTCAAACCATATGTCCCCATTCAAAAGCATTGATCGTCAAAAAAAGGGGGGGGTTCCAACCCCCGGACCCGCCTCCCCCTGGATCCGCCACTGACATCTGATGATTACCTACATATCAAACATGTTAAATGAATTTGACTTTTTAAAAGTTAAAAACATTTGATCAACAGTGAGCATCAAGTGGCATGTAGTTTCATAATAGCGTTGATAATATGGAAGGCTCCATTTGGGCTGAGGGGGTGTTCTACTTCTACTTCTACCATTACGCTGTCAGGGTCAAGAAAACTACGCATGCGCTTAATTACACAGAGAACAACATGTCAATTGTGGTTCTCCATTAAGTGATTTCTTTATGGAAGTTCAATATCAAAGTTTTATAAAGGTAACATAATAGGAATAACACCACTTCAGTACTTGTCTGACGGAAATAGTTTTATTTCGGAACCACTCTCGCATTTTAACAAAACAGCGGAATTGCCACTGTGACGTGATGCTAAATATATAAAACCCTAAATATATTAGATACTGTAAATACTGATTTTCCGTATTGTTAAATAAACGCAAATAAAAAAAGGGAGATATAAAAACATGAAGATTATGAGAAGAAAATTAACAGAAAGTTGTTTAAATTCAATCTGTTTGTTTGTTTTACTCTTTAAAACAGAACAATCTTAAGAATCTGAGTTGTACATTACATGTAATATAAAGCACAAAACGGTTGACGTGAGAGCCTTGGATGGAGTCACTGGTAAAAGTCTACAGATTGCTTGACAGCAATCGTATTCCCAAAAAAGCACTTTTTTGTTTGTTCTTTAAAACTTTTTATTAATATCTTTAAAGAAATGAAGGCTTCAGAGCAAATGCAATATGATTTCCATTATAATTTATATTTCCAAGGGGCATAACTCGTTAAAAATATTTGATCAGAACTTATTTTTGAAAGTGTCAAAGACATTGCTAATATAAACCTATGATATAAATTTCATAAAATTCTGGCAAGAATTGAACACACGAGAGCGATAACATTGCAATTTTCCATATAATCAATTTTCAATGGCATAACTATTTTTAAAAATTATTGATCGGCACTGATTTTCTAACTCTTCAAGTACATTGATGATATTAACCTATAATATAAATTTCTTAAAATCTGGCAATTGTACACATTAGAGCGCTCATAAGGCAATTTTCCATATAATCAATTTTCAATGGCATAACTATTTTTAAAAATTATTGATCGGCACTGATTTTCAAATTCGTCCAAGACATTGCTAATATAAACCTATGATATAAGTTTCATAAAAATCTGGCAAGAATTGAACACGTGAGAGCGCTAACAAGACCGGACGGACGGACGCCCGGTATTTCCATGTCCCCCGCAACGCATAAAAAAGACTTGTTGCAATCAGTGGTGGGATCCATGATTTTAAAAAAGGGGGCTTAGCAAGTCAACGTTAGGTGTGACACTTTTAAAATATATTTTTCATATATGTAGCTCCATAAAGGGGACAGGCGGGTTCCCTGCTCCCCCTAAATCCACCTACGACAATTAATTGTCCTGTTTTATGGAACTTATCATAATTCATCAAATATGTCTTACAGACAATGCCATCTCTTGTCATTTTTGGCTAAATCCAATGTTTGTGAAACTATATTCATGAGGGTCTGGTTGGGGGTTTCTTCAGATTTTTATGGGCCTCTGTGACCGACTGGTCTAAGAAATTCATTAACAGTTATCACTAGCCTGATAACACTGAGGTTGTGAGTTCGATAGGCAGGTGAGTTCGAGGGACAGGTGCGTTTGACTGCAATCTTAATTGACTAGATTGCTAGTTTACCTGCCTACGGTCGGTGTTTTCTCCGAGCCCTCCGGTTTTCCTCACCAATGAAAACTAAAGTTAAATTAAACACCATCAAGCAATCAATCGTTTTTTGTTATTCTTTAATTCATCTAGGTGATTTTTCCCTTCTTGTCTAACAGTCTCTATGAACAAATATTTTTTTAAAATTTTTTTCTGTTTGTTTGAAATCAGGAAATCTTTGTTTTTATTAATGATAAACAAAACTTTAAGATTTGTCGACAGTTCAGTAAAAGCATATTTAAGTTAACGCAAATAATGAATATACATGAGTCTTCATGAGACTTGTACAGAATGTTTTTTTATGATAAAAGGATAGTATCCAGATCAAAATTTCGAAAATATTTTTTTTCTTTAATTTTTCCATATTTAACTAATAAATGGACATAGTTTTCAGCAGTTTATACTAAGATACAAACTACGGTTAAAATACAGTCACCAATAACTCTTTTAAACCTACCTCAATGAAACATAAAAAGCTTTTTTGACAGTTACATACTGATCAAAATTTTGAAGATATCTTTTTTCCTATTTAACCGTATTGTACTTGTACAAAGACTTCGTTTTGTTTCAGTTAACATTTAGAAACAATTTGGGGTTAATGTTTTAAGACATTCACACATGTGTCAAACTTTCTTACAATTCTATGAAACGTTGGCAGAAGTTTTTTTCATAATTAAGAGAAACTTTTTGAAACAGGATTTTGAAATTTTTTTTTTCATTTTCCAGTATTTTGCTGATAGATGTACCACAGTCTCGGAACGGAACTATACGTTTTTTAAAAAAAAATTGTCATTCGGGAGACTGTCAAGCGCCGACATTAGAAAAAATAACTAAAAGTTGCTAGACGGATAGTTTAATGAATTCAAATGTTACTTTATAAAGTTTCTACTATGATAAAAAGATAGTATCCAGATCAAAATTTCGAAAATATTTTTTTTCTTTAATTTTTCCATATTTAACTAATAAATGGACATAGTTTTCAGCAGTTTATACTAAGATACAAACTACGGTTAAAATACAGACACCAATAACTCTTTTAAACTTACCTTAATGAAACAGAAAAAGCTTTTTTGACAGTTACATACTGATCAAAATTTTGAAGATTTTTTTTCCCTATTTAACCGTATTCTACTTGTACAAGGACTTCGTTTTGTTTCAGTTAACATTTAGAAACAATCTGGGGTTAATGTTTTAAGACATTTACACCTGTGTCAATCTTTCTTACAATTCTATGAAACTTTGGCGGATTTTTTTTTCCATAATGAAGAGAATCTGTTTGAAACAGGATTTTGAAAATATTTTTTTTTTCATTTTCCAGTATTTTACTGATAGATGTACCAAAGTGTTGGAACGGAACTGTACGTTTTTTTTTTTTTTTTTTTTTTTTTTTGTCATTCGGGAGACTGTCAAGCTAGGCGCCGAAATTAGAAAAAATAACTAAAATCTGCTAGACTGAAAGTTTGATGAACTCAAATGTTACTTTATAAAGTTTCTTCTTCAAGATTTGGTAACGAAAACATTCTACATGTTAATATGAACCAATCAAATGATAAAAACGATATATGCATACAAACGTTTTCCTTGGAATGTTGGATCTCCGAGTAAATCGATCAAAACTTGCACACAACAGCGACAGAACTCCTTTCTGAAAAAGATGTGATTCCCAGCGCGGCTGGGAAAAAGAAATATGACTCGGGGAAATCAAAATCTACCACAAGTGGCGGAGGTAGTAAGCCAAGTGCGCGTGTTGGCGGAAAATGTAAAAAGGTAGCGAAAAGTATCGTTGGCAGCATAGAAATTCATTCTCCAGACCCAGGTCCTTCAACCTCAAATAATTCTGATAATCATGATGCAATCATGAATATGCTGAAAGCAAATCAGGACGGTCAGAAAAGACAGTCTGACGATATCAGGTCTGTGAAAGACAGCAAATAATGTAAATGATTTATTTAGAAAAATGGTATGAATGAAGAACAATACCAAGATAGATAGATGAGAACAATGCTCGTCCCGAAAACTGTTAAGGTTTATCAGTTGTTAGGCTAAACCAACTTATTTGGAATAGTCTTTTTATTATGTTAAGCTATAGAAAAATGCAATAAAAATATGTAGATGACACAACTGAATTAATGTCAAAATTAGGATTTGTCATACATAAAGACAAATCTGTATTTCAACTATCAAAAATAATAACATTCTTGGGTAACATTATTGATTAAGAACATGTGATAATCAATCTTACTGACAAGAAAACACAAAACATAATAAAAGAATGTAAATGGTTTCTGCATAGAAATTTAGGTAAAATAAGAGATGTAGCAAAGGTCATTGGACTTATAGTATCTTCTTTTTCTGTTGTTGAATTTGGCAAGCTGTTCTATAGGTGCCTAGAAAATTAGAAAAATTTTGCATTGAAAAAGTCCAAAGAAGATTTTGAACAAAGCATGCATATTTCCAATCAGATGAAAAGAGAATTAGAATGGTGGATTGCAAATGTGTCTACAGAAGTAAGACAAATAAGTCATGGCAGTCCACAAATTGTTGTACAAACAGAAGCCTCATTATTAGGATGGGGCGGAAAATTGAATGATAATGAAATTGGAGGTAGGAGGACAAGTGAAGAATCTAAAAATCACATAAACTATTTAGAAATACTTGCGATATTTCTTACATTAAAATCTTTTCTTCATCTAATTAGAAATTAGCATGTTAAAGTTCTTACTGACAATACCACAGCAGTGGCATCCATTTCTAACATGGGTGGAATAAAAATCATATTTGGTAGTTACAAAGCATATTTGGTTGTTCTGTAAAAATAATGGCATCTGGCTTACATGCATGCAGATATATTATATATATAGCAGGCAAGGAAAATTTTGCAGACAACAAATCTAGAGAATTTGATGACCAATTAAATTGGAAATTTGAAAAATCTGTTTTTGACCTATTGTGTATGTTATGGCAAATGCCAGTTAGTGATTTGTTTGCCTCCAGATTAAATTTTCAATTGGAAAAGTACTGTTCATGGAAGCCAAATCCATTATCTTCATTTATACATGCTTTTCAGTTTATTGAGTCACTGCATTTTAAAATTCAGAGAGGACCGTGCCAAAGGAATAATTATAGCTCCTCTGTGGCAGACACAAACCTGGTTCCCAAGACTTATGCAATTATTGACAGGCAATCCGGTCATTCTTCCCCAAAGACCAAGAACATTTTGAGTCTTCCACACAATCCTCAGGCTGTTGATCCATTACACAAGAAAACGAAACTTATTGCATGCCGAGTGTCAGGACTACCTAGAGAACGAGGATTTTCTCAGGAAACAACCAACATACTCATGTCGTATTGGAAACCAGGTACAAAGAAGCAGTATCGGGTTTATATCAGAAAATGGTTCAACTACTGTAACAAAAACCAAATTGATGGCTTTCAAATTTCTATAGGAAGAGTTTTTATAGGAATTTTTTATAACATTATATAAGGAAGGAATTATTAGTTACAGTAGCTTAAATTTAGCTTGAGGAGCACTTTCATCGTTAGGTTTAACTATTGATGGGATTGCAGTAGGACGTCATTCAATGGTGATAAGATACATGAAGGGAATTTTTAATCTTTGTCCACCACGACCTAAACCTGAATCTACATGGGATGTTAGTAAAGTACTAGCTTATCACTAGTGAAATACTTGAAATTGAAAGATTTGACATTGAAACTTACAATGTCAATAGCTTTGGTAAATGCAGCTCGATTTCAATCAATCCATTTAATGAATATCAATGATGTACATAAAATGAAGGGAGAATGTGTGTTTGTTTTGAATAAACTAGTTAAAGTTATAAGAAACCAACTGTTAATATAAAGGATTACTCTCCAGATAGGAGACTTTGTGTATATACTGTGTAAATGGTTTAGAGGCGGAAATGGACAATTATTTCTCAGTTATGTGAAACCACATGAGCCTGTATCAAGAGATACAATCTCTAGATGGATAAAACTAGTTATGACCAAATCAGCTATTGACACAACAATTTATAAAGCTCACAGTGTTAGGTCTGCATCAACTTCTAAAGCAAAGATGAATTCAGTGCCTATTACTCATATCTTACAAAAAATAGGCTGGTCAGATACAAAAACCTTTGCTAAATATTACAATTGAAAGATTGATAAAAATGAGAATTCTTTCAGTTTTAATGTTTTGAAGAATTAACTAAAGGTAAGAGATTTATACATTTTAACTCTTACCCATATGGTATACAGTTTTATCATTATGGCTTTAAAGTCTCTTTTGATCCCAGAAGTGTTACAACGAAATACAATTTAACAATTAAACGAGGGTTACCTTGGTAAAGGCGTGGTTTTATTGTAATTTTATGAGTTGTGTAAACACGGATGGGATTAAATACCACACCCTCTCTCCCTCATTTCAAGGGAGGAACATTGTGAAGTTTTAGCATTTACAAATGTTTGTATTTATTTTGTTGTTTCGTCATAATGATAAAACTTTACTTTGAAGACTGAAGTTCGCACATGCGCAGCACAATCTCATTTAATCCCAATATATTATCAAAATCTTCATAAATGTAAGTGTTATTGAATTATTATCTTCCCGGTCAATAATTCGCCGATATTTTCCCGTATGCAGTGACCTTAGCCACGTGACCTCTCGTTCGAACTTCGACCGCCGCAGAGCGCAAGCCCGTTGGGAAAACCGTGAATGTAAAAAAAGAATGTAAACAAACGTGTCGGGATTTTTAAAGAACACATTTAATAAAACTTAGAACATACTCACCCTTCTCGCCCAATAGAAAATCAGTTTTTTTCCTTCTAATTTTCATAGTACATGGCTTTCCATGCACTATAAGATGCTATACATGAATGACTTTTCATTGTAGATTAATTATGAAAGTTGACTCTTAGTATATGTAAGAGAATGATAATCCCTTTCTTCATGATTATCATTCTACTTACAAACTTAGAATATTGTAATGTGCTCAAGGCTCAAATGATTTCTTGATTGGTTGTATTCAAGAATTAGTTTCATTGTCAGTGTAATGTCTATAATTGATGCATGACTTAATTTTTCGGCATTTCATTTATGGATTAGTTTTAGTGATGTAAGGACTTTCTTATAATTTGGGAAATATTAAAAAAAAATGCGTTATAGACATTAGGTGACACAAGAGTACAAAGAAAAGGTAGAAATTGCATATGTTTCCTGATTGTGAGTATGAATGTAAATTATGTAATATTTTAGTGAGGAATCATCCCTTTTTATATACAGTTTAAATCAATACATACATTTGAGTTACAACTAATTTCATTTCACAGCCAATTTTTCGATCCGTCTTTTTAAATTAAATACTATTTCATTATGTCAGGAAAATGTTCAAATAAAATGCCTTTAAAAGTTTTAAATACATTCAAAACTTAAATCAAATTCCTGTTTTTTTTTCTTTCTATTTTATCGGAATATTGGAAATAACTATTCTTCCCATCCGCTGGTCCAGTAACCAGAGTTTTGGAAAGCGAAATATGATGATTTAGGTTATTTTCTATTTTAAAACTTTTTTTTTCATTGCTTTGATATTGTTTATTTTTTTAGTAATTTGAAGTTATTAATATTTTCATAATAACATTAGAGGTACAAATTTTACTGTACCAGTAAACTTCAACTTTTTCAACTTATTTTGATTTTTTTGTTTGTTTCACAATTCAACCTTTCGTCAGTTTCAATCACTGTTATAAATCCTTTCAATCTGATAAATTTGCTTCGAGGCAGTTGTAACTCATTTATAGAAACTCTTTGTTTTGAACTGTAGATAGACCCAAATTATAGGATAATCCCTTACTAAGAACACGATTTACATTCATTCTTCACAATTAAGAGACATCAAATCCTACAATTTCATTGGTCGAGAGCACTTTGCTATATTCTAAATAACTACACTAATGAAGTGTACAATCCCCTGAGGCATTTTCCATAGGAAAACAGCCTACTGATTACAGATGAAAGAGAACAGAATTATAAAAAAAAAAAAAAATTTTGAAAATTGCAAATGTTTATAATGTTACATATATGGAACAAAAAGAAAAAAAAAAATAAATGGGGGCAAAGGTGTAGGTAAAGTTATCTTTAAATTAATGTTAATACCAGACCTAAGTAAAACAATGTCAGACTGCTGATATATAAAGCAAAGGAACTTTTTCGAAGAAAAAAAAATACATGTACATTCATCAATAAAAAGTTAGTATCTGATGTTGGATGATCGTAATTCTAATATTTATTGAGTGAGTTTAATAATTGCCAACAATATACAAATTTCAAAAAGCTGATTTATATAACATTGCATGCTTTTTATAAGCAAGAAATGTAAGGTATATAATTATAAAATTTTACCTGAAGCAGAAGAAAAACTCAATGTTTGAACAATTTATCCTTTTTGTCCTTACAAAACTTTGTCAGTGCTATTTCTTTCCATCCATTGAAATGACCATAACATATGATATACATTCCTTTTATTAACCAAGTTAATACTTCATTATAAAAAGGGAATTCTTATTAAGGTTTAAATATTACAATGGAACGGATAATTTTGTAAGGTCACTCGAAGGTGTGAATATGTTCTAAATTAAACAGACAATACTTGGTCATGTTTTATGAACATTAAAAACCCTCGGCTACGCCTTGGGCTATAAATCTTCTTAAAACATGACCAAGTATTGTCTAACCTTTACAAACATTTAACAACTGTAAGAACAGAACATACTCACCCATTCTCGTCCAATCGAAACTCAGTATTTTCCCTTCTATTTTTCATTTCCATGCACTATAAAATGCTATACATGAATGACTTTTCATTGTAGATTGATTATGAAAGTGAACTCTTAAAAACAGCACTAACGAAGTGTAACAATCACACAAGGCAATTTACAAAGGAAAAGAGCAAAAGAAAAAAATCATGAGTACTGTTGTTTGTCTAATTATTATAAATGAAATCAGAAGAATAGAACTATAAAAGCATTTTAAGTTGAGATTTCAACATTGTAAATGCTATTTAATGGTACATATATAGAACCCCTCCCACCCCACCCTCCCCAAAAAAAGAATTGAAAAGGGGGCAAAGGTGTGTTTAAAATACATGTAGTATTTAATCTTATTTTTATACGAGACCTTAAAATCAATGTCTTAAGAAACAATGACTGTTGATAAAAATCAAAGAAAGTTTAAAAAAAAACCAATACATTCATCAATAAAAAAAAGCAAGCATCTGATGTTGAAAAAAGTTAAATCACAAAAATACTGAATTCCGAGGAAAATTCAAAACGGAAAGTCCCTAATCAAATGGCAAAATCAAAAGCACAAACACATCAAACGAATGGACAACAACTGTCATATTCCTGACTTGGTACAGGCATTTTGTTATGTAGAAAATGGTGGATTGAACCTTGTTTTATAGCGCTTAACCTCTCACTTGTATGACAGTCGCATCAATTTCCATTATATTGACAACGATGCGTGAATAAAACAAACAGACATAATAGGTAAAAATGTCAAAATAGGGGTACAGCAGTCAACACCGTGTCACAATCTTAATCACAACAAAAACAAACAAATATTTCACAAAGAAGCACAAAAAAGCATATATCACATTTAACAACCTCGTTCATTGCTTACTTATTTTTGTATTTTATTTATGTATGCCAAATCAACCCATAAAAGATCGAGGGATTTTAAGCACTGGGACCGAATCGTAATTTTAACATTAATGAAACGATTGTAAATCAAAATTAAAAACCAATTGTTCAGAGAACAATTGAAGGTCTTTCCACCCATAAAGATCAATTTTGATATAGAACTATGAAAATTCAGTTTGAAATATCTTATCCAGCGTCAAATGATAGCTTATTGTACACTGATTAAAAAAATATATGATTTCTATACATTTTTTTCTAAATAAGGGAGATAAATTGTTACTTCCGGTTTTATTTGATAGTAAACTTGATACTGATTCCAAAAATATTTTGTTCAATATACTTTTACATTAAATAAGTACAAAAAATAGCTGCTTCCGGTTTACACAAGGTCACTTCCGGTTGGCTTTTCCATGGTCAAGTGTCTTGCATCGTAATGCAAGAAGTCCCATGGCTTTATCATGTATACATATGAGGTAAAAGCAAAGGTCAACATCTAGAACGTCAATTTACCTATGACCTTGAGCTCAATTTCAAGGTCATAAACCAAGGACCTCAAATCAAAAGACTCTAGGTCTTAGTTATATATGGTTAATGAGTTATATCACCATACGCGTCTTTTAAATACAAGAGGAGAAAACTCTAATTTAATGTTAGCACCCTTTAAACCAAAATGTATGTGTTACGACATGTCGCAACTAACAATTTAGTAATAATATGTTGTCGATATCTTATACCGTTTTGAAAAAAGTGAAAATAAGCCAAAATCAAAATTTAGAATATGACCTTGACCTTTGACTTTGACCAAATTTTCTTTTTTGGACCAAGGACCTCAAATCATCATGGCTTCATCATGTATACATATGAGGTAAAAGCAAAGGTCAAAATCTAGAACGTCAATTTTACCTATGGGACCTTGTGTTCAATTTCAAGGTCATAAACCAAGGGCTTCAAATCAAAAGACCATAGGTCTTAATTATATATGGTTAATGAGTTATATCACTATATGCCTAATTTTTAATATAAGAGGGGAGAAAACTCCAATTGAAAGTTAGCGTACCCTTTCAACCAAAATTCATGTGTTACGACATGTTGCAACTTACAATTTAGTAAAAATATGTTGTCGATATCTTATACGGTTTTTGAAAAGAATTGAAAATAAGCCGAAATCAAAATTTAAAATATGACAATTGAAGGTCTTTCCACCCATAAAGATCTATTTTGATATAGAACTATTAAAATTCGGTTTAAAATATCATATCCAGGGTCAAATGATAGCTTTTTGTACACTGATTCCAAAAATATATGGTTTCTATACATTTTTTTTCTAAATAAGGGAGATAAATTGTTACTTCCGGTTTGAAAAATGTCACTTCCGAGTTTTTTTTTATAGTTTACTTGATACTGATTCCAAAAATATATGGTTTAATATACTTTTACATTAAATAAGTACAAAAACATAGCTACTTCCGGTTTACACATGGTCACTTCCGGTTGGCTTTTCTATGGTCAAGTGGCTTGCAACGTCATGCAAAAAGTCCCATGGCTTATCATGTATACATATGAGGTAAAAGCAAAGGTCAATATCTAGAACGTCAAATTTATCTATGACCTTGAGCTCAATTTCAAGGTCATAAACCAAGGGCTTCAAATCAAAAGACCATAGGTCTTAATTATATATGGTTAATGAGTTATATCACTGTATGCCTAATTTTTAATATAAGAGGGGAGAAAACTCCAATTTAATGTTAGTGTACCCTTTCAACCAAAATCTATGTGTTACAACATGTCGCAACTTACAATTTAGTAAAAATATGTTGTCGATAACTTATACGGTTTTTGAAAAGAATTGAAAATAAGCCAAAATCAAAATTTAAAATATGACCTTGACCTCTGACCTTGACCTTATTTTTTTTTTTGGACCAAGGACCTCAAATTAAAAGATCCTAGGTCTCTATCACTTATGGTTTACAAGATAGAAATGCATATCACTTATATCAAATGCATAAGGGGAAATAACTCTCATATGGAGTGTTCGTATGGCTTCGGTCAAATAGGACAAATCATGCAAAGGATATAACGAGCAATTTTATAAAATAAATTTGTCGCTTTCTTTTACGGTTATGGAGGAGATGCAGTCACAAGGAAAATAGTGTTCGGGGAGATAACTCCTACAAAGAAAATTGTTCGGCTTAGAATGGGTGAAAATAAAAAGCGCATAAACTGTATGATACTATATAAAAAATATCTAAGCGACATCTTGCGAAACAAAAATTTTACGCGAGAACAAAATTGGCGGAAGAAAATAATAATAATCAGAACAAATACAATAGGTCTTTCCACGGAAAAGTGGAAAGACCTAATAATAATCAGAACAAATACAATAGGTCTTTCCACCGAAAAGTGGAAAGACCTAATAATCAGAACATATATAAAAGGTCTTTTCACCGAAAAGTGGAAAGGTGGAAAGACCTAATAATAATCAGAACAAATACAATAGGTCTTTCCACAGAAAAGTGGAAAGACCTAATTAATTGGTGACGTTTTGTCATTATTAAAAATTATACAATTTTAGAAAAGCTTATTTATATAACATTGTGTGCTTTTTAAAATGAAAGAACTTTAGATATATAAGATTAAATTGTGCCTGAAACAGAAGAAATCTCCATTTTTTAATAATTTATCCTTTTTTGTTATCACAAAAATATCTCATTGTTCTTTCATTCCATTAGTTGAAATTACCATTAAAAATGATTTACATCCTTTTTACTAGTATATGTAAGAGAATGATTATCCCTTTCTTCATGATTAAGTACGAGCGTTAGCGAGTACTTATCATGAAGTAAGGGATTATCATTCTCTTACAAACTTAGAATATTGTAATGTGCTCAAGGCTCAAATGATCTCTTGATTGGTTGTATTCAAGAAATTAGTTTCATTGTCAGTGTAATGTTTATAATTGATGCATGACTTAATTTTTCGGCATTTCATTTCTGGATTAGTTTTAGTGATGTAAGGACTTTCTTATAATTTGGGAAATATTAAAAAAATGCGTTATAGACATTAGGTGACACAAGAGTACAAAGAAAAGGTAGAAATTGCATATGTTTCCTGATTGTGAGTATGAATGTAAATCATGTAATATTTTAGGGAGGAATTATCCCTTTTTATATACAGTTTAAATCAATACATACATTTGAGTTACAACTGATTTCATTTCACAGCCAATTTTTCGATCCGTCTTTTTAAATTAAATACTATTTCATTATGTCAGGAAAATGTTCAAATAAAATGCCTTTAAAAGTTTTAAATACATTCAAAACTTAAATCTGATTCCTGTTTTTTTCTTTCTATTCTATCTGAATATTGGAAATAATTATTCTTTGCATCCGCTGGTCCAGTAACCAGAGTTTTGGAAAGCGAAATATGATGATTTAGGTTATTTTCTATTTTAAAACTTTTTTTTTCATTGCTTTGATATTGTTTATTTTTTTAGCAATTTGAAGTTTTTAATATTTTCATAATAACATTAAAGGTACAAATTTTACTGTACCAGTAAACTTCAACTTTTTCAACTTATTTTGATTTTTTTGTTTGTTTCACAATTTAGTCAGTTTCAATCACTGTTATAAATCCTTTCAATCTGATAAATTTGCTTTGGGGCAGTTGTAACTCATTTATAGAAACTCTTTGTTTTGAACTGTAGATAGACCAAAATTATAGGATATTCCCTTACTAAGAACATGATTTACATACATTGATCACAATTAAGAGACATCAAATCCTACAATTTCATTGGTTGATAGCACTTTGCTATATTCTAAACCGTGTTAACATTTAAAGTGAGCTACTATCAAAGCTTGATTATTACAATGAGAGGCTAATTTTGTTTTGTCACTCGAAAGGGTGAATATGTTCCAAATTGGTCAGACAATACTTAGTCATGTTTTATGAACATTTAAAACATGACCGAGTATTATCTAACTTATACTTATGAAAAAGTTTAATTAACAACTGAGAACGCATGGAAAATATAAAAAAATATCATACCTTTAACATTTACTTATTTGTCACGAGCGACACGTGCTCTGTATTGTTTGTTGATCAATGTCACGACCCGGTAAACTTCGGCAACACACTCAAAAGTTAATTAGCTACCTACATGTATCAAAACAATCACTGAATGAAATATTATATGTCGATAATACGTTATAGATTCGTGATAGATTAAAAAAAAACATGGATGCAGGACTTAGCTTAGTATATATGAATGCATTGGTTTAATAATTTCGATAACATTAAAATTTCAAGAAACTCGTTTCATATGACTTTAATTGTTAAATTATGAATTAACTGTTTACAAAACTGGCGTACAATATTTCAATCCAGGTATCTATGATGAGTTTATTGTATTCCAGAATATATTTTTTATACCCAGAATGTGCCTTTTCAGGAAATACAAACTGTATTTTTTTCTTCAAAACTTTTCTATCCGACATAAATGTAATGTTTTTTTAGTGTTTATATAAACGAAGAAAGACTTCTTTGGTTATATATTATATTATCTATAGATATAATTGATTTTAAATAAACAAAATCATTAACTCAGGATGAAGGTGATTAAAGATTAGGTGAACGTTCGTGTGTCTATATCGATGTCATCCCGTAGGTTTTTAAATATGAAGAAAAGGGGATCTAGTAATGGCTTAAACGTCAATGAGACACGAACAAACGACAAAAAATAACGGCCAACATATGTTCTTCAACAATAGAATACATTACATTAAGGTAACTTTTGTAAGTAAAAAGGCCCAGATTCGTGAGATACAAAAATGATATATCGACGAGTACTGCAGTTTATATTATGGTCAAAGAGACAAAAAGGATCAAACACACGTGTAACGGTTTCCGCTTTACATAAAAGCAGTAAAAAAACAGAAAAGCGATTTAGTTATTTAGATATACCTATAGATATATACATAAATAGGGGTAATTGAGTTGAGTAGTACTTGAATATCCAAGACAAACTGATCATTTGAGTCATCTACATGACTGAATGATTCAAACGATGATCCATGTAAAAAATATCCAGTCAAAAGGAAGAAAATGATTGTTTTCATTTTCCGGAGATCTTTTCACAAACAAATATTATGAAATGAATAAATGGTAGATTACTCTGAAATGTTCACAACGTGGGAGTATTTTTTTTCTCGTAAGATATTTTGTAATAATTCTTATATGATTTACATATCTACAGATACTTAAATTTGATTGGTCCGTTAGCATTTTTTCCCTTAGTTTACACTTCGATAGACCATGTTGCCGAAACTATTTTCGTAACCTTCATTGTGATCAGGCTATCCATGCAAACGGAGTTTGAAAAAAAAAAAAACAAATACATAACTGTTATTTCTATTTTAATGAATAATAAAAGGAAATGATACATTAAAGCTTGGACAATGTATAAATCTACAATAAAATAAAAATTCCGCGAAATTTCATGAATGAGCTTGCCGCATTAACGTCATGGGAAAACTTGACGTCATACGAATGAAAACTTTCAAGACGAAGTCATTCCGTTAATTGTTCGCTTCACATTTAAATAATATCTCATTAAAATGAAGTTTTTGAGGTATGTGTTATTTCATTTTAGATTCTATTGCATTAATCGAACATTAATGGATTTCAGAAAGTCAATATGGCGGCTTACTCCTTAGTTACGAAATGTCAATTGTGCATTTGATGATAAATAGTAGCCAGTGTACCTAAAATGGTTAATTAAAAAATGCAAATGTTTGAGTTAAGAATTATAAGGATTAAACACATTTTTTCTAGAGGTTATTGATGTGTAAACTAGGTTGATGGGGTTCTTTTATAGGATAAAACACATTTTTTCTAGAGGTTATTGATGTGTAAACTAGGTTGATGGGGTTCTTTTATAGGATTAAACACATTTTTTCTAGAGGTTATTGATGTGTAAACAAGGACTTTTATGTAAAGTTTGTGAGTTAATCGCCCCAGTTTACACATCAATAACCTCTAGAAAAAATGTGTTTAATCCTATAAAAGAACCCCATCAACTTAAAGTTTTTTAGAATGAAAATCGAAATGTGTAAATGTATTTTTCGATTATTTAATGATATTAGCTCTGAACATTTATTTTATGTCCTTTAACAAATACGAAGTCAAAGCAGGGTTCATATTCTTATCACTTTTTAAAACATGTTCCGATATCGATATACATGTAATATTTGCTACTGTATGTTTGAAAAAACAATACACACACAGCTAATCTGAATATTACAGTTCAAATCATTTTATACGAACAAATGCAGACTCTAATAGTTAATGTTTGTGTTCAGTTCATCACTTAATACCTACGATATTTCGTTATATATTCATATTTCACATTTTTTAACAAAATTATTTCAAAGTCATTTATTATTTGATTTTAACAATTATGTGTAAAAAAGACATAATGTCTGAAATGTTTTTCTCTCTTTTGTTCACAGTTTTTTTTCAATCTTTTTTGTTTACATAATAGGTTGTGTTATATCATCAGAAAATGAGAACACCGAACTTCAAAAATTGAAAATCAAGTTCAGTAAACTCCATCCAGAAATTGCGCGCACTTCACATAAAGTTTCCTGCTACATTGTTACATCAAACAATGGTTGATAACAAATCTTCTGAAAACCCTCTGGCACTCACCAGATAAAAAGCTTGGCACTCAAAGGGTTAAAATGAAACTGTTGGTATGTTGGGTGTGCTGATATAAAGAATATTTAAAACAAATCTATACTATTAAACGAGAAGACCTCATTTTGTGTGTCGCTTCTCTTCCTTCCACAATGAATAAATCATCATGCCTCTGTGTCCTATAGGTACCTTGCATAGTCGCATTTGTCATCTATTCTTATGATTATTCAGTTTGGGTTATTTGGGGAGAAAAACGAAAATAAAGACGTCCGGATATTGTTTCCGTCATCAGACCGACTTTTAAGTCATAGACAAGACTTCCGGTTTTAAACTTACAAATAATTTTCATAAGTCATCGGGGACAGGACAATCATTTTCGCGTTTATCTGCATGTATACTATGATTATACTACTATAATATATAGAGACTCTCTATAGATTATAGCAGTGATCGCCGTGGAGAAAAAACTTGGAATTGATAGTTAATAGACTATTTTCATATTACCGACTTTTGACTCCGGATTATATAATTTGTCGACTGGTTACCTTGGACATCATGGTACCAAGTCAGGAAAGAGCAAGCTAAAGAAGTAAAACCAAACTTTCAATCGGTACAATTTTGGGGGAAAATTACCTGCTTAACATTTTTTTTTTTCACTACAAAATCATCGGAAAACAGCAAACTTATTTTGTATAGATAATTACAAATGCTGTATGTTATATAAATAAATTCGGTGTCAACCAGTCTTGTTGGGCTATCGGCTATATATATAGATTGTAGTATTTTATAGAATAGTTTAGTAGAGTTGATACTGGTATATATTGTAATTTTGAGTAAAATGTATTGAACAAAAACAGTATTAAACAAATTGAGGTGGATGTATTTAATTAGTTTATTAAATTCAGACTGGTGTACAAGAGTCGCTGCGTATGCAGATGGAAGTAAATTGCGGACTTACAAATTGTTTAATAATAATTACTGTACTGAAATTTATTTGAAAAATATTGTGTCAATTAAACACAGAAGTGCTTTTGCACAATTTAGATGTGGGGTTGCTCCCCTAAAAATAGAAACTGGAAGGTATGAAAGAAAAGACGTTCATGAGAGGACATGTTTTAACTGTAACTCTACTTTTAAAGATGAACTTCATGTCATGCTAAAGTTCCCATTATATGTAGATTTAAGGCAAATCATGATACATGAAGCTTTACGTTTTAATAAACATTTTAATCTACTATCAGATAGCGAAAAAATTTATATTTTTTTTAATAATGAGAATGTTGCTACTGTGATTGCCAAAACCTGCGACAACATTTTATTGAGAAGAAACAGTATTTTGTTTCACTAGTTTTAAAAGAAACAAAATATTTTACATGCATGTAGTATAATAGATAGACATTGTAAATTTCAAATGTAAATGTATAGAAATGTTTATATGTATATATTGTGTCTTAAAAGTCTCTCATAAATCTTTGGTGCATACATTGCAAATGTTTTAACTGGTTTATGTGTTACTTCGTGAATTATTTATGTTTGCATGTGGTGAGAACTACAATAAAATATTGAATCTTGAATCTTGAATCTACCAATATTTAAGAACAAGGGGTGCCAAAATTATAGACCGATAACTTTGTTGTCATGTCGTGTTTGGGGAAAATATTTACATCTACATGTATTCTTAAATGACAGGTTGGGTTTTTCGTTAGTTGAATATATTAAATGAAAATCAAGCCGGCTTCCGACATGGGTACTCTACTACTGATCATATTTTTTCTTTATATGCACTTTTTGAACTTATCTGTGTTCAAAAGAAAAAGCTTTTTTGCGCTTTTGTAGATTTTGAAAAGGCTTTTAATTTTGTACACCTGAATTGTACATTCTTTAACATTGGATATTGAAAATGAGCTGAATATATATCTTATAATATTTGTTTTATTATATGCCGATGATACTATTTTACTTGCCGAATCATGTTCGGATTTGCAGTTACTTTTAAATGATTTTTCAGAGTATTGTAACAAGTGGAATTTAAGAATCAGTGTTGACTAAACCAAAATGATGGTTTTTAGAAGAGGTAGAATATCAAATAATTTGCAGCTGAAGTTACATTGAATATGAAGAGATAGAGATAGTTAAAAAAAATTATAAATACCTTGGTATTATTTTCTCTAAAAATGCATCTTTTTTTCGAAACAAGGAAATATTTACGATACCAAGCTTCTAAAGCTGTGTACAGTGTTATTTAGAAGATCAGATTAAATCACTAATCGATTGAATACCAATTAGAATTTTTTGATAAAGCCGTTATCCCTATTCTTCTATATGGGGCTGAAATTTGGAGATACGAAAATTTTGATATACTTGAGAGAGAGAGAGAGAGAGAGAGAGAGAGAGAGAGAGAGAGAGAGAGAGAGAGAGAGAGAGAGAGAGAGAGAGCATTTGAAATTCTGTAAGAATATTTTAAAACTTAAACACTCGACTCGAAATTTTGTGATTTATGGAGAACTTGGGAGATACCCTTTTTTTGTATGCTACACTACGAATGATTAACTTTTGGTGCCGCCTTCTTGATAATACAAAAAAATGAGGGTAAATTATCTTGTATACCTTATAAACTATTATATATCAATTATAATAATTATGGTACTGGAAATAAATGGATGTTATTTATTAAGAAAATATTTGACGATTGTGGCATGTCTAATGTATGGCATTGCCAAGATCACTGGTGTTAAACTGATAACCGTAACTGCAGTTACGGGGATCCCAACATGGCGGAGTCCAAAATAGGTAAAATAGTCTTTTTGTAATTTCTCCGTTTACACGCATTGTTTTAAAGAATTACTCAGCCGCTAGGTTGATATGTACGGTATTGTTCACGGTAATGTGTGTGTTCTTAATATCATATGTGACCTTGTTACCGAAATAATAGACATTGAAAATTTACGGAAGATCATCGTAACTCCAAAAGAAGATAGTCGTAACTTGTGGACAAATAACTTGAATGATAATCGTAACTGTATAAAATATGTCTATGATCATAGTAACTGATTTTGTCAGAAACCTCTGCTAACGGAATATTCGATTAAAAAATGTTGTGTAAAGATAACAACAAACACGTAAACAACATTCGTGATCGAAATATTTTTTCAACATAAGGTAAGTTTGATCAAGTTTGCAATTTTTTTCATGATCATTTATACAAATATTGGTATACTATTCGGGACAACCACATGTCAACGATATTAAGAATATAATGCATCCTATTGTTAAAACTGTACTAAATTATAGTTGTAACAGGAGACGGTTCGACCTTAGTATATTTTTTATGTATCAAATATCCTTTTTGAATTATCTGTGTATTTTATTTGGTAAAGTCCGTAATGTTAACTCAGCATCTAAAGCTACACGTATTTTCTACATTGTACTGATGAGCACCTTTTTATCGTGTGTAAAAATATACAATATACTCGAACAATACGTATACTCTGATACTGATCACGGACTTTGACTTCAATATCTCTATAAGTTAACTGTAAATTGAATACCTGCAATCGGACAATTATATTAAATCAAGCGTAATTGATCTTATAGCTCGGAAATAATTAATTTCCGAAACACAAATCTACTTGATATTTCCGACTTTAAATTGTAATAAAATGCTCCGCTGGGCGCAGCTTGATACGACCGCAGAGGTCGAACCCTGAACAGTTGGGGCAAGTATGGACACAACATTCAAGCTTGATACAGCACTAAATTTGGATTGTGATTAAATATTTGACACAGCATAGGTTTCTGACACAGAATGAATGTGGTCTAAGAACTTAAAAATTTAATTTACCTATTCAAACCATATCATTATTATTTGCTTTTATATATAAATCAGAAATAACCAATTTAAAATGGAAAATTTTAAAGAAAAAAAATGAAAAAAAAATCCCCCCTCAAATTTTTTGAACCCCCTTATGATTCATCACCCCCCAAACTCAATCCCAGCCTTCCCTTTGTGGTATGGTACCTTGCAGTACAATTTCAGAGAGATCCGTACACTTGAACATAAGTTATTGTAAGTATTGGAAACTAGAAAAATGCTTGTTTTTTGGCCCCTTTTTGGCCCCAAATTCCTAAACGTTTAGGGCAATTACCCCCAAACTCAAACCCAGCTTTCCCTTTGTGATATGGAACCTTGTAGTACAATTTCATAAAGATCCATACACTAACACACAAGATATTGTCCTGAAACTAGAAAAATGCTTGTTTTTTGCCCCTTTTTTGCCCCTAATTCCTAAAATTTTGAGGCAATTACCCCCAAAATCAATCCAAGCCTTCCCTTCGTGGTATGTTACCTTGTAGTACAATTTCAGAGAGATCCATACACTTGAACACAAGTTATTGTCTGGAAACTAGAAAAAATGCTTATTTTTGGCCCCTTTTTGGCCCCTTATTCCTAAACATTTTGGGCAATTACCCCCAAAATCAATCCCAGTATTTCCTTTGTGATATAGAACCTTGTGGTACAATGTCAGAGAGATCAATACACTAACACACAAGTTATGTCTGGAAGTTACAAAAATGCTTATTTTTGGCCCCATTTTTGGCCCCTAATTCCTTAACTGTTGGTACCATAACCCCCAAAATCAATCCCAACCTTCCTTTTGTAGTATTGAACCTTATGGTAAAATATCATAGAGATCCATTCACTTAAACTAAAGTTAGAGTGCGAAAACCAATGTGTCTTCGGACGACGACGACGACGCCAACGTCATACCAATATACGACCGCAAATTTTTTTTGCGGTCGTATAAAAACCGTCTGTTAACCTCGTAGAAAGGTTCGAACCACTGGGCCCTGAGTCTCCATGGCTGAAGTATTTTTTTATAATTTAATAAGGTCTCTCAAAATATCAACACATGTAAATTGCAATAACAATATGAAGTACCAAAGTCAACAAAGTACACATAAAACAGAGCACTCAAATAAGTCTATAAAAATATTGCATAGTAAAATAATGTAAAAGTTCTTATAAAAAATGTAAGATGAATAATATAAATCAATTGCTTTTAAAAAGCAATTGTAAACGGTCTTTCCCCCTTTGAAACATGATTGATTGATATGTGTGTGTGCGTGTGTTTGTTTGTTTGTTTGTTTGTTTGTTTCTTTCTTTAAAGGGTCCATATTAGTGTGTTGGTTAAGTTTCTATATTTAGTTAGTTGGAAAGTTTTTATTCTATTTCAGGTCCCGCGCGCGTATTTGTCTCGCGCCAGATTGTGGCGTCACGTGACGAAGCTTTATAATAGCGAAAACTTGGTATTTTTATTTCTTCTTAGGTGGAGACGTTGGACAGAGAACATGTATAGCGACAGAGTACACACAATGTATTTCTTTTGTCATTGTAGGTAATTGACGTTTCGATCACAGTTCACGAGCAGTGCATGCTTTGGATTTAATTGATCCTGTGTAACTTTAAAACACGTTTATCGATTATTTTCATACAATGTACATTTTTCAGCAGCAGTTAGTAACACAGATTGTATTTCAATCTAGGAGCGGACATTTTATTGTAGGATTTCACGGAGATTTACGGAACTAGCAAGCGATTTTTACGGCATTGCAATTTCTTTTCTCTAGGAAAATTCTTGAGAGATATCTGCACCACGTTGTTTTATGAAGATGTAATACATGTATACCCTGCTGACTGCAAAACTTGGGGTCAATTGGACATGTAGATTCCGAGAACATCTGATAACAAGCATGTGGATTTTTTTTTTTCAGAAGAGATGTATATACAATATTAAACACATGAGACGGAAACATGCATACAATGAATGAATGATTGATTGGTTGGTTGGTTGGTTGGTTGGTTGGTTGGTTTATTGATTGATTGGTTGATTATTAATTAATTAATTGGTTGGTTGGTTGATTGGTTGGTTGGTTGGTTGGTTGATTAAACACGTGGGATAGGGTCTCTTGAAACAAGCGAAAAAAAAGAAACAAAGGAAATCTTGGACCCCGTATTAAACACATGAGACGGAAACATGCATACAATGATTGATTGATTGATTGATTGATTGATTGATTGGTTGGTTGGTTGATTGATTGATTGATTGATTGATTGATTGATTGATTGATTGATTAAACACGTGGGATAGAGTCTCTTGAAACAAGCGAAAAAGACAAATGAGATATTGGACCCCATATTAAACACATGAGACGGAAACATGCATGCATGCATTGATTGATTGATTGATTGATTGATTGATTGATTGATTGGTTGGCTGGTTGGTTGGTTGGTTGGTTGGTTGGGTAAACACATGGAAACGAGCCACTAGGATCATGCAAAAACGGAATTTAATGCCTAGATACTATATCTTAACACATGGGATCTAGCTTTTGAGAGATCCTCAACAAGTAGTAAGGTCAAGGTCAATGTCAACCTACAAAAGCATTAAAACACACATAAAACTCTTTAAATAGTGCAAAAAACACATAATTTGCCTCTTTGTCCATGACCTTGACCTTTGACCTTGTAACCTTGATCAAGGTCATTGGTCGACAATGTCATTGCAAAAGACCCTATGGGTCTAGGACCTTTGTTTAAGAGTTTTGCCTAATAATGTCTTTTATAAATCATCAATGGGGTTATGTCCCTTACACAATGGTAAAACCAATAGAGTCATAATGTAACAAAGTTGCCCCTTGAAAGAACAAACATTTTTCACTATTTAAATTTTCTGTATCTATAACCATTCGAGAATTATAGGGAAATCAAAGACATATAAAAATCTAAAACATGACCTTGCCCTTTGACCTTGACCTAATTTTTTTTATTTTGGACCAAGGACTTCAAATCGAAAAACCCTAGGCCAATATCACTTATGGTTTACCAGTTAGAAATACAAATCACTTATAGCAAATACATAAGGGGGAAAAACTCTCATATGGAGTCTCCGAATAGCTTCGGTCAAAATTAAAATCCTAATCCTGAAGATGTAACGAGCAATTTGGTAAAATAAATTTGTCGTAATCTTTTACGGTTGCGAAGGAGTAGTGGCCACAAGAAAAACAGTGTTTGGGGAGATAACTCTTACAACGTAAACTATTTGGTTACGCAGTTGTCAGTTTTAAAAACGTATAAACTATAGGATATCATATTCCAAAAATCTAAGCGACATCTTTTGAAACATCAATACTACGCAAGAAAAAAATTAGGCGGAAGAAAAAAAAAAAATAATAATAATAATTAAAAACCAATTGTTCAGAGAACAATTGAAGGTCTTTCCACCAATAAACATCTATTTTGATATGAAAAAAATAAAATTTGGTTTCAAATGTCATTTCCAGCGTCAAATGATAGCTTATTCTACGCTGATTCCAAAAATATATGGTTTCTATACATTTTTTTTTAAATAAGGGAGATAATTTGTCACTTCCGGATTGAAAAATGTTACTTCCGGTATAATTTGAATGTTTACTTGACACTGATTCCAAAAATATATGGTTCTATATACTTTTATATTAGATAAGTACAAAAAATAGCTACTTCCGGTTTACACAAGGTCACTTCCGGTAGGATTTTTCAAGGTCAAATGGCTTGCAACCTAATGCAAAAAGTCCCATGGCTTTATCATGTATACATATGAGATAAAAGCAAAGGTCAAAATCTAGAACATCAAATTTACCTATGACCTTGAGCTCAATTTCAAGGTCATAAACCAAGGACCTCAAATCAAAAGATCCTAGGTCTTACTTATATATGGTTAATGAATTATATCACTATATGCGTATTTTTAAATAAAAGAGGGGAGAAAACTCTAATTTAATGTTAGCGCACCCTTTAAACCAAAATGTATGTGTTACGACATGTCGCAACTAACAATTTAGTAATAATATGTTGTCAATATCTTATACGGTTTTTGAAAAGAAGTGAAAATAAGCCAAAATAAAAATTTCGAATATGACCTTGACCTTTGACCTTGACCAAATTTTCTTTTTCTTGGACCAAGGACCTCAAATCCAAAGACCCTAGGCCAATATCACTTATGGTTTACCAGTTAGAAATACAAATCACTTATATCAAATACATAAGGGGAATAACTCTCATATGGAGTCTCGAATAGCTTCGGTCAAAATTAAAATCCTAATCCTGAAGATGTAACGAGCAATTTGGTAAAATAAATTTGTCGTCATCTTTTACGGTTCTTGAAGGAGTAGTGGCCACAAGAAAAACAGTGTTTGGGGAGATAACTCTTACAACGTAAAGTATTTGGTTACGCAGTTGTCAGTTTTAAAAGCGTATAAACTATACGATATCATATTCCAAATATCTAAGCGACATCTTTTGAAACATCAATACTACGCAAGAAAAAAATTAGGCGGAAGAAAAAAAAAAAAAAAAATAATTAAAAACCAATTGTTCAGAGAACAATTGAAGGTCTTTCCACCCATAAAGATCTATTTTGATATAAAAATATTAAAATTCGGTTTAAAATGTCATTTCCAGCGTCAAATGATAGCTTATTGTACGCTGATTCCAAAAATATATGGTTTCTATACATTTTTTTTTAAATAATGGAGATAATTTGTTACTTCCGGTTTGAAAAATGTTACTTCCGGTATAATTTGAATGTTTACTTGACACTGATTCCAAAAATATATGGTTTTATATACTTTTATATTAAATAAGTACAAAAAATAGCTACTTCCGGTTTACACAAGGTCACTTCCGGTTGGATTTTTCAAGGTCAAATGGCTTGCAACCTAATGCAAAAAGTCCCATGGCTTCATCATGTATACATATGAGGTAACAGCAAAGGTCATAATCTAGAACGTCAAATTTACCTATGACCTTGAGCTCAATTTCAAGGTCATAAACCAAGGACCTCAAATCAAAAGACTCTAGGTCTTAGTTATATATGGTTAATGAGTTATATCACCATACGCGTCTTTTTAAATACAAGAGGGGAGAAAACTCTAATTTAATGTTAGCGCACCCTTTAAACCAAAATGTATGTGTTACGACATGTCGCAACTAACAATTTAGTAATAATATGTTGTCGATATCTTATACGGTTTTTGAAAAGAAGTGAAAATAAGCCAAAATCAAAATTTAGAATATGACCTTGACCTTTGACCTTGACCTAATTTAATTTTTTTTGGACCAAGGACCTCAAATCAAAAGACCCTAGGTCTCTATCACTTATGATTTACCAGTTTCACATGCATATTACTTATATCAAATGTATAAGGGGAAATAACTCTCATATGGAATCTCATTACGGCTTCGGTCAAAATTAAAATCCTAATCCTGAAGATGTAACGAGCAATTTGGTAAAATAAATTTGTCATAATCTTTTACGGTTGCGAAGGAGTAGTGGCCACAAGAAAAACAGTGTTTGGGGAGATAACTCTTACAACGTAAAGTATTTGGTTACGCAGTTGTCAGTTTTAAAAGCGTATAACTTATACGATATTATATTCCAAATATCTAAGCGACATCTTTTGAAACATCAATACTACGCAAGAAAAAAATTAGGCGGAAGAAAAAAAAAAAAAAAAAAAATTAAAAACCAATTGTTCAGAGAACAATTGAAGGTCTTTCCACTCGTAAAGATCTATTTTGATATGAAAATAATAAAATTCGTTTTAACATGTCATTTCCAGCGTCAAATGATAGCTTTTTGTACGCTGATTCCAAAAATATGAGGTTTATATACAAAAAAATTAAATAAGGGAGATAATTTGTTACTTCCGGTTTGAAAAAATTTACTTCCGGTATTATTTGAATGTTTACTTGACACTGATTCCCAAAATATATGGTTCTATATACTTTTATATTAAATAAATACAAAAAATAGCTACTTCCGGTTTTCATAAGGTCACTTCCGGTTGGCTTTCTAAGGTCAAGTGGCTTGCAACCTAATACAAAAAGTCCCATGGCTTTATCATATATACATATGAGGTAACAGCAAAGGTCAAAATCTAGAACGTCAAAATAACATATGACCTTGAGCTCAATTTCAAGGTCATAAACCAAGGACCTCAAATCAAAAGACTCTAGGTCTTAGTTATATATGGTTAATGAGTTATATCACCATAAGCGTCTTTTTAAATACAAGAGGAGAAAACTCTAATTTAATGTTAGCGCACCCTTTAAACCAAAATGTATGTGTTACGACATGTCGCAACTAACAATTTAGTAATAATATGTTGTCGATATCTTATACGGTTTTGAAAAGAAGTGAAAATAAGCCAAAATCAAAATTTAGAATATGACCTTGACCTTTGACCTTGACCTAATTTAATTTTTTGGACCAAGGACCTCAAATCAAAAGACCCTAGGTCTCTATCACTTATGGTTTACCAGTTTCACATGCATATCACTTATATCAAATGCATAAGGGAAATAACTCTCATATGGAATCTCATTACGGCTTCGGTCAAAATTAAAATCCTAATCCTGAAGATGTAACGAGCAATTTGGTAAAATAAATTTGTCGTAATCTTTTACGGTTGCGAAGGAGTAGTGGCCACAAGAAAAACAGTGTTTGGGAGATAACTCTTACAACGTAAAGTATTTGGTTATGCAGTTGTCAGTTTTGAAAGCGTATAAACTATATGATATCATATTCCAAATATCTAAGCGACATCTTTTGAAACATCAATACTATGCAAGAAAAAATTAGGCGGAAGAAAAAAAAAAAAAAAAAAAAATAATAATATTTAAAACCAATTGTTCAGAGAACAATTGAAGGTCTTTCCACCCATAAAGATCTATTTTGATATGAAAATAATAAAATTCGTTTTAACATGTCATTTCCAGCGTCAAATGATAGCTTATTGTACGCTGATTCCAAAAATATGAGGTTTATATACAAAAAATTAAATAAAGGAGATAATTTGTTACTTCCGGTTTGAAAAATTTACTTCCGGTATTATTTGAATGTTTACTTGACACTGATTCCAAAATATATGGTTCTATATACTTTTATATTAAATAAATACAAAAATAGCTACTTCCGGTTTACATAAGGTCACTTCCGGTTGGCTTTCTAAGGTCAAGTGGCTTGCAACCTAATACAAAAGTCCCATGGCTTTATCATATATACATATGAGGTAACAGCAAAGGTCATAATCTAGAACGTCAAAATAACATATGACCTTGAGCTCAATTTCAAGGTCATAAACCAAGGACCTCAAATCAAAAGACCTAGGTCTTAGTTATATATGGTTAATGAGTTATATCACCATAAGAGTATTTTTAAATACAAGAGGGAGAAAACTCTAATTTAATGTTAGCGCACCCTTTAAACCAAAATGTATGTGTTACGACATGTCGCAACTAACAATTTAGTAATAATATGTTGTCGATATCTTATACGGTTTTGAAAAGAAGTGAAAATAAGCCAAAATCAAAATTTAGAATATGACCTTGACCTTTGACCTTGAACTAATTTTTTTTTTGGACCAAGGACCTCAAATCAAAAGACCCTAGGTCTCTATCACTTATGGTTTACCAGTTTCACATGCATATCACTTATATCAAATGCATAAGGGAAATAACTCTCATATGGAATCTCATTACGGCTTCGGTCAAAATTAAAATCCTAATCCTGAAGATGTAACGAGCAATTTGGTAAAATAAATTTGTCGTAATCTTTTACGGTTGCGAAGGAGTAGTGGCCACAAGAAAAACAGTGTTTGGGGAGATAACTCTTACAACGTAAAGTATTTGGTTACGCAGTTGTCAGTTTTAAAAGCGTATAAACTATACGATATCATATTCCAAATATCTAAGCGACATCTTTTGAAACATCAATACTACGCAAGAAAAAAATTAGGCGGAAGAAAAAAAAAAAAAATAATAATTAAAAACCAATTGTTCAGAGAACAATTGAAGGTCTTTCCACCCATAAAGATCTATTTTGATATGAAAATAATAAAATTCGTTTTAACATGTCATTTCCAGCGTCAAATGATAGCTTTTTGTACGCTGATTCCAAAAATATATGGTTTATATACAAAAATTAAATAATGGAGATAATTTGTTACTTCCGGTTTGAAAATGTTACTTCCGGTATTATTTGAATGTTTACTTGACACTGATTCCAAAATATATGGTTTTATATACTTTTATATTAAATAAATACAAAAATAGCTACTTCCGGTTTTCATAAGGTCACTTCCGGTTGGCTTTCTAAGGTCAAATGGCTTGCAACCTAATGCAAAAGTCCCATGGCTTTATCATATATACATATGAGGTAACAGCAAAGGTCAAAATCTAGAACGTCAAATTTACCTATGACCTTGAGCTCAATTTCAAGGTCATAAACCAAGGACCTCAAATCAAAAGACCCTAGGTCTTAGTTATGTATGGTTAATGAGTTATATCACCATAAGAGTATTTTCAAATACAAGAGGGAGAAAACTCTAATTTAATGTTAGCGCACCCTTTAAACCAAAATGTATGTGTTACGACATGTCGCAACTAACAATTTAATAAAATATGTTGTCTATCTTATACGGTTTTGAAAAGAAGTGAAAATAAGCCAAAATCAAAATTTATAATATGACCTTGACCTTTGACCTTGACCTAATTTAATTTTTTTAGACCAAGGACCTCAAATCAAAAGACCCTAGGTCTCTATCACTTATGGTTTACCAGTTTCACATGCATATCACTTATATCAAATGTATAAGGGAAATAACTCTCATATGGAATCTCATTATGGCTTCGTCAAAATTAAAATCCTAATCCTGAAGATGTAACGAGCAATTTGGTAAAATAAATTTGTCATAATCTTTTACGGTTGCGAAGGAGTAGTGGCCACAAGAAAAACAGTGTTTGGGAGATAACTCTTACAACGTAAAGTATTTGGTTACGCAGTTGTCAGTTTTGAAAGCGTATAACTTATATGATATCATATTCCAAATATCTAAGCGACATCTTTTGAAACATCAATACTACGCAAGAAAAAATTAGGCGGAAGAAAAAAAAAAAAAATAATAATTTAAAACCAATTGTTCAGAGAACAATTGAAGGTCTTCCACCCATAAAGATCTATTTTGATATGAAAATAATAAAATTCGGTTTAACATGTCATTTCCAGCGTCAAATGATAGCTTATTGTACGCTGATTCCAAAATATATGGTTTATATACAAAAAATTAAATAATGGAGATAATTTGTTACTTCCGGTTTGAAAAATGTTACTTCCGGTATTATTTGAATGTTTACTTGACACTGATTCCCAAAATATATGGTTCTATATACTTTTATATTAAATAAATACAAAAATAGCTACTTCCGGTTTACATAAGGTCACTTCCGGTTGGATTTCTAAGGTCAAATGGCTTGCAACCTAATGCAAAAGTCCCATGGCTTTATCATGTATACATATGAGGTAACAGCAAAGGTCAAAATCTAGAACGTCAAAATTACCTATGACCTTGAGCTCAATTTCAAGGTCATAAACCAAGGACCTCAAATCAAAAGACCCTAGGTCTTAATTATATATGGTTAATGAGTTATATCACCATAAGAGTATTTTCAAATACAAGAGGGAGAAAACTCTAATTTAATGTTAGCGCACCCTTTAAACCAAAATGTATGTGTTACGACATGTCGCAACTAACAATTTAATAAAATATGTTGTCTATCTTATACGGTTTTTGAAAAGAAGTGAAAATAAGCCAAAATCAAAATTTATAATATGACCTTGACCTTTGACCTTGACCTAATTTTTTTTTTTGGACCAAGGACCTCAAATCAAAAGACCCTAGGTCTCTATCACTTATGGTTTACCAGTTAGAAATGCATATCACTTATATCAAATGCATAAGGGAAATAACTCTCATATGGAATCTCCGGATGGCTTCGGTCAAAATTAAAATCCTAATCCTGAAGATGTAACGAGCAATTTGGTAAAATAAATTTGTCGTAATCTTTTACGGTTCTTGAAGGAGTAGTGGCCACAAGAAAAACAGTGTTTGGGAGATAACTCTTACAACGTAAAGTATTTGGTTACGCAGTTGTCAGTTTTAAAGCGTATAAACTATATGATATCATATTCCAAACAATCTAAGCGACATCTTTTGAAACATCAATACTACGCAAGAAAAAAAAATTAGGCGGAAGACCTAATAATAAAAAAAAATCAAAATAATAATAATTAAAACCAATTGTTCAGAGAACAATTGAAGGTCTTTCCACCCATAAAGATCTATTTTGATATAAAAATATTAAAATTCGGTTTAAAATGTCATTTCCAGCGTCAAATGATAGCTTATTCTACGCTGATTCCAAAATATATGGTTTCTATACATTTTTTTAAATAAGGGAGATAATTTGTTACTTCCGGTTTGAAAAATGTTACTTCCGGTATAATTTGAATGTTTACTTGACACTGATTCCAAAAATATATGGTTCTATATACTTTTATATTAAATAAGTACAAAAAATAGCTACTTCCGGTTTACACAAGGTCACTTCCGGTTGGATTTTCAAGGTCAAATGGCTTGCAACCTAATGCAAAAAGTCCCATGGCTTTATCATGTATACATATGAGGTAAAAGCAAAGGTCATAATCTAGAACGTCAAATTTACCTATGACCTTGAGCTCAATTTCAAGGTCATAAACCAAGGACCTCAAATCAAAAGACTCTAGGTCTTAATTATATATGGTTAATGAGTTATATCACCATATGCGTATTTTTAAATACAAGAGGGAGAAAACTCTAATTTAATGTTAGCGCACCCTTTAAACCAAAATGTATGTGTTACGACATGTCGCAACTAACAATTTAGTAATAATATGTTGTCAATATCTTATACGGTTTTGAAAAGAAGTGAAAATAAGCCAAAATCAAAATTTAGAATATGACCTTGACCTTTGACCTTGACCAAATTTTCTTTTTTTGGACCAAGGACCTCAAATCCAAAGACCCTAGGCCAATATCACTTATTGTTTACCAGTTAGAAATACAAATCACTTATATCAAATACATAAGGGGGAATAACTCTCATATGGAGTCTCCGAATAGCTTCGGTCAAAATTAAAATCCTAATCCTGAAGATGTAACGAGCAATTTGGTAAAATAAATTTGTCGTAATCTTTTACGGTTTGGAAGGAGTAGTGGCCACAAGAAAAACAGTGTTTGGGGAGATAACTCTTACAACGTAAAGTATTTGGTTACGCAGTTGTCAGTTTTAAAAGCGTATAAACTATACGATATCATATTCCAAATATCTAAGCGACATCTTTTGAAACATCAATACTACGCAAGAAAAAATTAGGCGGAAGAAAAAAAAAAAAAATAATAATAATCAGAACAAAATCAAAGGTCTTTCCACGGAAAAGTGGAAAGACCTAATAATAATCAGAACAAAATCAAAAAAAAAGACCTAATAATAATCAGAACAAAATAATTAAAACCAATTGTTCAGAGAACAATTGAAGGTCTTCCACCCATAAAGATCTATTTTGATATAAAAATATTAAAATTCGGTTTAAAATGTCATTTCCAGCGTCAAATGATAGCTTATTGTACGCTGATTCCAAAATATATGGTTTCTATACATTTTTTTAAATAAAGGAGATAATTTGTTACTTCCGGTTTGAAAAATGTTACTTCCGGTATAATTTGAATGTTTACTTGACACTGATTCCAAAATATATGGTTCTATATACTTTTATATTAAATAAGTACAAAAATAGCTACTTCCGGTTTACACAAGGTCACTTCCGGTTGGATTTTCCAAGGTCAAATGGCTTGCAACCTAATGCAAAAGTTCCATGGCTTTATCATGTATACATATGAGGTAACAGCAAAGGTCATAATCTAGAACGTCAAATTTACCTATGACCTTGAGCTCAATTTCAAGGTCATAAACCAAGGACCTCAAATCAAAAGACCCTAGGTCTTAGTTATATATGGTTAATGAGTTATATCACCATACGAGTATTTTTAAATACAAGAGGAGAAAACTCTAATTTAATGTTAGCGCACCTTTAAACCAAAATGTATGTGTTACGACATGTCGCAACTAACAATTTAGTAAAATATGTTGTCAATATCTTATACGGTTTTGAAAAGAAGTGAAAATAAGCCAAAATCAAAATTTAGAATATGACCTTGACCTTTGACCTTGACCAAATTTTCTTTTTTGGACCAAGGACCTCAAATCAAAAGACCCTAGGTCTCTATCACTTATGGTTTACCAGTTAGAAATGCATATCACTTATATCAAACACATAAGGGAAATAACTCTCATATGGAGTCTCGAATAGCTTCGGTCAAAATTAAAATCCTAATCCTGAAGATGTAACGAGCAATTTGGTAAAATAAATTTGTCGTAATCTTTTACGGTTTTGAAGGAGTAGTGGCCACAAGAAAAACAGTGTTTGGGAGATAACTCTTACAACGTAAAGTATTTGGTTACGCAGTTGTCAGTTTTAAAAGCGTATAAACTATACGATATCATATTCCAAATATCTAAGCGACATCTTTTGAAACATCAATACTACGCAAGAAAAAAATTAGGCGGAAGAAAAAAAAAAAAAAAAATAATAATTAAAAACCAATTGTTCAGAGAACAATTGAAGGTCTTTCCACCCATAAAGATCTATTTTGATATGAAAATATTAAAATTCGGTTTAAAATGTCATTTCCAGCGTCAAATGATAGCTTATTGTACGCTGATTCCAAAATATATGGTTTCTATACATTTTTTTAAATAAGGGAGATAATTTGTTACTTCCTGTTTGAAAAATGTTACTTCCGGTATAATTTGAATGTTTACTTGACACTGATTCCAAAAATATATGGTTCTATATACTTTTATATTAAATAAGTACAAAAAATAGCTACTTCCGGTTTACACAAGGTCACTTCCGGTTGGATTTTCCAAGGTCAAATGGCTTGCAACCTAATGCAAAAAGTCCCATGGCTTTATCATGTATACATATGAGGTAAAAGCAAAGGTCAAAATCTAGAACGTCAAAATTACCTATGACCTTGAGCTCAATTTCAAGGTCATAAACCAAGGACCTCAAATCAAAAGACCCTAGGTCTTAGTTATATATGGTTAATGAGTTATATCACCATACGAGTATTTTTAAATACAAGAGGGAGAAAACTCTAATTTAATGTTAGCGCACCCTTTAAACCAAAATGTATGTGTTACGACATGTCGCAACTAACAATTTAGTAATATGTTGTCTATATCTTATACGGTTTTGAAAAGAAGTGAAAATAAGCCAAAATCAAAATTTAGAATATGACCTTGACCTTTGACCTTGACCAAATTTTCTTTTTTTGGACCAAGGACCTCAAATCAAAAGACCCTAGGTCTCTATCACTTATGGTTTACCAGTTAGAAATGCATATCACTTATATCAAATGCATAAGGGAAATAACTCTCATATGGAGTCTCCGGATAGCTTCGGTCAAAATTAAAATCCTAATCCTGAAGATGTAACGAGCAATTTGGTAAAATAAATTTGTCGTAATCTTTTACGGTTTGGAAGGAGTAGTGGCCACAAGAAAAACAGTGTTTGGGAGATAACTCTTACAACGTAAAGTATTTGGTTACGCAGTTGTCAGTTTTAAAAGCGTATAAACTATACGATATCATATTCCAAATATCTAAGCGACATCTTTTGAAACATCAATACTATGCAAGAAAAAATTAGGCGGAAGAAAAAAAAAAAAAATAATAATAATAATAATAAAGAACAAAATCAATAGGTCTTTCCACGGAAAAGTGGAAAGACCTAAAATAAAAAAAAATAATAATAATTAAAAACCAATTGTTCAGAGAACAATTGAAGGTCTTCCACCCATAAAGATCTATTTTGATATGAAAATATTAAAATTCGGTTTAACATGTCATTTCCAGCGTCAAATGATAGCTTATTGTACGCTGATTCCAAAATATATAGTTTCTATGCAAATTTTTTTAAATAAAGGAGATAATTTGTTACTTCCGGTATAATTTGAATGTTTACTTGACACTGATTCCAAAATATATGGTTCTATATACTTTTATATTAAATAAGTACAAAAATAGCTACTTCTTGTTTACACAAGGTCACTTCCGGTTGGCTTTTTCAAGGTCGAATGGCTTGCAACCTAATGCAAAAGTCCCATGGCTTTATTATGTATACATATGAGGTAAAAGCAAAGGTCAAAATCTAGAACGTCAAACTTACCTATGACCTTGAGCTCAATTTCAAGGTCATAAACCAAGGACCTCAATTCAAAAGACCCTAGGTCTTAGTTATATATGGTTAATGAGTTATATCACCATAAGAGTATTTTTAAATACAAGAGGGAGAAAACTCTAATTTAATGTTAGCGCACCCTTTAAACCAAAATGTATGTGTTACGACATGTCGCAACTAACAATTTAGTAATAATATGTTGTCGATATCTTATACGGTTTTTGAAAAGAAGTGAAAATAAGCCAAAATCAAAATTTAGAAGATGACCTTGACCTTTGACCTTGACCAAATTTTCTTTTTTTTGGACCAAGGACCTCAAATCCAAAGACCATAGGCCAATATCACTTATGGTTTACCAGTTAGAAATACAAATCACTTATATCAAACACATAAGGGGGAATAACTCTCATATGGAGTCTCCGAATAGCTTCGGTCAAAATTAAAATCCTAATCCTGAAGATGTAACGAGCAATTTGGTAAAATAAATTTGTCGTAATCTTTACGGTTTGGAAGGAGTAGTGGCCACAAGAAAAACAGTGTTTGGGAGATAACTCTTACAACGTAAAGTATTTTGTTACGCAGTTGTCAGTTTTAAAAGCGTATAAACTATACGATATCATATTCCAAATATCTAAGCGACATCTTTTGAAACATCAATACTACGCAAGAAAAAATTAGGCGGAAGAAAAAAAAAAAAATAATAATAATAATAATAATAATCAGAACAAAATCAATAGGTCTTTCCACGGAAAGGTGGAAAGACCTAATAATAATAATAATCAGAACAAAATCAATAGGTCTTTCCACGGAAAAGTGGAAAGACCTAATTAACGGCTTCTTAACAAATGGAATTCTACCGTAACAACTTAAACTACTAGTATTTAACTCTATCGTAATCTCATTAAATATTAAATTCAAAACCTCGAAATACACAAACTCTCTAACTCAATTATTACTAGAGCACGCTGTGGAATTAGACTCTATATTTAGAGGGGGCTTCATTAGATAAAACAGGACAACATAAAGTAACGAAGAATCACCGTGAGAAATAAAGCATATCGGTTTTACTCAAACCAAGTTGCAGTGTCTTATTCAGACATCGGGGTATAATAAACCCGTAAGCCCTTAATAATATAAATAAACAACGGCTTACGGGTTTATTATACCCCGATGTCTGAATAAGACACTGCAACTTGGTTTGAGTAAAACCGATATGCTTTATTTCTCACGGTGATTCTTCGTTACTTTATGTTTTATTCAAACCAAAATGTTGATTATGTCTTATACATGCCCTTGCATTATACGATCAAGCGGCCGAAATAATAAAATATCTACTTTATATACTGATTACAGTTAAATAAATAACAACTTTAATCAAAGCGTACTTCGATACAAACTTGTTTATATAAAGGTGTACTCGAAAATACTTTAATCAAAACATCTATTGATTAATACCGAGAAGAAAAGAAAAGCTTTTAATCATTTATCTTATGTAAAACACCGAGAGTCCTTACTGGTTAACCAATAAAAATCAACTACACTTTTTAGTTTACCCTGGATACGAACATGTAAGCAAATAAAAACGACGAAAATAAATTGAAAAAAGAAACAAGCCATCCTACACGTAATTTTGAATATAAAAAACGATTCTGCCACAATATCTCATTTAACACTCTTAGTAACTTCATTTTTTCGTAGGTTATATGCGCTATGTGTTCTTTTATGTCTAGTACAGACGCAGTATTGCCGCACACCTTTAACTACACACACCAAAGGAACTAATTCAACATTCAGATTACGAACAAAAGTGTTTGAAAAGGGAACGAGATTCACAGGAAAATAAGATACCGTGACATAAAGCATATCTTTACTTGAAAACGAACGTAATTTAAACAATAGTTTCCATTAATAATGTGTGAACATGGAAAATGTTTGCCTCTCCTTGTTCATGATGAACATTTACCGTAAATTATGACTTGTAAAATATAAGGACTATATCTACAAAGCAAAAAGTAAATTAGTAAATTATTTACTAGTTATCAAACATTCAAACACGATTTATTTAGTCGCCCATCAGCATATAAAGAAAGTTACGATCATCACTGACAAGTTACTATGATCGTGTACAAGTTACGACTATCTAATAATCAAGTTACCACTGTCATAACAAACAAAATTCTTGGAGTTACGATGATCTTCCGTAAATTTTCAATGGCTATTATTTCGGTAACAAGGTCACATATGATATTAAGAACACACACATACAACAATAGCGTACATATCAACCTAGCGGCTGAGTAATTCTTTAAAACAGTGCGTGTACACGGAGAAATTACAAAAAGACTATTTTACCTATTTTGGGCTCCGCCATGTTGGGATCACCGTAACTGCAGTTACGGTGATCAGTTTAACACCAGTGCAAGATTATTTTAACAACAACTAGTTAAAATTAAGCTGTGAACAAAAGTTTAAAAATTACCAATTTCGACAAGAGTGGTTTGCAGATTTAAATCAATCCTCGAAAGGTCTATGTTATAGAATTTACAAGACTTATTTCAAATTTAAAAGTATTTATCGATTTTGCCGTTTAATTGTTTATGTACTTTTTGTAAATTTAGATGTGGAAATTATCGTTTGCCTGTAGAGACGGGAAGGTGGCAAATTATACCAAGATCGGAAAGGCCTTATCACCTCTGCAGCTCTACATATATTGGCGATGAATTTCACTATATTATGTCATGTAATTTTTTCAACATTCTTTAGAAAGAGAAAATTTTTGACCACAGTATTGTATAAAAAATACTAACATTTTTAATCATATGTTCTCATCTGAAAATGTTGTTGAACTAGAAAAAATTGTGTAGATTTATACGATACATATCAGTGAAAGTCTGTCTTTCTGGTTAGAGGTACTTTAATACTTTTATATAGTTATTTCTTTTCACACATGCAAAACAAAATATGTATTATATATGAACTATTATTTTGTCTGTAGCTATGTACTAGTTTATGAGAATAAAATCATTCATTCACCTACTTCTGTGATCTCCCTTATATCTGCTGAATTAGCTAAAACAACCTCGAACTTTGATTAAAATATATTTGTGTAGAATAAAATCTTTTCATTCAATTTTATTCCTATTTATCGAAGTAACCTTAAAATTGATCAAATTTTGCAAGACAAGGTGATGCAGAGATTTAACTCCAAATAAATTACAAATAAAATAAAATGGTTCAAATTAACCACAAAAAATTAAAAGGGTAAAAAATAACAAACCTTAAATATTCCTCACTGGCAATCATACCACATCTCCTTATTTCTATCCTGTAAAAGCTGCAAAAAACTTGCAGAAGTCAGACAGACAGAATGATAATGAATAGTCTACCACACAAAATGCAGTGAAAACGAATTGACAATGCCATGGCAAAAAACAACCAAAAGACAAACAAAAGTATACAGAACACAACATTGAAAACTAAAGACTGAGCAACATGAACCCAATCCAAAACCGGGGGTGAGGTCAGGTGCACCGGAAGGGGAAGCAGATCCTGCCCCACATGCGACAAGCGTTGTGTTACTCCTATAAAATACGTTGGTAAGTTATATCAATCTGATAAGGCATCACACAATAGATCATTGGTAATTGCCTCAGCAACAGATGCACAAAAAATCCTCCTGCCCCTCCCCCCTCGAATATCAAATGGTCGTCCCCTCCCTAATATCTAAATATTAATGACAACCTATCTGCAGTTTTGCACAAAATGCAGAGAGTATGAAGCCAACTGTAACTATGTAATACAAAATATAATGATTTAAATCTAATGATTGAAAGTTAGATAGTTTAATGTCCCGTGAACATTTAAAGGTGGTTATTTGACTAATTTATAATGATTTTTGCTTTACGAATTCAGAGCACAGGCACTTATCTCAGAACAAAAATTTCCTATATACCTTAATATAACACAAAGTACTTAACTTGCATTTTAGAAAAATGTCAGCCGGTGGCGAAATTCCGTTATATGCCGATTCCTCGGCTGTTAACCCCACTAAAACTTGTTATGTCGTAATTCTAAATTGATTTATCTTCACAATGGTGTATAACACGCCTACTTTTGTTGTCGTAATCATTCGTTGCAATCCTACCCAAGTATGTCAATCGTAATTATTTCGTCTACCGACGCCAAATTGGAAATAAACGTCTCGCAGTAAAAGGTATCTTCCCACTCTCTTTATAAATCTCGGTTTCCGATTGGTCAAATTTTATGGGAAAGTCTAAATGATTCTCGGAGTTATCTGATCTTATTTCATTTCATACGTAAAGTCAAGAGAGAGTCTGAATGACTGTGACGTAATGGGAAAATTTGTGTCTAAAAAAGGAAACTCGTAACTTATTAGAAATACCACAAATAACACTTGTTAGATTTTTTTCACGGTATCTTATACAATTTTACTAACTGGGTGATAAGTTCTATTCAGACAAAAACTAACAGTTTTTTCTGAAACAATTTTTATAATTAATCATTTACTGCGAGTTTTGCGTTGTCCTATCCAACGTCGGTAGACGAAATAATTACGATTGACATACTTGGGTAGGATTGCTACAACAAAAAGAATTTAACAAAAAATCAAATGCCAACATGATCATTCAGCGACTTATCTGTACTATCAGAATCTAGAAGAAGAGAACTGTTGCTAGGCAGTGCAATTTGTTACTAAGTGTTTAATAATTTGTACATATCTGTACTTTCTTAAACTATCTATTCGAAGTTAAATTCAAATTTCATTAAATTTGTGGATATAATAAGGGGTCTGAGGTTGCTAAATAGATATTTTAAAATCATTAAAAAAAATATAAGTCTGTTGCCTAGGATTATGTATGTTGATAAGGAGAAAAGTGCATTGTCATATCAAGTTACAAAAAAATGTATAATCAATTTGTAAGCACTTGAAAAGGACTTGAAAGTATATTTTTAGATGCAATGCACAAAAAACTTGTGCTTATTTTCAGGGCAATACAATAATAGTGTAATTGTCCCCTTTTGTTGTTGCCTAGCAACCTTCCCTTTAGAATAAAGACATGGAAAACTGACTTTAAAAAAATGAATATGTAGGCTACAAATTATGCAAAATAAAAAGATCCAGAAAAAGCTGGTTAACTGCTCATCATACTCATCCGAGTATTTCTTTACTAAATAATTATCTGTACTAAGTTACTAAAAAAATCAACTCCGTTACTAAGGAATTCATGTATTGCTAAGCAACCATTTTATTTCAGATTGTTCGTGTATGACCCCAATGTGTGCTTGGAGTCTTGAATTTATAATACAAGGTTAATATTTAAATAAATTGGGGAATCATATATTCCTTAAAAGTAAAATAACAAAAATACCGAATTCCAAGGAAAATTCATAACGGAAAGTCCTTTACCAAATGGCAAAATCAAAAGGTCAAACACATCAAACGAATGGAAAACAACTGTCTAATTCCTGGCTTTTTATGCATTTCCTCATTTAGAAGATGGTGGATTAAACCTGGTTTTATAGCTGGCTAAACCTGTATGACAGTCGCACATAATTCCATAATATTGACAACAATGTATGAGCAAATCAACCAGACATAATAGGTAAAAATGTAAAAAAAATTGGGGTACAGCGTCAATATTGTGTTATAATCTCAATCGCTATAAAAACAAATATTTTCAACAAAGAAAAACAAAATGGCAAATAGACACTCTATAGACAAAGTACATAAGCAAAAATGATAGATTTCGAAATGTTGAAGTGCAGACAATAGTGCAAAACTATCTTTTTTAATAGTTGAATAATTTTTCTGATGTATATCCAATTTCTTGGAAAAATATGAAATAGGTTTCTCAACATTATCATCTGTTTCTTGATATAAAACGACTCCAACTCCTACATCACTTGCGTCAACTACACGTTTGAATTGTTTTTTCAAAGTCTGGAGTGATCAGAACAGAACTGTTACTTGCTATTTTCAAAAGCGTTTTGACAAGTTTCACTCCAGATGAATTTAGAATCTTTCCGTAAAAGATGAGTCAATGGTTGAAGAACAGAAGCAAAATTTAAAAACAGAATGTCCTGTAAAATTCAATCATGCCTAAATATCTCATAAGTTGTTTTTTTATTTGTAGGAGGAGGAAATTTGGTAATTGCATCCACTTGAGCCACAATAGGTTTCACTTGACCTTGGCCAACTGTATGCCCTAAATAATCAACAGTGGTCTGACAAAATTCACTTTTACCAAGATTAACAGTCAAATTTGATTGTGACAATCTATCAAATGTATCATATAAATGTGTTAAATGCTCTTCCCAGTTATCACTACATATAATAAGATCATCAATATAAGCATAACAACAGTCTAAAACTTTTATAACATTATTGATCATTCTTTGAAACGTAGCTGGAGCACTTTTCATACCAAACGGCATGACAGTATACTGAAATAAACCATCTGGTGTGACAAAAACTGATATTTCACGAGCTCTCTGTGTCAAGGGCACCTGCCAGTAACCTTTCAATAAATCGAATTTGCTCACAAATAATGCTTGCCTCATATTTTCAATACAGTCATCTATCCTTGGAATCGGATAGGAATCAGATTTTGAAACTGAATTTACTTTTCTGAAATCAGTCACGAAACGAAAGGTTTTATCTGATTTGGGCACAAGGAGACAAGGAGAGCTCCATTCACTGTTACTCGGCTCAATAATATCATTGTCAAACATATATCTAATTTCTTGTCTCATACAATCAAGTTTTAGTGAGCCGGTAAGGATGTTGCTTAATTGGAGAAGCATCGCCTACATCAACATCATGACAAACAGCAGTGGTTTTGTTTGGCACATCTGGAAAAAAGATTTTTAAAAGAAAATACCAAAGTTTTCAATTTTTTCTCTGCGATCAAAATGTGCAAGTTTTGAGTCTAAATTTTGACAAAATTCTGAATTTTTCAATCCAACTGTTTGTTCTATATTCTTTGAATCAAAAGATGGTTCAATTATATCTGGTTTGTCATGATCGTTCTCCAATTTAACCATGGCTAAAGTGGCAACTGGTTTACTCTCACCTTCATTAGTACGCTCAAAATATGGTTTTAACATATAAATATAATATGACACACTCTATTTTGTTTGCGCCGACCTGGAGTTTTTACAATATAATTCAAATCATTGATTTTACTCTCTATTGTATAAGGACCACAGTATTTAGCCTGTAAAGAATGTCCAAGGACTGGCAAAAATCAAGTACCTTATCACCAGGCTCAAAAACTCTGTCCCTGGCATCTTTATCATACCACATTTTCATCTTATTCTGAACAGTTTTTAAGTTTTTCTGAGCAATTTGACAAGCAGTATACAATTTTTCTTTAAATCTAGATACATAGTCTAGAAGATTCAAGTCAGTGTGTTCAGTAAATAAACTCATCATAGATACCAGGATTAAAATTTTGTCTTTGCGCCAGACGCGCGTTTCGTCTACAAAAGACTCATCAGTGACGCTCGAATCAAAAAGAGTTAAAAAGGCCAAATAAAGTACGAAGATGAAGAGCATTGAGGACCATTTTCCTTAACCAATTTTAAAGGTCCCCTTACAGTATGACCAAACACCAACTCAAAGGGTCTAAAACCAAGGGATTCTTGAACAGCCTCTCGGACCGCAAAAAGTAGAAAGTGAACACCATTATCCCAGTCCCTGTCAAATAGAAGACAAAAAATACTAATCATGTTCTTCAATGTTTGATGAAAACGTTCTAAGGCACATTGAGATTCTGGATGATAAGCACTTGACTTATACTGAGCAATCCCTAACTGGTAAACGACCTGCTGAAATAAACCTGACATGAAATTTGAACCCTGGTCGGACTGTATAGACTTAGGAAGTCCTACTAACGTGAAAAAGAACTTTGACAATAGTTTGTGTCTTGGTATTCCTTAACGGAATAGCCTCAGGAAAGCGAGTGGATGTACACATGATCGTCAATAAATACGCATTTCCAGTTTTGGTCTTCGGTAAAGGTCCAACGCAATCAATGAGTACTCGGCTGAAAGGTTTTTCAAAAGCTGGAATTGGCAGAAGTGGTGCTGGTGGTATTTTCTGGTTAGGCTTGCCAACAACCTGGTATATATAGCATGATTTGCAGTATTGTGTGACATCATCCTAAAGTCTGGACCAGTAAAAATGCTGCAAGATCTTAAGGCAAGTCTTACTTATACCTAACTGTCTAGCCAAGGGGGTGTCATGGGCAAGACCAATAATTTCTTGCCTATAACCTTTAGGCACCACCACTTGGTATACCACTCTCCATTTCTCCTCTGGGATAGCATCAGGGGGCCTCCATTTCCGCATTAAAATGCCATCTTGATGGTAGTAGCATTCGGCCATTTTGTCTGCTTCCTCCTGTGATTGGGCCTTCTTGCGGAGCTGAAGAACCTCAGGGTATTTATTTTGCTCTTCCACAAACTTTCTTTTGTCTAATGAATGGCTGTTCACGTCTGACCATGGCATAATTACAGGTTTGTTAGTACTATGTGGTCTTGCTATGGCCTTTTCTGAGCTACCGGGACCTTCAATGTCGGCAAGGAAAGTGTCAGAAAGATCCATATAATCATGGTCTTCTTGTAAATCCTCATTTTGTTGTTTTCTTGCCATAGCCCTAGAAACAACACAAGCTGGATACAGTTCAGCATCATCTTCATGTGATTTAACATCAAACACCGGTTCACTGGTAGCAATTGGTTCAGCAACCACTTTGTTCCTAGTTAGATCATTTCCTGGCAATAATGAAACACTCTCAACAGGGAGATAAGGACGAACACCCACAACAACTGGTCCAGTAATTAAATCCGTCTAGATAAATACGATGGAGGGGAACATTAATACAACCTAACTCCACACCCTGTAAAAAAACGGAGGCACAAACAGAAGTCTCCTCGGACAAAGGCAACATTAAAATCTTAATGGGCTGAGGAGTAGTATTATCAACAATAGAAACAAACCCATCACCATAAAGGGTTTATAATCCTTCATGTAATCGACAAAAACTGGACTTAAAAGCCTGACTCTCAGGACATTCCAACTTATTGAAAACAAGGGGTGTCGTACAAGCATTTGACTTGGGTTTATTATCTCTTTTATTCTTCTTCTGGAGTCTAAAACAATCAGCCATCATGTGACCATTTTTCTTACAATAAGCACAAGTTAGTGACTTCTTCTCAAACGGATCAGATTTTGGACTAGACATATCATAACTAGACTGACTCTTAATCTGTGCAACAGGCTTGCTATCAGTTCGCTTAGTACTTTGATATGTGTAATTTCCGCTCGAAGTATTAAAATTTTGACCTTTGAAACTTCTTTTATGCGAAAAGGTATAATTATCGGAAACAACAGCTGCATCTTGCAATGTCTCAACAGTTTTGTCATCTAAATGTGTTATTAAGTCTAAATGAACACAAATGCTTGAACTCTTCTAATAACATCAATTGTCTTATTTTATCAAAATTGTTATCTATTTTCTTTGACGTAAGCCATTTATCAAATAGATCTTCTTTTTCCCTAGCAAATTCAACATAGGTTTGTAATTCAAACTTTTTATAAGACCTAATTTTCTGTCTATATGCTTCTGGCACTAGCTCATAAGCTTTCAAAACTTCCTGTTATAGGTTACAATACACCATTAGATTTTATGGGCGCAGCCATTTTATGAGCATAACATGGTATTCAGAATTAAGAGTATAGCTAATCCTGATTGGTTGATATGTGCGCCCGTTATTTTTTGTTATTAGAGACTTCGTGCATTCTGCATTATACCAAAGGCCAAATAAATTATTTTCCTTAGCCCTAACGGAACTGAGATGTCTTTTAAACGCTGGGATGAGACACGCATTTTTAAGTGCAAAATTGATAGGCATGGGAGATAAGTACAAATTATGCTAAGAAAAGCAACGCGAACCTATATTTTTTGGACCAAAAATACTGTCCTAATAACTGTTCTTTAATTCTAGCAAGGTTTTGTTTAAAAATAAACTTTCTAAAGTCTGTATCTCGAAAAGGCTATCATTGTCGCCTATGGGGAAATTAATTGTTTGTTTCAATCTATAGACGGGTTTATCTATAATTGACCTAGAAAACATGGGCGCATCCATTAACCTCTCACGTGACCGATCCGCCATTACAACCGTGAAAAATAACGCACGTGTATTGATCAAAACATTATCGGTTTTCTGTTTACATTTGTATTTCCTTCATTTTCTTATTTATTTCACTATGGATACTGCCGAAAGTTAAAAAAAAGGTGGAGGCATTTCTTGTGCATTTAATAGTTGTAAAAATAATCGTAGAAAATTTCAGATGTGGAAAAATCAATAAATAAAATATGTGAATTATACAAGTTGTGCCGACTGCATGCAATCCGTTTTTTTTTTAATAAAACTTGTTATGAAAGTAAAATTACACTGGCAGACGAATGTTGACACATCGTCAAACAACTGTCAAAAAAAATTTAATTATCTATGAAAATTAATCCGATGACTACAGTGCATCTGCCTCTGTTTGTATTGAAGATCTACAGATGCGGATCCAGGATTTTGAAAGGGGGTGGGGGCGGGTCCCCAAACAAGACACAATTTGTAGTGGAAGCGGTAAAAAGTATGGATTAGCCATGAAATAAGCTTCATAAGGGGCCCGGGCACCCCCTCAATCCATTCCTGCACATTTATTGCAGATCAGCTGTTGCTCGATCGTACTGATGAGGTTAACACTTAGTTTGATGTTTGGATATTTGGGATGGCGCTTCCATATTTCGAAAAGTAAGGCTTGTAAACTATTTTATTCATGGATGCCAGTTCTTGCTGAAAAACTTAAAGGTTTTACAAACAGCAGCATCCAAAGACAAATCCCAGCAAAACTTACTATTAAGGGCACTTCTCTATAAACCTCGTCTTAATGGTCCATATATGAAGGCATGTGTGCTTAAAGTATATATTCACTTTGCTGTCTTTATACGACGTATACAGTATTTTCTGTTGAAACTTGATTTGAACTTTCCTCAGTCGATTATTCTGTGCATGAATCATAAAATTTTACACATTAGAAAGGATTTTTCAAAGGTTTTGGTAATCAAATAGTTTACTAGAACCTACGGAAGCGTAGCCATAAACCGACAACCCGAAATTCCGACAGTTCAGTAGTCTGATGGTCCAATATACATCCCTAATGTAATACTGCAATACTGTATTTCATTGTATTATATACATCGGAGACTTGTAAAGGAGTCTAATACAGATTCAGGATGAAAATATACGAGACCTCTGTTTTGGGGTGGTGGGGCGGGCCGGAGCATGATGTTATACTATGCATACTAGTAGTTTTATGTCAAGTAATTTTTCTGCAAAAGAAATTGGAATCGAACACCTAATAACTGTATAACAGGGGCCGTGAAAGTTCAAAACATCTTCGTACCAATTAAATCGCAAAGTAAAGTCTACATATGTCACATATGGCCTGACGCACTGATAGCATATAGAGCAATTCATGCGGAGACAAAAGTGATACGAAAACGTCACTCAATTTTGAGCGGTATACGTGAGTCGAACCACAAGCAAAAAAAGTTTATCATCAAACAGTACACGTCTATAGGTATATTTTTTTCAGAAGATGTAAGTAACCGCGCGCTGGAGAAAACGGGCTGTCGAATTATAGGACCGTCGGATTAGAGGATTGTTGAATTTTAGGACTGCCTCATTATAGGTCTGACCACAGAAATTTCTATGAGTTTGATAAAATTGCACCTGGTTTTTCTGTTTACATTCGAACCGGCAAGACAATTTATTTTTATTTATGTATGTTTAATAAAAATCAATATAATGATTACCAAATGATTCTAATCGATATATAACCTGGGATTGGTATTCGTATATCAAGTTATGTCCCGGGTGTAACGTATCAAATACTAGTACCGTGAGTTATATTTTAAGGACACGACACCTGGCCTGCAATACACTTATTATTTTATTGTCCATTCCTTATCTAATCACTTTATTACTTATTCCTTAAATTTTCCGAGGTCAAGTACGCTTCACATTCTTGTGTTTACGTTAATTATATGCGGTCTGGGAAATAAATGTATATCTTGTTTACATTTTTTTCACGGTTGTAATGGCAGATCGCTACTACGACGACGCCTAGGAGTCGCGTCACAAACTAAGGCAGATAATTGGAAAAACCCGTCTATACAGCGTCGACATTTCTTTATCATAGTGCTCAAAAAGTGTCAAAAACAGTAATTTTAATTGATATTTGATGTGAAACCGTATTTCATGGTGACAAATGAATTATTGATTAACTAGTTTTTAAGCTATAGTCTGTTTCATATTTGTATTGCGTTTTACCTTAGAAACAAGGGTGGGTTCGACTTTTGACTTACTGTGGAGAGAATATGTCATTTTCTGAACTTCTGCTGATTTGTTTGAAAAAAGCACGTACACGTCTAGAGTTTGGATATACAAATCGATTTTTAAACATGACAATCTCGATCCAAGTGCTGTTATCGAAATGACCAAATTCAGTGAAAATGTACAGAAATGATCCTCCGAACATTCAAATGTTCACTGAATGGCAGACTATAAAGATTAGAATAGGCATGACATTTTGTAGTTAACGAATAGCTTTCGATGTTTAAACACAAATATTTACACATTTTCATATTTTGAAATGCTATAGTCTGTTTCAAAAATGTACTTTTATACGAAAATGATTTCATTTAAAACTGTTGTTCAAAATTCACCGTAGTAGTTACATATTGGATCGGGTTTGGTATCAATATAATCAGTACTTGATGACATATAAAGAATCATTGGAGAAAGTGGACATTATCTTCAGGCCCTTTTAAGCAGTACCGCATTTACTCAAAAATCAGAAATTTTTTTCACATTTTTGACTGGGGTCACCTCTGATAAAAAATTGTGAAAATTCAGAGAGTAATGCCAGAACGTTTTGAAGATGATTTTTGTGTGGCATATATATTTGTGCATCTAACGAACTATGAATTGCATGATTCTAGAAAGTATTAAATACCGTATAGGTTACAATACACCATTAGATTTTATGGGCGCAGCCATTTAATGAGCATAAATTGGTATTCAGAATTAAGAGTATAGCTAATCCTGATTGGTTGATATGTGCGCCCGTTATTTTTTGTTATTAGAGACTTCGTGCATTCTGCATTATACCAAAGGCCAAATAAATTATTTTCCTTAGCCCTAACGGAACTGAGATGTCTTTTAAACGCTGGGATGAGACACGCATTTTTAAGTGCAAAATTGATAGGCATGGGAGATAAGTACAAATTATGCTAAGAAAAGCAACGCGAACCTATATTTTTTGGACCAAAAAATACTGTCCTAATAACTTTTCTTTAATTCTAGCAAGGTTTTGTTTAAAAAATAAACTTTCTAAAGTCTGTATCTCGAAAAAGGCTATCATTGTCGCCTATGGGGAAATTAATTGTTTGTTTCAATCTATAGACGGGTTTATCTATAATTGACCTAGAAAACATGGGCGCATCCATTAACCTCTCACGTGACCGATCCGCCATTACAACCGTGAAAAATAACGCACGTGTATTGATCAAAACATTATCGGTTTTCTGTTTACATTTGTATTTCCTTCATTTTCTTATTTATTTCACTATGGATACTGCCGAAAGTTAAAAAAAAGGTGGAGGCATTTCTTGTGCATTTAATAGTTGTAAAAATAATCGTAGAAAATTTCAGATGTGGAAAAAATCAATAAATAAAATATGTGAATTATACAAGTTGTGCCGACTGCATGCAATCCGTTTTTTTTTTAATAAAACTTGTTATGAAAGTAAAATTACACTGGCAGACGAATGTTGACACATCGTCAAACAACTGTCAAAAAAAATTTAATTATCTATGAAAATTAATCCGATGACTACAGTGCATCTGCCTCTGTTTGTATTGAAGATCTACAGATGCGGATCCAGGATTTTGAAAGGGGTGGGGGCGGGTCCCCAAACAAGACACAATTTGTAGTGGAAGCGGTAAAAAGTATGGATTAGCCATGAAATAAGCTTCATAAGGGGCCCGGGCACCCCCTCAATCCATTCCTGCACATTTATTGCAGATCAGCTGTTGCTCGATCGTACTGATGAGGTTAACACTTAGTTTGATGTTTGGATATTTGGGATGGCGCTTCCATATTTCGAAAAGTAAGGCTTGTAAACTATTTTATTCATGGATGCCAGTTCTTGCTGAAAAACTTAAAGGTTTTACAAACAGCAGCATCCAAAGACAAATCCCAGCAAAACTTACTATTAAGGGCACTTCTCTATAAACCTCGTCTTAATGGTCCATATATGAAGGCATGTGTGCTTAAAGTATATATTCACTTTGCTGTCTTTATACGACGTATACAGTATTTTCTGTTGAAACTTGATTTGAACTTTCCTCAGTCGATTATTCTGTGCATGAATCATAAAATTTTACACATTAGAAAGGATTTTTCAAAGGTTTTGGTAATCAAATAGTTTACTAGAACCTACGGAAGCGTAGCCATAAACCGACAACCCGAAATTCCGACAGTTCAGTAGTCTGATGGTCCAATATACATCCCTAATGTAATACTGCAATACTGTATTTCATTGTATTATATACATCGGAGACTTGTAAAGGAGTCTAATACAGATTCAGGATGAAAATATACGAGACCTCTGTTTTGGGGTGGTGGGGCGGGCCGAAGCATGATGTTATACTATGCATACTAGTAGTTTTATGTCAAGTAATTTTTCTGCAAAAGAAATTGGAATCGAACACCTAATAACTGTATAACAGGGGCCGTGAAAGTTCAAAACATCTTCGTACCAATTAAATCGCAAAGTAAAGTCTACATATGTCACATATGGCCTGACGCACTGATAGCATATAGAGCAATTCATGCGGAGACAAAAGTGATACGAAAACGTCACTCAATTTTGAGCGGTATACGTGAGTCGAACCACAAGCAAAAAAAGTTTATCATCAAACAGTACACGTCTATAGGTATATTTTTTTCAGAAGATGTAAGTAACCGCGCGCTGGAGAAAACGGGCTGTCGAATTATAGGACCGTCGGATTAGAGGATTGTTGAATTTTAGGACTGCCTCATTATAGGTCTGACCACAGAAATTTCTATGAGTTTGATAAAATTGCACCTGGTTTTTCTGTTTACATTCGAACCGGCAAGACAATTTATTTTTATTTATGTATGTTTAATAAAAATCAATATAATGATTACCAAATGATTCTAATCGATATATAACCTGGGATTGGTATTCGTATATCAAGTTATGTCCCGGTGTAACGTATCAAATACTAGTACCGTGAGTTATATTTTAAGGACACGACACCTGGCCTGCAATACACTTATTATTTTATTGTCCATTCCTTATCTAATCACTTTATTACTTATTCCTTAAATTTTCCGAGGTCAAGTACGCTTCACATTCTTGTGTTTACGTTAATTATATGCGGTCTGGGAAATAAATGTATATCTTGTTTACATTTTTTTCACGGTTGTAATGGCAGATCGCTACTACGACGACGCCTAGGAGTCGCGTCACAAACTAAGGCAGATAATTGGAAAAACCCGTCTATACAGCGTCGACATTTCTTTATCATAGTGCTCAAAAAGTGTCAAAAACAGTAATTTTAATTGATATTTGATGTGAAACCGTATTTCATGGTGACAAATGAATTATTGATTAACTAGTTTTTAAGCTATAGTCTGTTTCATATTTGTATTGCGTTTTACCTTAGAAACAAGGGTGGGTTCGACTTTTGACTTACTGTGGAGAGAATATGTCATTTTCTGAACTTCTGCTGATTTGTTTGAAAAAAGCACGTACACGTCTAGAGTTTGGATATACAAATCGATTTTTAAACATGACAATCTCGATCCAAGTGCTGTTATCGAAATTACCAAATTCAGTGAAAATGTACAGAAATGATCCCCTCCGAACATTCAAATGTTCACTCGAATGGCAGACTATAAAGATTAGAATAGGCATGACATTTTGTAGTTAACGAATAGCTTTCGATGTTTAAACACAAATATTTACACATTTTTCATATTTTGAAATGCTATAGTCTGTTTCAAAAATGTACTTTTATACGAAAATGATTTCATTTAAAACTGTTGTTCAAAATTCACCGTAGTAGTTACATATTGGATCGGGTTTGGTATCAATATAATCAGTACTTGATGACATATAAAGAATCATTGGAGAAAGTGGACATTATCTTCAGGCCCTTTTAAGCAGTACCGCATTTACTCAAAAAATCAGAAATTTTTTTTCACATTTTTTGACTGGGGTCACCTCTGATAAAAAATTGTGAAAATTCAGAGAGTAATGCCAGAACGTTTTGAAGATGATTTTTGTGTGGCATATATATTTGTGCATCTAACGAACTATGAATTGCATGATTCTAGAAAGTATTAAATACCGTATAGGTTACAATACACCATTAGATTTTATGGGCGCAGCCATTTAATGAGCATAAATTGGTATTCAGAATTAAGAGTATAGCTAATCCTGATTGGTTGATATGTGCGCCCGTTATTTTTTGTTATTAGAGACTTCGTGCATTCTGCATTATACCAAAGGCCAAATAAATTATTTTCCTTAGCCCTAACGGAACTGAGATGTCTTTTAAACGCTGGGATGAGACACGCATTTTTAAGTGCAAAATTGATAGGCATGGGAGATAAGTACAAATTATGCTAAGAAAAGCAACGCGAACCTATATTTTTTGGACCAAAAAATACTGTCCTAATAACTTTTCTTTAATTCTAGCAAGGTTTTGTTTAAAAAATAAACTTTCTAAAGTCTGTATCTCGAAAAAGGCTATCATTGTCGCCTATGGGGAAATTAATTGTTTATTTCAATCTATACAGCGTCGACATTTCTTTATCATAGTGCTCAAAAAGTGTCAAAAACAGTAATTTTACTTGATATTTGATGTGAAACCGTATTTCATGGTGACAAATGAATTATTGATTAACTAGTTTTTAAGCTATAGTCTGTTTCATATTTGTATTGCGTTTTACCTTAGAAACAAGGGTGGGTTCGACTTTTGACTTACTGTGGAGAGAATATGTCATTTTCTGAACTTCTGCTGATTTGTTTGAAAAAAGCACGTACACGTCTAGAGTTTGGATATACAAATCGATTTTTAAACATGACAATCTCGATCCAAGTGCTGTTATCGAAATGACCAAATTCAGTGAAAATGTACAGAAATGATCCCCTCCGAACATTCAAATGTTCACTCGAATGGCAGACTATAAAGATTAGAATAGGCATGACATTTTGTAGTTAACGAATAGTTTTCGATGTTTAAACACAAATATTTACACATTTTTCATATTTTGAAATGCTATAGTCTGTTTCAAAAATGTACTTTTATACGAAAATGGTTTCATTTAAAACTGTTGTTCAAAATTCACCGTAGTAGTTACATATTGGATCGGGTTTGGTATCAATATAATCAGTACTTGATGACATATAAAGAATCATTGGAGAAAGTGGACATTATCTTCAGGCCCTGTCAAGCAGTACCGCATTTACTCAAAAATTCAGAAATTTTTTTTCACATTTTTTGACTGGGGTCACCTCTGATAAAAAATTGTGAAAATTCAGAGAGTAATGCCACAACGTTTTGAAGATGATTTTTGTGTGGCATATATATTTGTGCATCTAACGAACTATGAATTGCATGATTCTAGAAAGTATTAAATACCGTATACAGCGTCGACATTTCTTTATCATAGTGCTCAAAAAGTGTCAAAAACAGTAATTTTACTTGATATTTGATGTGAAACCGTATTTCATGGTGACAAATGAATTATTGATTAACTAGACATTTCTTTTAAGCTATAGTCTGTTTCATATTTGTATTGCGTTTTACCTTAGAAACAAGGGTGGGTTCGACTTTTGACTTACTGTGGAGAGAATATGTCATTTTCTGAACTTCTGCTGATTTGTTTGAAAAAAGCACGTACACGTCTAGAGTTTGGATATACAAATCGATTTTTAAACATGACAATCTCGATCCAAGTGCTGTTATCGAAATGACCAAATTCAGTGAAAATGTACAGAAATGATCCCCTCCGAACATTCAAATGTTCACTCGAATGGCAGACTATAAAGATTAGAATAGGCATGACATTTTGTAGTTAACGAATAGCTTTCGATGTTTAAACACAAATATTTACACATTTTCATATTTTGAAATGCTATAGTCTGTTTCAAAAATGTACTTTTATACGAAAATGGTTTCATTTAAAACTGTTGTTCAAAATTCACCGTAGTAGTTACATATTGGATCGGGTTTGGTATCAATATAATCAGTACTTGATGACATATAAAGAATCATTGGAGAAAGTGGACATTATCTTCAGGCCCTTTTAAGCAGTACCGCATTTACTCAAAAAATCAGAAATTTTTTTTTCACATTTTTTGACTGGGGTCACCTCTGATAAAAAATTGTGAAAATTCAGAGAGTAATGCCAGAACGTTTTGAAGATGATTTTTGTGTGGCATATATATTTGTGCATCTAACGAACTATGAATTGCATGATTCTAGAAAGTATTAAATACCGTATAGGTTACAATACACCATTAGATTTTATGGGCGCAGCCATTTAATGAGCATAAATTGGTATTCAGAATTAAGAGTATAGCTAATCCTGATTGGTTGATATGTGCGCCCGTTATTTTTTGTTATTAGAGACTTCGTGCATTCTGCATTATACCAAAGGCCAAATAAATTATTCTCCTTAGCCCTAACGAAACTGAGATGTCTTTTAAACGCTGGGATGAGACACGCATTTTTAAGTGCAAAATTGATAGGCATGGGAGATAAGTACAAATTATGCTAAGAAAAGCAACGCGAACCTATAGTTTTTGGACCAAAAAATACTGTCCTAATAACTTTTCTTTAATTCTAGCAAGGTTTTGTTTAGAAAAAATAAACTTTCTAAAGTCTGTATCTCGAAAAAGGCTATCATTGTCGCCTATGGGGAAATTAATTGTTTATTTCAATCTATACAGCGTCGACATTTCTTTATCATAGTGCTCAAAAAGTGTCAAAAACAGTAATTTTACTTGATATTTGATGTGAAACCGTATTTCATGGTGACAAATGAATTATTGATTAACTAGTTTTTAAGCTATAGTCTGTTTCATATTTGTATTGCGTTTTACCTTAGAAACAAGGGTGGGTTCGACTTTTGACTTACTGTGGAGAGAATATGTCATTTTCTGAACTTCTGCTGATTTGTTTGAAAAAAGCACGTACACGTCTAGAGTTTGGATATACAAATCGATTTTTAAACATGACAATCTCGATCCAAGTGCTGTTATCGAAATGACCAAATTCAGTGAAAATGTACAGAAATGATCCCCTCCGAACATTCAAATGTTCACTCGAATGGCAGACTATAAAGATTAGAATAGGCATGACATTTTGTAGTTAACGAATAGCTTTCGATGTTTAAACACAAATATTTACACATTTTTCATATTTTGAAATGCTATAGTCTGTTTCAAAAATGTACTTTTATACGAAAATGGTTTCATTTAAAACTGTTGTTCAAAATTCACCGTAGTAGTTACATATTGGATCGGGTTTGGTATCAATATAATCAGTACTTGATGACATATAAAGAATCATTGGAGAAAGTGGACATTATCTTCAGGCCCTGTTAAGCAGTACCGCATTTACTCAAAAATCAGAAATTTTTTTCACATTTTTGACTGGGGTCACCTCTGATAAAAATTGTGAAAATTCAGAGAGTAATGCCAGAACGTTTTGAAGATGATTTTTGTGTGGCATATATATTTGTGCATCTAACGAACTATGAATTGCATGATTCTAGAAAGTATTAAATACCGTATAGGTTACAATACACCATTAGATTTTATGGGCGCAGCCATTTAATGAGCATAAATTGGTATTCAGAATTAAGAGTATAGCTAATCCTGATTGGTTGATATGTGCGCCCGTTATTTTTTGTTATTAGAGACTTCGTGCATTCTGCATTATACCAAAGGCCAAATAAATTATTCTCCTTAGCTCTAACGGAACTGAGATGTCTTTTAAACGCTGGGATGAGACACGCATTTTTAAGTGCAAAATTGATAGGCATGGGAGATAAGTACAAATTATGCTAAGAAAAGCAACGCGAACCTATATTTTTTGGACCAAAAAATACTGTCCTAATAACTTTTCTTTAATTCTAGCAAGGTTTTGTTTAAAAAATAAACTTTCTAAAGTCTGTATCTCGAAAAAGGCTATCATTGTCGCCTATGGGGAAATTAATTGTTTATTTCAATCTATACAGCGTCGACATTTCTTTATCATAGTGCTCAAAAAGTGTCAAAAACAGTAATTTTACTTGATATTTGATGTGAAACCGTATTTCATGGTGACAAATGAATTATTGATTAACTAGTTTTTAAGCTATAGTCTGTTTCATATTTGTATTGCGTTTTACCTTAGAAACAAGGGTGGGTTCGACTTTTGACTTACTGTGGAGAGAATATGTCATTTTCTGAACTTCTGCTGATTTGTTTGAAAAAAGCACGTACACGTCTAGAGTTTGGATATACAAATCGATTTTTAAACATGACAATCTCGATCCAAGTGCTGTTATCGAAATGACCAAATTCAATGAAAATGTACAGAAATGATCCCCTCCGAACATTCAAATGTTCACTCGAATGGCAGACTATAAAGATTAGAATAGGCATGACATTTTGTAGTTAACGAATAGCTTTCGATGTTTAAACACAAATATTTACACATTTTTCATATTTTGAAATGCTATAGTCTGTTTCAAAAATGTACTTTTATACGAAAATGGTTTCATTTAAAACTGTTGTTCAAAATTCACCGTAGTAGTTACATATTGGATCGGGTTTGGTATCAATATAATCAGTACTTGATGACATATAAAGAATCATTGGAGAAAGTGGACATTATCTTCAGGCCCTTTTAAGCAGTACCGCATTTACTCAAAAAATCAGAAATTTTTTTTTCACATTTTTTGACTGGGGTCACCTCTGATAAAAAATTGTGAAAATTCAGAGAGTAATGCCAGAACGTTTTGAAGATGATTTTTGTGTGGCATATATATTTGTGCATCTAACGAACTATGAATTGCATGATTCTAGAAAGTATTAAATACCGTATAGGTTACAATACACCATTAGATTTTATGGGCGCAGCCATTTAATGAGCATAAATTGGTATTCAGAATTAAGAGTATAGCTAATCCTGATTGGTTGATATGTGCGCCCGTTATTTTTTGTTATTAGAGACTTCGTGCATTCTGCATTATACCAAAGGCCAAATAAATTATTCTCCTTAGCTCTAACGGAACTGAGATGTCTTTTAAACGCTGGGATGAGACACGCATTTTTAAGTGCAAAATTGATAGGCATGGGAGATAAGTACAAATTATGCTAAGAAAAGCAACGCGAACCTATATTTTTTGGACCAAAAAATACTGTCCTAATAACTTTTCTTTAATTCTAGCAAGGTTTTGTTTAAAAAATAAACTTTCTAAAGTCTGTATCTCGAAAAAGGCTATCATTGTCGCCTATGGGGAAATTAATTGTTTATTTCAATCTATACAGCGTCGACATTTCTTTATCATAGTGCTCAAAAAGTGTCAAAAACAGTAATTTTACTTGATATTTGATGTGAAACCGTATTTCATGGTGACAAATGAATTATTGATTAACTAGTTTTTAAGCTATAGTCTGTTTCATATTTGTATTGCGTTTTACCTTAGAAAGAAGGGTGGGTTCGACTTTTGACTTACTGTGGAGAGAATATGTCATTTTCTGAACTTCTGCTGATTTGTTTGAAAAAAGCACGTACACGTCTAGAGTTTGGATATACAAATCGATTTTTAAACATGACAATCTCGATCCAAGTGCTGTTATCGAAATTACCAAATTCAGTGAAAATGTACAGAAATGATCCCCTCCGAACATTCAAATGTTCACTCGAATGGCAGACTATAAAGATTAGAATAGGCATGACATTTTGTAGTTAACGAATAGCTTTCGATGTTTAAACACAAATATTTACACATTTTTCATATTTTGAAATGCTATAGTCTGTTTCAAAATGTACTTTTATATGAAAATGGTTTCATTTAAAACTGTTGTTCAAAATTCACCGTAGTAGTTACATATTGGATCGGGTTTGGTATCAATATAATCAGTACTTGATGACATATAAAGAATCATTGGAGAAAGTGGACATTATCTTCAGGCCCTTTTTAGCAGTACCGCATTTACTCAAAAATCAGAAATTTTTTTCACATTTTTGACTGGGGTCACCTCTGATAAAAATTGTGAAAATTTAGAGAGTAATGCCAGAACGTTTTGAAGATGATTTTTGTGTGGCATATATATTTGTGCATCTAACGAACTATGAATTGCATGATTCTAGAAAGTATTAAATACCGTATACAGCGTCGACATTTCTTTATCATAGTGCTCAAAAGTGTCAAAACAGTAATTTTACTTGATATTTGATGTGAAACCGTATTTCATGGTGACAAATGAATTATTGATTAACTAGTTTTAAGCTATAGTCTGTTTCATATTTGTATTGCGTTTTACCTTAGAAAGAAGGGTGGGTTCGACTTTTGACTTACTGTGGAGAAAATATGTCATTTTCTGAACTTCTGCTGATTTGTTTGAAAAAGCACGTAGACGTCTAGAGTTCGGATATACAAATCGATTTTTAAACATGACAATCTCGATCCAAGTGCTGTTATCGAATTACCAAATTCAGTGAAAATGTACAGAAATGATCCCCTCCGAACATTCAAATGTTCACTCGAATGGCAGACTATAAAGATTAGAATAGGCATGACATTTTGTAGTTAACGAATAGCTTTCGATGTTTAAACACAAATATTTACACATTTTTCATATTTTGAAATGCTATAGTCTGTTTCAAAAATGTACTTTTATACGAAAATGGTTTCATTTAAAAGTGTTGCTCAAAATTCACCGTAGTAGTTACATATTGGATCGGGTTTGGTATCAATATATTCAGTACTTGATGACATATAAAGAATCATTGGAGAAAGTGGACATTATCTTCAGGCCCTTTTAGCAGTACCGCATTTACTCAAAAATCAGAAATTTTTTTCACATTTTTGACTGGGGTCACCTCTCATAAAAATTGTGAAAATTCAGAGAGTAATGCCAGAACGTTTTGAAGATGATTTTGTGTGGCATATATATTTGTGCATCTAACGAACTATGAATTGCATGATTCTAGAAAGTATTAAATACCGTATAGGTTACATTACACTATTAGATTTTATGGGCGCAGCCATTTTATGAGCATAACATGGTATTCAGAATTAAGAGTATAGCTAATCCTGATTGGTTGATATGTGCGCCCGTTATTTTTTATTATTAGAGACTTCGTGCATTCTGCATTATACCAAAGGCCAAATAAATTATTTTCCTTAGCCCTAACGGAACTGAGATGTCTTTTAAACGCTGGGATGAGACACGCATTTTTAAGTGCAAAATTGATAGGCATGGGAGATAAGTACAAATTATGCTAAGAAAAGCAACGCGAACCTATATTTTTTGGACCAAAAAATACTGTCCTAATAACTTTTCTTTAATTCTAGCAAGGTTTTGTTTAAAAAATAAACTTTCTAAAGTCTGTATCTCGAAAAAGGCTATCATTGTCGCCTATGGGGAAATTAATTGTTTATTTCAATCTATACCGTGTCATAATCAGAACTTTTTTCTGATGAAAGAGCTGAGTAAATTTCAGCGGCCTTGCTCTCAAAAACACTTTGGAGCATTGTAGTCCAATAAGGCTTTGGCCATTTCAAATTTTGAGCAATTTTCTCAAACTGTGGAAAAAATTTATCAACTATTTTTTTCACAAAATTTGGGAACCAAACGTATATTTTTTGAGGCATCAAAATATTCTGATTTTGACACTACTTTAGTGTTGCTTTCTTCCTTGACCATTTCAATTGTTAATTTCTCCATCTCTAACCTTTCCCTCATATCAAGTTCTGCCTACTTTCTTCTTTTTCCAATTGTTTTAATTTCACTTCATTTTCCAATTGTTTTAATTTAAATTCATCTTCCTTTTCTAATTGTTTTAATTGAAGTTCATGTTCTAATTCAAGCTGTTTTAATATGATAGCATCAACATTTTCGATCTTGAGTTCAAGAGCTTCTTCCCTAAAAATTTCTGAGTCAACTAAATTGTCTATTACCAATTTTTTTATAATTTGTTTTCTCATAGATACTCTAAAATCTATTTGTAGATGTTTAGCAAGCAACACTAATTCCTCTTTCTTTAGTTTATCAAACCCTTCCAGATCTGGCGTTTTTTTAAATTTGCTAGCATGAAATGCCATTTTGTTGAATTTTGTTGGCTAATTCTGACTAAATAAAAATACTGAAAGTTTTTTTATTAATCTTATATTAACGTTATCCCGGACGAGCCCCCAATTTCTGTTACGGCCAGAAATTACCTTTAAATTGTAGCCAACAAAAGACAAAAATCAAAAATAAATTCAACAAGATTTATTATACAATTTACAAGAAATATTATACAAATTGAAATGTAAACTTAACTGTTATAATATATGTCCGATCCTTTGTCTTTTCTTTATCCGGAATTCTTCTCTTAACTGTACGGAATGCAATGGAATATATATGCCCAAAAAGTTCACAATCTAGTATGATGTTGTTCGTAAATCAAAGTGTCAATCCAACAACTCCAGAGATCTTCTGAGAATACAAGTATATTAATGTCTGATAAGTCTAATTTCGGTGTCTGTATGTATATAGTTGTCACGGAAACTTCTAGAACATTGTAGAAGAAAAACTCCTAGAAAACTGTACAAGGGAAACTTCTAGAATAATGTAGAAGTTTAAATTACGCATCGTAGATTATGATCATTCCGGAATTATAATGGAAGTCAAATAGAAAGTTCTAATCATTCCATCAGTATCTATGATTGTTGCAGTGACTTATAAACTGCACAATTATAATATTATTTTGTAAACAACTATAACCCAATTATGTTATGTAAACATCTTATAAGGCCAAAAAAACAAATTAGGCCAAGTTAAATAATCATTATAATTACAATCTCATAACAATGAACTACTTGTGAAGTTAATACGGAATATTGATCTATTTTAGAAAAAGGACGAAACGTTCTTTGACAACCCTGGTTCATCAACTTTCTGCTCAGACACTGGTGACGTTTTATAAAAGTCTGAGTAGCAGCTACAAGCTCTTGAATACCGGATGATTTGGGAAATGTATATCCCATATGCAGGTGAAGTTGGTATATTGCTGCTAAAGTGGGGGAAATTTATGATTTCAAAATTAAAATCATCTCGTTTGTCATAGATTCTGGTACTGAGATGACCGCTTATTTCAAATTCGAGGTATAAGTCTAAAAATGAGGCGGAGAAAGCCGTGTCTGTTGTTTCTTTAATTTCTACTTCTGGAGGATATATTAATGGAATCCAATCAGAAAAGTTTGGATTGATTGTTAATGGAAAGAACATCATCAATAGATCTGAATGTGAAATTAAATGATCTGGCTTCTTTGATCTTCTTGTTTTTGATAAGTGACCGAAGGAACTCCGACTCATATGAAAATAAGAAGAGGTCGGCAAGGAGAGGAGAGTTAAAAATATTTCATTGAGAAATTGAGCTCAAAAACTGTTAAAATCTATATTTGTGTAGGGGCCACACATTTACATTTTTGAATGCTTACTCAATTTTATTTTTTCAAATATTTCTTTGTACCTACATATCAAGAATGCAATAAGGGGCAATGAAATTGCTAGCCAGAAGTTTAGATAAAGGCAATTAAATGTAATGTAAATTTTAAGAGTTTTCAAAATTCAAAAATCCTACTATTTCAGGTTGCCATAGCAACGCTTCAAGATATTTTTAATTGTTCAATACTGTGCACATTATATCAAGGCAAGAAATCCTCTTTACGATATAAGTGTTGAGAAATGACCTTTTTACAGTATTGATTTCCTGCTTAACTTTTAAAAATGCACATTTTACCACGTTTTTTGGGTGTTTTTTCTACAAGTATCTCAGGAAATGAAATTTGTTGCCATGGAAATAAGTGAATTTGAAAAAAAATATACCATTTTCATCTTTTTGTGTTACATCACTTGCAACACATCATTAAACACCAATTTAAAAAAAATTACATTCCAATCAAAGCTAAGTGCTTGCTGACATGGCCTCTTTAAAGGCTGAAGTTTGGAACTCATGATATAAACATATATAATAATCTCTACGGCAGAATTCTCCTCTCGTATAAATCTGATGCTTTTTAATTGCGGTTTCCTTTTCCGAATTATGTCTTCTTCTAATTGCTGCTGCATTAGTACTTTGCAAATTAATGTAGGTAGTGGATTTAGATACAATTATTTTATCTGACTAAATAGCTTCATGTTTTAAAATGTGCTATATTAAATGACTTTAAACTCCGCCAGTGTAAACTGCCGGTCCCAGCTAGTCCGCATAAAGGAGGAGGGAAGTCATTTTTTTTAATTGGCGAAATAGCAAACTTTAGTTTTGGCGCAAATAAAACTATGTATTTTGAAAACTAGTGGCGCAAACAGATTTCTCCCAATCCAATATTAGGGTTATTATACTGTTTGATAAATATGTGTACAGGTAAACGCCGTATATTGGCGCAATTGATACCTTTGAAAAATAATATTCCGCGCAAATGATACGACTGCAGTCCTTTTGCGCCAATTGTTATTTGTAAAATTAATCATTTGTGCCAAATATCCCTTCCCTTAAAAATAACAATTGGCACAAAAGGACTGCAGCCCCAATACTTCAAATAATAAAGTAAAGTTGTGGAAAACTTAGACTTAAAAGAATGTGAGAGGGGAAAATGAAGGGATACCGTAATTAGTACAAAAAGATTAACGGAATCTACCATTATCATTTTCAAAGCACCCTCGTTTTCTCTCTCAAACAAATGGTCTTGAATACATAACTAATTTTCTGACAAGTTTAAATCGAAACGCAACCAAAATCTATTGAAAATATTTCGACATTTTGATACGGCCCCTTTATGTTTTAGTCAGAATATATAGTAGACGACTTTCTATATACTGCCTCTTCTGGTAAAATAGAGGTTCTAAAGAGCATGTGTCGCTCAACTGAATCTATTCAGTAATGGACACTGATACAATATCATTGACTAGATATAATTCATGAATTTAATTTCTATTTTGTTGATCGTGTCTTGCTAGTCACTTTTACTGTCTACTGTTTCAATATATCTTCTACATGAATTATGTTTACCTAAATGAAAAAAAGGATGAACAATCGTCATTTGAGGGCAATATCTTCTATAAGGAGTTAACTGAATATTTCGTTTATCTTAACATATTCGTTGATCTTGTCCTGCTGATCATTTTTGTACTAAAATTTAGTCGAAACGCGCGTCTGGCGTACAAAACTTTAATCCTGGTATGTATGATGAGTTTATCGTCAACAAAAGCAATATCTCCTATAAGGAGTTGACTGACGATTTTGACAATGTTAACTTATCTTGTCTTGCTTATCATTTTTTTTTTATTCAAAGTTCTATCAATCTATTATAGTTTTCAAGATAAAAGGCAAAAACGCAAAAAATTGATAAAATTTGCCTTTAAAACTCCAGTAAAAAGTCAACCAAGGATTTCGTCAATATTCACTCATTGAATATATTGTCTTGTGGGTCATTTATGCGGTTTAAGGTTTCTTCTCTCTATTTCAGTTTTCATATGAAAATAGCAATTACGCCATAAATTTTGTAAAAATCGTCTTTAAAAGAGCTATTATTTCTATAATAAAGTCAACGGACGATTTCGGCAATGTTGACTTAATATTAGTAAATCTTGTCTTGATCATTTCTGCTTTTAAAGTTTCTATCTCTCTATCTATTATAGTATTTAAGATAAAATCCAAAGACAATTTTGAAATCGTCACTGAAGGGCAATAACTTCAATAAGGAGTCAACTGAAAATTTCGGTCATTTGACTTTTTTGTAGATAGTCTCGCTGATCGTATTTGTTATTTTTCTCTACCTATTTTCAAGTTAATGGACAAAAATGAGAAAGGTTAAAAATCGTTATTTTAAGGGGCATTAACTGTCAAATTCATGTTCACCGATTTGACTCAAATTCTCATATTTGATTTATAACATACTAAAACGTATATCCAAATTACAAAAAGTCTAAATTAAGCAATTAGCAATGCATGGACTCGATAATATGTATCAACATTTCTTGTTTATTTTTGTCTAGACGTCATCTAATTAACCACCGAGATGACATCCGAAGACTGTCGACGGTCATATAACCCGATACAAACATAAATAGATAGCGACCACGTGCAATTGGATTTTTCTAGGTCTGTTTGATTTCATACAGTAAATTAAAAAGTATGTTTAACATCGTATTTACCTGTATAAGAATGATTTTTTTGTGGATCGATGGTTCATTCTTGTTTCACTTTCAATGTTGACATTCTTTTCCTTTTAAAGCTGAATACATGCGTAACCCATCTCCAGCTAAGGGGTTAAATTGAAGGTCACATGAATACGGATTCAATAAGGTCGAATTATTCACTTGCAAGTGAATAATTCATCAGCGATGTTTCTTAGCTTATTTTGATAAAATTGAGCCAAAATGGCTGCTTAAAGCGAATTATTATTTCAATATATCACTTTCATTATTGATTGAAAAAAAATCATGCTTATTTTTATTATAAAACTCGTAGCTAATGCCCCTTTAATTGCAATAACTCCTATAAGAAATCGTCCGACATTTTTTATGTAAATTTGAAGTAAATAGATCTTAACATTTCTGTCCCTATATTTCCCTATCCATGGCAGTTTTTGATATAATGATCAAAACTTGCATTTTGCCCTTTTTTTTTATTTTAGCTATGTTGGTCATTTTAGTTGGCAAGCGAGATCATCGGACTAATTTTTTTCACAAGATAATCCAATGATGATTGTGGCCAAGTTTGGTTCCAATTGGCCCAGTAGTTTCAGAGGAGAGCATTTTTGTAAATGATGACGGACGACGATCGCCAAATAATGAGAAAGAGCTCACTTAATCATTCGGGTCTAGTGAGGTAAATATTTATCCCGTTCACATTGCCGTTTTAATCCAGGTTCGACCCGAATAAGTTAATCCGGGTTAGATTTAGGTAGGGCGAACCCGGATTAAACGTACACCTCATTTTAGGTGGAGTTAATGTGGGGCGAACCCTGATTAATTACCTCGCCTTCTATATGTGAACGTAAAGTGGAGTTAATGTGAGGTTGTTGCTATGGTGACACATGACGTTTTCTTATGTCAATCGAAATTCCTGTAGTCAGATCATAGGAGAAACACCCGAATCAGTTTTTAGCAACAAAAATTGTGGTCTAACGTGAAACAAAGAGAAGAAAATAATTTAGCTATCTATAATGGGTATCTATTTTCTTCTAGTGTGCATGATATTCAAATTAATTAATCTTACGTGAGGGAATCCAAATTGCACCTATTTTGACAGTTGTTTCACCTTCGTTTATTTATAAGAACATACACGAGTTTCCTTCCTGTGTTTATTTTGTAGATTATCCCGTGGTTATTTATTATAAAGTTTTACAAATTTAACTTTGAATTCATACTGAATCATGGAAAAATTGGTTTGAACCGACCTCCCAACGAGCCAAGCTCTGTATCGAGTTGCACACATGCTTAAAGTTAACACATTCGAAAAATCGACTTGCTGGTGTTTTGTTTTAATTTCATCACACTTTTAGAACAATTTGACAAAATTCCATGCTTTTGTCCCTTTTTGAAAGAGACGCGTATGACATATTTTAATTGCTCATTTCATAAGTCGACTTTTTGTGGATGTCGTATGTGATTCTCTTCACTGGAGACTCCATCTGTTGACCGGTTTGCGTATACTATATATATTAAAGTGTATTAAGCTATGGTGAAAGGCGTGCATGATGCTAAATGATGAAAACACGAATTGTTTAGTCTCTAAGACCTATAAGATTTCTGTCGTTTGTTTTTTTGGGGTATTTTTTTTTGCGCTAAACGGGTGCAACTTCGGTACTCGGTGCAACTTGGTTGTTGAAACATTATTCGCAAACACAAAAAGGAATCGAAGGGGTTAATACGGCTTTCCCGAAACAGCCAGGAGTGCAGAAAAAAATTTCAAACATCTACAGTGGACTGTCGCGGGTTAAAATTTTGTCTATTTTTGTTGGGTTAATTTTTATCAAGTGTATGGGATAATTAATTCGGATTAACTATCCAGGGTTCGACCCAGAGCAGATTTCATAGTGTGAACACGGTAGTTTTCCCTTGTTCCCATTTTACGGAGTTTACATATCCCAAGTAGTTCATTACGCCCGTGTCTGTAGTCATGGATTTCAATGAAATGTATCACTATTAAATTATGAAGTCAGGGATTTCGTTACAAAATTGACTTAAAACCTTTACTAAATTATTTCACAATCTAAAGATTTGGTTTCGAAGTTTGGAAAACCTATTACAAATTAGATTTCAAATCCTTATTATTACGGTGATGTTGTTTAAAGAAAATAAGAATTTCCAAGTACTTTGGGATAAAACCTGCGAACAGGAAAAAAACTGGCTGAATTGGAAAGGATGTGGTACGAAAAAGACAAATGTGCGAGAACAATTTCTTACATCGAGAAATACGTTCGATAAAAACGAAGTTATCAAATGCGGCAACAACAAGAACTATTGAATCTTTCGAAAGAGAACAACACAAGAGCCTTTTGGCAGAAAATTGGTAGATTAGGGAAAGCTAATGACAGACGTTCTTCAATACCAATGGAGGTATTAACATCAGATGGTTATGTGAGTTAAGATGTAAACACAGTATTTGATACATTGAAACGAAAGTATGAACATTTATTCAATGAAAGTGATTGTGAATACAACAAAGACTTTCCATGTTTTTTTTTTCAACAGCAACTAGCAAATGATATAACAAATCATTCGGGAAACGATTCAGAAATTTTTAGTAATGATATTTCGTACGATGAAGTCAAAAAAGCAGTATAACGAGCAAAACTTAAAAAGCCAGTGGGCTCGACCAAATGTGTGCCGAGTTTCTTCGTAATAACTCATGTGTGAATATTCTATTCAAGATTATAAAATATGCATTGGAGTTGTTCCTGAGACATGGAATACTATACTCAATAATCCAAAATTGAAACCGGATTAAAAACTATTGTGATCCTTTAGGATATCGAGGGATAGCTCTGATGTCAATCCCCTGTAAGATATATGCAGATATTCTTAACACACGTTTATCATCCTGATTAGAAGAAAATAACATTTTAGCTGATGAACAAAACTGCTTTAGAAAAGATCGTGGTTGCATCGAACATTTAAACTCTCTTACCAGTATCATAACTAATAGAAAATCGCAAGACGTTCAACGTTTGCTTGTTTCATTGATGCAAAAAAGGCTTTCGATCCTGTAAATAGAGAAACTGGTGTAAATAGGCATACACTGAATTTTCTGAAAGGATTAAAGTCGATGTATGTAGACGTTCGCTATGCTGTTAAAGGAAACGGCTATATGACCTGTATGTTTGACGTAAATATGGGTGATAAACAAGGTTGCAAAATATCAACTACATTATTCTCAGTGTATGTTAACGATCTTGTCGCTGAAATAAACAACCTTAATCTTGGCAATAAAGATTTGAATTGAATTTAATTGAGTTTAATTGTATCCCGATCAGTGAGTCGTGCATTTTATCTACCTATTATACGCTGATGACATTGTTTTACTAGCACCCGATGAAGAATCTCTTAAACTAATGTTATATGTAGTCAATAATTGGTGTAGATTGAGTTTTAATTTTGAAAAGACAAAAATTGTACATTTTTGATGTCCGGCCATTGCTCGATCGAACTTTGACTTTCTTTTAGGAGACACAACTATTGACTATTCCAGTAAATATCAATACTTTGGACAGTGGCTTGGTGAACATCTAAATTGGAAATTTACAGTGAGGGAAATAAGGATGTCGGCAAGTAGAGCACTCTCTGTCCTTTTTACAAATTTCATTTCATGGTGGTATGGACTATGACATCTTTACAAAACTATATGGAAGTCTTGTTCAGCCTGTTTTATTATACTGATCGAGTATTTGGGGGCATATTGTTATGACGGCTCCCCTTATTTATTCCAAGTTGTTTTGATAGTTTTTTTTTAGTTGTTGTTATGATCTATAATTGCAAGTGGGTTGTCAAAAGTGCTTGATAAGTCAGGAGATGCTCATGCACATACTTATAAAACTGTTATCTCAAATGACTATTAAACCTGTGGAATATTATTCATGAGTCATGTAATGTTTACTTTCGTATTGTTTGAAAGTGAAAGTACGCCACAGATTTTTATTTACGGATGTAGATAATAATAATATTGTGATTTATGTTGTTCTATTTTTGCATTTTATCATTCTTCCTGCTTGGGTTTCTTTTGTGTATGATTGCTAATTGCACGGAGCATTTGGAGACTTTAAATAACTCTCATCCGATTTTTGAATTTTGTCACCGGTCTCGGTGATACTTATATGTTTGATGTGTATTGGTTGTTATTATCGTTATCTGTTGGCTGTCGGTTGCAAGATACAATATGTTGTATCCGTGTTTACCCATCACAAAACTTTTAAAGCTTTGTAGTTGCATTTTAAACACATAAATTATATTTATTCGCGAAGAACATTCATTGTTAACAATTGCAACACCATTAAGGGAATTTCCCAAAGAAGAATCATGGCTTGTGAGTGGATGACCTTATATATGAGTGCAACATTCATTGGTCAATTGGTCATATATATACGTGTGGTTGACTGCTTCACTTTCATCACATCAGATCAGATTCAGTCACGTCTCAGTCATTACAACTGAAAGGACGTGCTGGGTCAACTCCTCTTTACCCGCTATCTTCGATGTTGGTTTACTGATAGATGGATCAACGACTTACTACTCTCGATGACAGAAACCAATCCAACGCTGTACAGTACGTTCATAAACTTGTTGTTTTGCGTAAACACCCGCGTGAGCATATGGTCCGTAACACCCATTATGGGGGACAAAGTATGCCGACTGACGTCCGAGGGTCTGTATCGTAGGTGTTGGATAACCGCCATTTCACTGTCTACTTACGACTTTGTTCCTGATAAAGCTTCCTGTCATCGTTATTACTATGTCCGAGACCCATCGACCAGTACTTCACCATCGTGGTTAGCGGGCTGCCAGGCTGACCAACCTGACCATGAAAGCAGCCGTTGTGAAGGAAGTAGAATGCAACCAAACAACAATAGTAAAAATCCAAATCAATCCAGCAAAACCAAATTGGCCGCCTTGTTCCACCTTGACAACAACAAAAACATTTAAATGCTCATCAAACGCCTTCGGGCACCGAGCCGACCGTGCGAGGGCTGTAAAGCCAGTCAAGGTCGTTAAACACTTCCATCATCATCATCATCATCATCATCATCAACGGCGATAGATCACATCACATCACATCCTTCGCTTGCTTCGTCGAGTTCGCATCGTTCGTGCCGATTTCAAGCTATTACAGGAGAAGATTACGGTCTGTTGTTTTAGTTTAATTCTTTAGTTAGCACATAATAATTTTTGTTTCATTTATAATATAATTTTTCTTTTTTTTTTTAGTTAATTTATAATTTTCTGTAAGTTTAATTAAATAGGTGTATTTTTAAGTTAAACAATAATAAGTAGTTAAAGTTTTAAATTCGCGTTTAAAAACATAATAAATCAAAAATTAAAAAAAAAATAATAATATAAAATAAATATATCAAGAAATGATTGTAACAGGATGCTGTTACGAAGTCTCCCAAACGAAGCTCCCATAATTCGTAATTCCAAGGGTCGCCTGACATTGGGCAAAGTCCAGTGAAAATTGAATTGGTCCAGTAAAGTTATATGCATTAGTTATGCCTGGGGACTAACCCTGTATATCATTCAAATCATCTTGGCATGACAAACCAGAATATATATGGTTTAGGGGTGGGGATCTCGACCATTTACAAGATACTAGAACACTGGGGGTGGGGGGAACCTCTGAAGACTGACCCTATACGTCATTCAAATGTTCGAACATGACGGACAGGAATATATATGGTTTAGTGGTGGGGATCTCGACCATTTACAAGATATTAGAACATTTGGGTGGGGGGAACCCCTGGGGACTGACCCTATACATCATTCAAATGTTTGAGACATGACGAACAGGAATATATATGGGTTAGGGGTGGGGATATCGACCATTTACAAGATATTAGAACATTGGGGGTGGGGGAACCCCTGGGGACGGACCCTATATTTCATTCAAATGTTTCAGACATGACGAACAGGAATATATATGATTTAGGGGTAGGGATCTCAACCATTTATAAGATATTAGAACATTGGGGGTGGGGGAACCCCTGGAGACAGCCCTATATGTCATTCAAATGTTCGAGACATGACGAACAGGAATATATATATTTTAGGGGTGGGGATCTCAACCATTTACAAGATATTAGAACTTTCTCAAATGGCAGGGTGTCGGGATGACCCCTGGGGCTAACCCTGTATATCATTCAAACCATCTTCGCATGACAAACCAGAATATATATGGGTTAGGGGTGGGGATCTTGACCACTTACAAGATATTAGAACTTTCTTAAATGGCAGGGGGTGGGGGTGACCCCTGGGGACTAACCCTGTATTTCATTTGATGTGCTTTATCATGACGAACAGGAATATATGTATTTTAGGGGTGGGGATCTCAACCATTTACAAGATATTAGAACTTTCTCAAATGGCAGGGTGTCGGGATGACCCCTGGGGCTAACCCTGTATATCATTCAAACCATCTTCGCATGACAAACCAGAATATATATGGTTTAGGGTGGGGATCTTGACCACTTACACGATATTAGAACTTTCTTACATGGCAGGGGGTGGGGGTGATCCCTGGGGACTAACCCTGTAATTCATGTAATGTGCTTTATCATTTAGAACATTTTCAATTAAAAAGATTGTGTCTATCACAAACGGTTTTCAATTTATAATCATTTGAAAATTAAAAAAAAATAGGGTTCTATAGTCAAACCCTCCTTTCTTTTTGCCCCTCAAAATACCCCTATATAAACCCCATTGCACAAACAAAACCCTGATTGCACCACTAGACATGTTAGTCTAACATATTGTGGAATCCTAAGTTAATCTGGAGAACGGGTGCGGACAAGTTCAAATTAAAAAGCGGCGGAAGAAGAAGAGGAATAATAATAATAATAATAATAGTAATAAAAATAAAATAAAAATAAAAATAAAAATAAAAATAAAAATAATAATAATAATAAGAACTACCATGAACAAAATGGGTAATAACAAAAGGAAAAGTCCATAACAAGGGGAATCACCTGATTCCAAAGCGTACAAACCAAGTCAAGGTTATTCACCTCCAGAACAACAACAGTACGCAAAAAGGCAAGGGCAAGGGCTTAGCCCAAATACAACTAAAGTAAAAAGCCTGGAATCACTAAATAATAAGGGCAAAAAGATGTTTCCTCCTAATGAAACACTTATTATCACATCAAGGGCAAAACAGTTTCTGTTGCTGACACTAAATTCGCTACACTATCTGTTAATAACAATGATAGGTAGTGTCAATGACCAAGCCATCGAGGTCAAACCACTGAAAAACAGTGTACTGGTTTACGCTCCATCAGAATCAATTAGACGCAAAATATTAGGCTTGAATAAACTTGGTAAATTCCAAATAAATGTGACTAAATTTGATTCGGACCATAAAAAGAAAATAACTAGTCATGCAGCAAAAAACCGAAAATAAGGCCAATAAGGTTAATAAAAGTAGAGTCTATAAAGTTATACCTAAACCTGTTGATACGGAAATTATAAACATTCAAAAGCTGGAAAGTATGCTAGGACAAACAGGGATTGACATAAAAATAGTAAATCAATTGGGTAAAGCTGGGTATCTTTTAGTTACTCTAGCTGAAAAACACTCACAACTAAAGTCTATCCCTCTATACGATCAAGGTCAAGAGTATGATTTATTGCCATATAAGCCTAACCCTAAATTTTGTACCAAATGCGCAAGTTTAGGTCATTATGCCAAACAATGCAAAAAATCAGCCAATACATGTATAAGATGTGCAGGTAGACATACCACCAAAAAATGCAATAATAAAAAAATAAAATGTAAAAAGTGTGGCGGTAACCATCAGACAATAGATAGATTATGCCCCCTATACATATTTCAAAAACAAGTATTGGAAGATATGAAAAGTAATAAAATGTCATTTGAACAAGCTAAACAAAAGGCACAACAAAAAGGTGAAACCATACCTAAATTAATTAGCTCTCCAGTGTCAAAAGGTGAAACCATACCTAAATTAATTAGTTCTCAAATAGTGTCACCTGGTAAATCATACGCTGACACTGTTAAATCAAATGTATTTAATAATGACACCGCTACAATTAACGAAAGTGAAGCCAATGACATAGATGAAATAATTGACAATGAGACTGAGAATACACATATAGATCAAACACCAAGTATTCCTAATAAAGATCGAAAAAAATATGTCAGATATACGCAAAAATATAATTAAACCACTAAGACGTAAATAATCTACAAAACTGGGAAGCACTAATTGTAGGGCTGCAGAAAATTGCGACCCAAAAAGGGGATAACTCTGTTTCCATAATGCATCTATTTATAACCTTTCTCAAAGATCAATTCAGTACCGACGTAAATCATTAAAGAAATAATAAACAATAAGTAATTAAAACAATTAATTAACTGTAATGGGGTTACACATTTTACAGTGGAATGCGCGCTCACTTTATGCGAACGCAAATTCCTTAAATATTATTTAGACACATTATAACCCAGACATAAAACTCGCTACAAAGACAATAGGTGCGTAAAACTACAGGGCTACCATCCACCCATCATCCGAAATAGAAAGATACCGATTCAGCCTAAAGGTAAAAATAAAAAGAGAACGCAAATAGGAGGAGTAGCCATTTATGTTTCGATTCAAGTTAATTTCTTACAACTTAATTTTGATACTGATAACATAGAGGTAGTAGGTGTATCTGTAAACTGTCAAAATAATAAGATCAATATAGTTAATGTGTATAGACCCCCCCCAAATCAAGATTTTAAATTTAATGACTATCAACAAGTTCTGCATATAAATCCAACAGATAATATAGTGCTACTTGGAGATTTTAATAGTAGATCCTCGTTGTGGGGGTCTAACACAACAGATAGCAATGGTAACAGTATAGAAAAGGTCATAGACCAAAATAACATGATAATTTTAAATGACGGTACAGGTACATATCAAACCGTCGCTGGTGACCGAACACATATAGATCTAACGTTGGTCTCCGCCTCACTAGCCAATGACAGCCAATGGTCAGTTTTAGACGATAAACTAGGTTCAGATCACTTCCCAGTACTCACCGTATTAAATGCAAAACCGGTTAAAAATAAAGTTTGCACTCTACGAAGATGCATTACCAGGCTCAAGCTAGCAGCCACTCGCTAGCAGCCACTTCGCTAGCAGTCAACACTTTTGAGTGTAACAGAATCGTAAATAATTATGAAATTATTTAAATGCTGGCAACATTGCGATATTGTGTGAAATAACTTTCCATATTCTCGGCATCCTGTCAAATAGTTCCTGAAAAGTAACAATTGTTCTGCATTATAAGAATAGAAAGTTGCGCTCGTACTTTAACATTTTTTTTTGCCAGACAAATCTGTTTTGACGAAACAGTCTACTTCTGAACCAGTGGATTTCGCTTACTTTTGATTGGACGAAAGGTTTATTTTTTGTACTCAAAGTATGGTGCGCAAGGAAATTATTTATTAGCTATATATATAAAAAACAAATCCGTCTATACCCAAACTTGGAATTTTGATCAAGCAGGCCCTAGGTCCCTAGCTTCCGTTTGCACCTAGTGCGGACAAAAGTATTGCCGTAGAAATTTTTTTATTAACTTTTCGGTAAGGGTGGGATAGGGTGTCCGACCCCGGCTTTGGACCTACTTTAAAAAAAAACTAAGCCGAACAACACCCTGGACTTTTTCTCAAGTAGACCTCAGCTGCCCAGCTTCCCTTTGCACCTAGTGCAGACAAAAGTATTGCCGTAGAAATTTTTTATAACTTTTCGGTAAGGGTGGGGTAGGGTGTCCGACCCCAACTTTGGACCTACTTAAAAAAAAACTAAGCCTAACAACACCCTGGATTTTTTCTCAAGCAGACCTCAGCTACCCAGCTTCTCTTTGCACCAAGTGCGGACAAAAGTATTGCCGTAGGGAATTTTTTATTAACTTTTCCGTAAGGGTGGGGTAGACTAAATCTAACATTATAAGACTCAAATGTTTTAAACTATATATATTGCTTTTTATTTTAACATTCGAAAGCGTCAAGGGCATAAGTACTATGATCGGTTTTAGAGGCAATATCTACTTTTACCTCTGGTACCATGACCAATGTTGAGAATCTCTTTGTTTGGCCTGTCAGCAGTTTTTACACAGTTTTGATTTAGGTAGCAATATACAGTTAGGAAAAAAATTAAAATTTACTCTTCTAAGTTTTACCATCCCCTTTTCCTTGCTTTCTTACAAATTAAGCTACTGTTTGTGTCATATATGTGCATATTTATGTAATCAGTACCTTTCATAGATTTGATATCCAGTAGTTGAAATGGTTAAAGATAATTTCTCTTTGGTGTATCCATGGCAACAACCTGCATGTATTTGCTATAAAATATTGCAAAAAGGGGATGGGGGGTAAAGATGTCACATATTTCCCCAAAATTTAGACACAGGTAGAATTTCAATCCCTTGGAGTGATACCTTTTCAGCAATTGTTTACATGTATCTATCAAGAGATCAAATAAAAATCATATGTCTTTCGTCTCATTTTTTAATTGCGTCAAACAGTTCGTGTGAAAAAAAGTGTTTGTAAACAGTTCACAAATTTCTGGACCTGTAGTTGGTCTGACTATGAAAATACGGACAGTCAAACAGAAAAAAGCCCATAAAACATGTAAAATTAATCTTGATGTTCATATAAACCCACTTTGAAGGCTAAATTAGTCATCAGCTAAAAATGAGAATTTTATTGCACAATACCTTTCATATTTGAAAAATCCACCGGGCCTAAAATGCGAATATATACTCCTTACTGTGTATTTCTAGCTTAAAAGAAAAACCAACATGGGTAAAAAATACAAATAATTACACCATTAATAACACAATCCCATATTTATATTCTATTTTCAGAAATTTACTTGTGATAAAATAAACGTCACAAAAAATACGTCACGTTTTATGGCGTTGATACATTCTTGTGACTTACAGTTCATAATTCTATTGTGGTGTTCTAGTGTACTGTCGTAAGTTCATAGAAGGTGGTGTCCGTTGTTATTGTGTGGTTTACATGCTGTTATGTACTATTATATTATATATTTATGTATTTCTCTGTCCTGAGTGTTCTTGCGTTTATTTTTACTGTATTCCTGTCACGTAATGTTGTAATTTTAGCGGTATTTTTAACATTGCCATTTAAGCGGGAGGTTTGGCTAGCCATAAAACCAAGTTCAACCCACCATTGTTTTCTTAAAATGTCCTGTACCAAGTCAGGAATATGGCAGTTATTATCAAATAATCCGTTTCTTTGTATGTTGGTGTATGTTTTGGTAGCAGTTCAGTGTTTTTGTTGTTCCGTTGTTTTCCTCTTATAGTTGATGTGTTTCACTCGGTTTTGGTTTGTGACCTGGATTTGTTTTCGCTTAATCGATTTTTGGTAGCATTAAACAGTAAAGAAAAAACTTAAAAATGACACCCATTATTTTTAAACATCCTCTTTACATTGCTTTTTAACAAATAAGGCTTAATGTGTGGGTTATGCATGTACATATATATGGAAATAGCATTTTCCATAGATTTGATTTCCAACAGTTAAAATGGTGAAACATAATATCTTTTTAGTGTAACCATGGCAACAATCTGCATTAATTTGATACAAATATTACAAAAAGGGATGTCAAAATGTCACAAAAAACCCCAACATTTGGTCCAAAGGAAGATTTCAATCCATTAGAGTGATACTTTTTCTGAATCCATGAACATTTATCTACCAAGATGTCAAAAATAAATCATCTGCATTTCAGCTCATTTTCCCATAAAATTGAATTGAAAAGTTCGATGGTCAAATCTTTGTTGAAAAACACTGCAATAATTTCTGGGCCTATGGGCGGTACGGATGTGAAAATACGGACTGTCAAACAAAAAAAATGGCATATAAAACATGCAACAAAATAACCTTTATATTCATATAAACCCACTTGGAAGGCTATATTATTCTTCAGCTATCTAAAAATCAATTCTATTTTACAAAAACTTTCAATATGTATGAAACTTTTGTGTAATCAACTCCTCCTTAAGTTTTCCACCTAAATCCTATAAACTTCACTTGAAGATTGTAGATATGTTGGAATTGTGCAAAATTTATGAACAGTATTGTCGTGTGGATTTTTATACGAATTACATCTAACCGTGGAAGGGAATCATTTATTTCAAACCCCGATATTGGACCTATGTATGGTTGTCTGGACATTTTTGTCCAGGAAATAAAACTGCCTTTGATTTGCATCTGGTTCGTATAAGATAACTCTACAGATATTTCTTTTTTCTTACTAAATTTACAACGAGTGACAGGAGCCAGTAATGTAAGATCCCGATATTCGCCCTGTTCTGAAGACCTGTTTTTAGTTTTCTCACCTGGGCCTTTTATCCAGGAAACCTTATGCCACTCGTTTACATTTAAAGCTTATACAGATCAAATTTAAAGCATGGCAATAGGATTTGATTATGTGTTAGATTTAAGTTGCATACATCAGTACCGATATTGGACTCATGGCATAGACCTTCCGTGAAATGTCCACCTGAGGCTTTTGGTCCAGGAAATATTTGCTCTCTGATTTTCATATACACCGAGTGTAGATAAAATTTTCGACGCAGGAATTGTTTTACAAATTAAATGCAGGCTGTATAAATAAACTCATCATAAATACCATGATTAAAATTGTGTACGCCAGACGCGCTTTTTGTCTACAAAAGACTCTTCAGTGATGCTTGAATCATCAAGTTTAAAAAGACCAATTAAAGTTGAAGAGCACTGAGGACCAAAAAATTCCGAAATGGTTTATCAATACAGCTAAAGTAGGCTATTCCTGGTGTAGAAAATCCTTAGTATTTCAAAAAATGTAAAGTTTTGTAAACAGTCAATTTATAATGATGACCATATCAATGATAATTCATATCAACACAGAGGGCAGTAATGTCAGATACCGATATTGGAAAATGTGGTTTAGACCTTTCTAAGAATAGTCATAAACTGGGCATTTTGACTAAAAAAAATCTGTAGGCCACAGGTTTGATTTGTTTACTAGTGCGAATAAAAGCACTGACGTATGGAGTTAAATTTAGAGTGGATAAGTGTTCAGTTAAATCAGATCCCTATATTTAACCTATAATGTAGACCTTCCGTGAGTCCTCCCACCTGGAACTTTTGGTCCAAGAGATCTGAGGTCACTGTCTTAAATTTGCATCAAGTGTGGATCAAAATGTTGTTGAAGAAAACTTTTAAATTAAGTGATGGTAAGGGGTAGGTAATCTCAGACCCCGTTTGGATCCTATGATGTAGATCTTCTGTTGTTTAACCCATCTGGGCCTTTTTGTCGATAAAACCTTATAGTCTACCTTTCATATGCATGTAGTCCGGATACAAGTATTGGAAATATTTTCGAATTAAATTTATGCCGTAGGAAGGAGATGAGTATTATCAGACCTCGATATTGGATCTGTGGTGAGATCTATCTTAGGTTTCCCCCTGTGCCTTTTGGACAAGAAAACATTAGGCCTGTAGTATAGAATTGACAGTTCGGCCGCATAAAAAACATAGCACCGTTTTTTAAAACATAAACCCGTAACCTTCACCCTAAACCCTTAAAATAACAGCCCAGTTCGAAAAAACAATTGACCTGATAGGAGAATGATAAAATGAAAAATACAATATGGAAATGACATCAACTTATAAAGTTGAAAGTGAGGAAGATTGTATATATACAGATGATCTGAACGGAAAGGTATCATGAGGCTATGAAATGTGCACTGTGATGTCACAGAAATTACAGAAGTGGATGGAAAATTTTGAAATAGTAAATTGTTAATTCTTAGAAATAGAAGAAATGGAAATCACTAAAGTCTCAGCTTACAATATACTACACAAAAAAATAAAATAAATTGGTTGGAACTTGTGTCAAAAGTAACGGTTTACAAATAGACCTACATTTTGATTTTAGTTGCAATGTCTCGCTCTACCTCTGGTCAATTGGTCAATGTGGAAAATCTCTTACTTAGGCCAGTCGCCAATAGTTATTGGATTATATGACTTACCAGGTACCCATCGCCCTATACTGAAAAACTTGTACGGGCCTATAACATAAGTAGTATTGGCCATTTTAGTGAAAATGTCTACCTCTACGTCAGGTACCAAGGACAACGTGGAAAATGTCTTAGTTTAGCTCATTTTTCAAGATTTTGAAACTTTAATTTAAATGAAATAGGATACAAGTTTTGTGCAATAAACTCCTACTGCAGTTTTTAATCCAGATCTCATACACTTTACAAAAAGATCGAACCTATGTTAAAGTTGCGCACCTCCTTTGATTCGTTGAGTGATTTTATAAAGTTGAAAGTGAGGAAGATTGTATATATACAGATGATCTGAACGGAAAGGTATCATGAGGCTATGAAATGTGCACTGTGATATCACAGAAATTACAGAAGTAGATGGAAAAATTTTGAAATAGTAAATTGTTAATTTTTAGAAATCACTAAAGTCTCAGCTTACAATATACTACACAAAAACTAAAATAAATTGGTTGGAACTTGTGTCAAAAGTAACGGTTTACAAATAGACCTACATTTTGATCTGTAAATAGTATCAGGGTTGGTTTAAAAACTTTAAATACACTTTAAAATGATAAAAAAAAATTTTTTTAAGAGGGGGATAAAAAGATATACAATTACGACATGGCATTAACAAATACAATAGTGTTTGCTGTTGAAACAAAAAACCGTTGAAAGCTTTCGCTAGGAATCAACTTCTTTAAAAAATTAAAATATAGGGAAAGCTCAGACAATTGAACCAATTCAATCTAAAACCGACATAATGCTAGCGGAAAGAAACAGACATTTGTGGAACATTTTTTAAGTATTAAAACCTAGAAAAAACCCATTGGTGGATAATTTACCACAAGGACCATCAAACCCAAAGTCTAGATGGATCCAGAGAGATTTTAAAATACCACACGTTTCAAAAGAATGGAAATTATATATGGGGGTAAATTATCCACAAAAGGGTTTTTTCTAGGTTTTACTACTTTGTATCAAATTAATGCAGATTGTTGCCATGGTTACACTAAAAAGATATTATGTTTCACCATTTTAACTGTTGGAAATCAAATCCATGGAAAATGCTGTTTCCATATATATGTACATGCATAACCCATACATTAAGCCTTATTTGTTAGAAAGCAATGTAAAGAGGGTGTTTAAAAATAATGGGTGTCATTTTTCTTTACTGTTTAATGCTACCAAAAATCGATTAAGCGAAAACAAATCCAGGTCACAAACCAAAACCGAGTGAAACACATCAACTATAAGAGGAAAACAACGGAACAACAAAAACACTGAACTGCTACCAAAACATACACCAACATACATAGAAACGGATTATTTGATAATAACTGCCATATTCCTGACTTGGTACAGGACATTTAAAAAAAAAAATTGGTGGGTTGAACCTGGTTTAATGGCTAGCCAAACCTCCCGCTTAAATGGCAATGTTAAAAATACCGCTAAAATTACAACATTACGTGACAGGAATACAGTAAAAAAAAAAACGCAAGAACACTCAGGACAGAGAAATACATAAATAAATAATATAATAGTACATTACAGCATGTAAACCACACAATAACAACGGACACCACCTTCTATGAACTTACGACAGTACACCAGAACACCACAATAGAATTATGAACTGTAAGTCACAAGAATGTATCAACGCCATAAAACGTGACGTATTTTTTGTGACGTTTATTTTATCACAGGTAAATTTCTAAAAATAGAATATAAATATGGGATTGTGTTATTAATGGTGTAATTATTTGTATTTTTTACCCATGTCGGTTTTTCGTTTAAGCTAGAAATACACAGTAAGGAGTATATATTCCCATTTTAGGCCAGTGAATTTTTCAAATATGAAAGATATTGTGCAATAAAATTCTCATTTTAGCTGATGACTAATTTAGCCTTCAAAGTGGGTTTATAAGAACATCGAGATTATTTTACATGTTTTATGGGCTATTTTCTGTTTGATTGTCCGTATTTTCATAGTCAGACCAACTACAGGTCCAGAAATTTGTGAACTGTTTACAAACACTTTTTTCACACGAACTGTTTGACGCAATTAAAAAATAAGACGAAAGACATATGATTTTTATTTGATCTCTTGATAGATACATGTAAACAATTGCTGAAAAGGTATCACTCAAGGATTGAAATTCTACTTGTGTCTAAATTTTGGGAAATATGTGACATCTTTACCCCCATCCCCTTTTGCAATATTTTATAGCAAATACATGCAGGTTGTTGCCATGGATACACCAAAGAGAAATTATCTTTAACCATTTCAACTACTGGATATCAAATCTATGAAAAATACTGATTACATAAATACGCACATATATGACACAAACAGTAGCTTAATTTGTAAGAAAGCAAGGAAAGGGGGATGGTAAAACTTAGAAGAGTAAATTTTAATTTTTTTCCTAACTGTATATTGCTACCTAAATCAAAACTGTGTAAAAACATGTAAATCCTGTGCTTATAGTTGTTTTAAACTAAAAATCATATAAATGATCTAGCTAATTAATTATCTTAACTTTTTCATACATATAGAAAATAAAAATAGAATTCAAACCATAAACGATAAGACATAACACAATATCAAACCAGACTTACAAAAGAAACATCATAATTAAGGATGTTCGCTACTCTGTTTCAAAATAACAAGCTTTTTAAAAGACTGTTAAAATTTGATAGTATATAAATAAAGGAACTAAAATAGCAGAAAAAAATGAAGGGTCCGTGTGCTTGTTTTGGAGATATGAGCCTTTGAAAATTTGGCGGGAAATAATTCTCTCTAGACTTTCATACATTTAACATTGGCAACCTTTTTCTTTCAAAAAATATGAAAAAAATAACAAGGATTTTATTGTATTTTCAAATATTGCTGTTTAAACTATTTATAATAAAAGTGTCATTTTTAATCTTTCCTCCTCATAACTCTGTTGGCGCAGTTTCTGCGTAAGGATCACACTCCTGTATATGAAGTCCGTATAGTGTGAACATGCACGAGCATAACGTATCAACTGAGATATGTAAACACCATACGATGGGGACAGAGAGTATGTTACTGCTGAGAAATGGGAAATTGATAATTGGGAAGTTGAAATCGTCACGTTTGTCACAGATTTTAGTGTGAAGTCGTCCATCTGTGTCAACATAGTGCAACTTCAGTTTAGCCGGCTGGACAAAACTAGAGGCTCCAAGGACCCTGTGTCGCTCACCTGATATTTTTATTTACAATTGATGCATGATAAATGCAACTGTTGTACTGTCGTTTAGTTTCAGAGATATAAGACTAAAAAGTGCGTTTATTTCAGCCATGTGTGCCATGTTGGCAGGCAGGGTCGTCATACACAGTGGTCCCTGGATATCCTAGTGGTGATTTAAACCAAGTTTGGTTTAATTTGACAGTAGTTTCAGGGAGAATTTTGTAAAATTTATCTAACGAGAAATGCGAAGTGATGAGAAAGTTTGTTGTGAAGTTTTGTTGTTGCGCAACAGTCCCCCAAAAAAAAAAACAAAAGGTAATAAAAATTATCATTTAAGGGCAATCTTTCCTATTAATGATTTCTGCAAAATTCAGTTGATTGTGCAAGGGTTGTATAGCCAGCTGAGGTCGTTAAAACTCTCATTTGTTGTTGCAAAATTCAAGTGGTTTTGAATTGCTTTGTTGATCTTTTTGTATTCAACTTTTAAACATATAAGTACAACAAATATGATGACTGATACTCATGACACTGAAAATATGGTCTTCATTCTTGTGAAGAAAATGGTAAGGTTTGAAATATTTCTTAAATATTAATTCAATACCAATACTTTAATTTGTATTGGTTTATCCCAGGAAATGAGAACAAGGGACACAATTAAATTCAATTTTTTCCTAAATTTCTGATAAAATATAAAATGAACTATATTTTTTAATGAGAATTTTTTTTTAATAGTTAATTGATAATTTGAACAATATTAATTAAGTTTTAGATCTTGCATGGTTGATTAATTTTCTCTCAAAATTTCTGATATTCTATTAAAGTTTTAAATATAATATGAGGCAGGCATTCCCTGTGAAAGGGATGAAGTCTGTATAAATTAGTGTAGGAATTCAAGCATCATTTGCACTTCGGAATCTGTACAAAATGAAGCCAAAGTACTGAAACATATCTGACATTCGACCTATTGTTCGGGATTATAGTTGTGACATCATTTTCAATGTAAAGAAAGAAACAAAAACACTGAACTGCTACCAAAACATACACCAACATACATAGAAACGGATTATTTGATAATAACTGCCATATTCCTGACTTGGTACAGGACATTTAAAAAAAAAATTGGTGGGTTGAACCTGGTTTAATGGCTAGCCAAACCTCCCGCTTAAATGGCAATGTTAAAAATACCGCTAAAATTACAACATTACGTGACAGGAATACAGTAAAAAAAAAAACGCAAGAACACTCAGGACAGAGAAATACATAAATAAATAATATAATAGTACATTACAGCATGTAAACCACACAATAACAACGGACACCACCTTCTATGAACTTACGACAGTACACCAGAACACCACAATAGAATTATGAACTGTAAGTCACAAGAATGTATCAACGCCATAAAACGTGACGTATTTTTTGTGACGTTTATTTTATCACAGGTAAATTTCTAAAAATAGAATATAAATATGGGATTGTGTTATTAATGGTGTAATTATTTGTATTTTTTACCCATGTCGGTTTTTCGTTTAAGCTAGAAATACACAGTAAGGAGTATATATTCCCATTTTAGGCCCGGTGAATTTTTCAAATATGAAAGATATTGTGCAATAAAATTCTCATTTTTAGCTGATGACTAATTTAGCCTTCAAAGTGGGTTTATAAGAACATCGAGATTATTTTTACATGTTTTATGGGCTATTTTCTGTTTGATTGTCCGTATTTTCATAGTCAGACCAACTACAGGTCCAGAAATTTGTGAACTGTTTACAAACACTTTTTTTCACACGAACTGTTTGACGCAATTAAAAAAATAAGACGAAAGACATATGATTTTTATTTGATCTCTTGATAGATACATGTAAACAATTGCTGAAAAGGTATCACTCCAAGGGATTGAAATTCTACTTGTGTCTAAATTTTGGGGAAATATGTGACATCTTTACCCCCCATCCCCTTTTTGCAATATTTTATAGCAAATACATGCAGGTTGTTGCCATGGATACACCAAAGAGAAATTATCTTTAACCATTTCAACTACTGGATATCAAATCTATGAAAAATACTGATTACATAAATACGCACATATATGACACAAACAGTAGCTTAATTTGTAAGAAAGCAAGGAAAGGGGGATGGTAAAACTTAGAAGAGTAAATTTTAATTTTTTTCCTAACTGTATATTGCTACCTAAATCAAAACTGTGTAAAAACATGTAAATCCTGTGCTTATAGTTGTTTTAAACTAAAAATCATATAAATGATCTAGCTAATTAATTATCTTAACTTTTTCATACATATAGAAAATAAAAATAGAATTCAAACCATAAACGATAAGACATAACACAATATCAAACCAGACTTACAAAAGAAACATCATAATTAAGGATGTTCGCTACTCTGTTTCAAAATAACAAGCTTTTAAAAGACTGTTAAAATTTGATAGTATATAAATAAAGGAACTAAAATAGCAGAAAAAATGAAGGGTCCGTGTGCTTGTTTTGGAGATATGAGCCTTTGAAAATTTGGCGGAAATAATTCTCTAGACTTTCATACATTTAACATTGGCAACCTTTTTCTTTCAAAAATATGAAAAAATAACAAGGATTTTATTGTATTTTCAAATATTGCTGTTTAAACTATTTATAATAAAAGTGTCATTTTTAATCTTTCCTCCTCATAACTCTGTTGGCGCAGTTTCTGCGTAAGGATCACACTCCTGTATATGAAGTCCGTATAGTGTGAACATGCACGAGCATAACGTATCAACTGAGATATGTAAACACCATACGATGGGGACAGAGAGTATGTTACTGCTGAGAAATGGGAAATTGATAATTGGGAAGTTGAAATCGTCACGTTTGTCACAGATTTTAGTGTGAAGTCGTCCATCTGTGTCAACATAGTGCAACTTCAGTTTAGCCGGCTGGACAAAACTAGAGGCTCCAAGGACCCTGTGTCGCTCACCTGATATTTTTATTTACAATTGATGCATGATAAATGCAACTGTTGTACTGTCGTTTAGTTTCAGAGATATAAGACTAAAAAGTGCGTTTTATTTCAGCCATGTGTGCCATGTTGGCAGGCAGGGTCGTCATACACAGTGGTCCCTGGATATCCTAGTGGTGATTTAAACCAAGTTTGGTTTAATTTGACAGTAGTTTCAGGGGAGAATTTTTGTAAAATTTATCTAACGAGAAATGCGAAGTGATGAGAAAGTTTGTTGTGAAGTTTTGTTGTTGTGCAACAGTCCCCCAAAAAAAAAAACAAAAAGGTAATAAAAAATTATCATTTAAGGGCAATCTTTCCTATTAATGATTTCTGCAAAATTCAGTTGATTGTGCAAGGGTTGTATAGCCAGCTGAGGTCGTTAAAAACTCTCATTTGTTGTTGCAAAATTCAAGTGGTTTTTGAATTGCTTTGTTGATCTTTTTTTGTATTCAACTTTTAAACATATAAGTACAACAAATATGATGACTGATACTCATGACACTGAAAATATGGTCTTCATTCTTGTGAAGAAAATGGTAAGGTTTGAAATATTTCTTAAATATTAATTCAATACCAATACTTTAATTTGTATTGGATTTATCCCAGGAAATGAGAACAAGGGACACAATTAAATTCAATTTTTTTCCCTAAATTTCTGATAAAATATAAAATGAACTATATTTTTTTAATGAGAATTTTTTTTTTTAATAGTTAATTGATAATTTGAACAATATTAATTAAGTTTTAGATCTTGCATGGTTGATTAATTTTCTCTCAAAATTTCTGATATTCTATTAAAGTTTTAAATATAATATGAGGCAGGCATTCCCTGTGAAAGGGGATGAAGTCTGTATAAATTAGTGTAGGAATTCAAGCATCATTTGCACTTCGGAATCTGTACAAAATGAAGCCAAAGTACTGAAACATATCTGACATTCGACCTATTGTTCGGGATTATAGTTGTGACATCATTTTCAATGTAAAGAAAGAAACACCATCATCAGGTATTAATGTGGTTTTTTTTTTCATGTTATAGAATTATCAATTATTTTCATTCCCAGTACATTAGTAGATTGTTTTCTATATTGATTTTCTACTGCACTTTCAGAAAAAAAGATTACAAAAGGAAAACATTTTGTAAAAACTTACCAAAATTTACCAAATTAATGAAAATTGTTAAAAATTGACTATAAAGGGCAATAACTCCTTCAGGGGTCAACTGACCATTTTGGTCATGTTGACTTATTTGAAGATCTTACTTTGCTGAACATTATTGCTGTTTACAGTTTATCTCTATCTGTAATAATTTTCAAGATAATAACTAAAAACGGCAAAATTTCCTTAAAAATTACCAATTCAGGGGCAGCAACCCAACAACCAGTTGTCCAATTCATCTGAAAATTTGAGGGCAGATAGATATTTACTTGATAAACAAGTTAATCCCTGTAAGATATGCTTTAAATGCTTTGGTTTCAGAGTTACAAGCCAAAATCTACATTTTACCCCTATGTTCTATTTTTAGCCATGGCAGCCATCTTGGTTGGTTGGCTGGGTCAACACACACATTTTTAAACTAAATACCTAATAATGATTGTGGCTAAGTTTGGTTGAATTTGGTCCAGTAGTTTCAGAGGAGAAGATTTTTGTAAAGATTACAAAAATTTACAAAAATTGGTAAAAATTACTTTAAAGGGCAATAACTCCTTAAGGGTCAACTGACCATTTTGATCATTTTGACTTATTTGTAGATCTTACTTTGCTGAACATTATTGCTGTTTACAGTTTATCTCTATCTATAATAATTTTCAAGATAATAACCGAAAACGGAAAAAATCCTTAAAATTACTAATTCAGGGCAGCAACCCAACAACCCATTATCCGATTCATCTGAAAATTTCAGGGCAGATAGATCTTGACTTGATCAACAATTTTACCCCATGTCAGATTTGCTCTAAATGCTTTGGTTTCAGAGATATAAGCCAAAATCTACATTTTACCCCTATGTTCTATTTTTAGCCATGGCGGCCATCTTGGTTGGTTGGCCGGGTCACCGGACACATAAAAACCAGATTCTCCATGTTGACCATCTGTGTCAACATAGTGCAACTTCAGTTTAGCCGGCTGGACAAAAAAAACCCAGATTCTCCATGTTGACCATAGTAACATACGATACTTTGTTCCCTAAAATTCAATACTACCTGAGGTAGAAGGAGATAGTGCCACTTAGATTGTCTACATCACTTATGCCCTTATCCGCATGACTTTGTCGGCATATGGTTCGGGGTACTTGGCATGTCACATAGTCCATCTTAACTATTGTCGGCTGGCCAAACTGTGAGATTCTCTTTGTTGGCATAGGTACCGGAGGTAGAAGATATTGCCTTTAAAATGGAACATAGCACTTATGACCTAGACCCGATCAAATGTGTCAGCATATGATGAACAGGGTGGACCTGGAATGTCACATAGTCCAATTTCACTATTGCTGACAGGCCAAACATAGAGATTCTCAACATTGGTCACGGTACCAGAGGTAAAAGTAGATATTGCCTCTAAAACCGCTCATAGTACTTATGCCCTTGACGCTTTCGAATGTTAAAATAAAAAGCTATATATATAGTTTAAAACATTTGAGTCTTATAATGCTAGTTTTAGTCTACCCCACCCTTACGGAAAAGTTAATAAAAAATTCCCTACGGCAAAACTTTTGTCCACACTTGGTGCAAAGAGAAGCTGGGTAGCTGAGGTCTGCTTGAGAAAAAATCCAGGGTGTTGTTAGGCTTAGTTTTTTTTTAAGGAGGTCCAAAGTTGGGGTCGGACACCCTACCCCACCCTTACCGAAAAGTTAATAAAAAATTTCTACGGCAATACTTTTGTCTGCACTAGGTGCAAAGGGAAGCTGGGCAGCTGAGGTCTACTTGAGAAAAAGTCCAGGGTGTTGTTCGGCTTAGTTTTTTTTTAAAGTAGGTCCAAAGCTGGGGTCGGACACCCTATCCCACCCTTACCGAAAAGTTAATAAAAAAATTTTTCCGGCAATACTTTTGTCCGCACTAGGTGCAAACGGAAGCTAGGGACCTAGGGCCTGCTTGATCGAAATTCCAAGTTTGGGTATAGCACGGATTTTTTTTTTTTATATATAGCTAATAAATAATTTCCTTGCCCACCATACTTTGAGTACAAAACATAAACCTTTCGTTCAATCAAAAGTAAGCGAAATCCACTTGTTCAGAAGTAGACTGTTTCGTCAAAACAGATTTGTCTGGCAAAAAAATGTTAAAGCACGAGCGCAACTTTCTATTCTTATAATGCAGAACAATTGTTACTTTTCAGGAACTATTTGACAGGATACCGAGAATATGGAAAGCTATTTCACACAATATCGCAATTTTGCCAGCATTTAAATAATTTTATAATTATTTACGATTCTGTTACACTCAAAAGTGTTGACTATTAAAAATTTTAGGCGTGCAGCACGCTGTTTGGTATATTGAAAGCAAATACTATTGTCTATAAAATTGATGAACAGGAAATGAAATTTTAAAATTCATAGAACAGTGTCTTCGACTTATTTATATATTAAAAATAGATAATTTAGTGGTTATGCATTAATAAAAACATTTTAAGTACGTTTGAATCTTATGCAACTTTTGGGTTTATAGACATATCTGAAAATTTGCTGCAAGCGAAGTGGCTGCTAGCGAGTGGCTGCTAACTTGAGCCTGGTAATGCATCTTCGTAGAGTGCAAACTTTATTTTTAACCGGTTTTGCATTTAATACGGTGAGTACTGGGAAGTGATCTGAACCTAGTTTATCGTCTAAAACTGACTATTGGCTGTCATTGGCTAGTGAGGCGGAGACCAACGTTAGATCTATATGTGTTCGGTCACCAGCGACGGTTTGATATGTACCTGTACCGTCATTTAAAATTATCATGTTATTTTGGTCTATGACCTTTTCTATACTGTTACCATTGCTATCTGTTGTGTTAGACCCCCACAACGAGGATCTACTATTAAAATTTCCAAGTAGCACTGTATTATCTGTTGGATTTATATGTAGAACTTGTTGATAGTCATTAAATTTAAAATCTTGATTGGGGGGTCTATACACATTAACTATATTGATCTTATTATTTTGACAGTTTACAGATACACCTACTACCTCTATGTTATCAGTATCAAAATTAAGTTGTAAGAAATTAACTTGAATCGAAACATAAATGGCTACTCCTCCTATTTGCGTTCTCTTTTTATTTTTACCTTTAGGCTGAATCGGTATCTTTCTATTTCGGATGATGGGTGGATGGTAGCCCTGTAGTTTTACGTACCTATTGTCTTTGTAGCGAGTTTTATGTCTGGGTTATAATGTGTGTCTAAATAATATTTAAGGGAATTTGCGTTCGCATAAAGTGAGCGCGCATTCCACTGTAAAATGTGTAACCCCATTACAGTTAATTAATTGTTTTAATTACTTATTGTTTATTATTTCTTTAATGATTTACGTCGGTACTGAATTGATCTTTGAGAAAGGTTATAAATAGATGCATTATGGAAATAGAGTTATCCCCTTTTTGGGTCGCAATTTTCTGCAGCCCTACAATTAGTGCTTCCCAGTTTTGTAGATTATTTACGTCTTAGTGGTTTAATTATATTTTTGCGTATATCTGACATATTGTTTTTCGTTATTAGATACATTTGATTTAACAGTGTCAGCGTATGATTTACCAGGTGACACTATTTGAGAACTAATTAATTTAGGTATGGTTTCACCTTTTGACACTGGAGAGCTAATTAATTTAGGTATGGTTTCACCTTTTTGTTGTGCCTTTTGTTTAGCTTGTTCAAATGACATTTGATTACTTTTCATATTTTCCAATACTTGTTTTTGAAATATGTATAGGGGGCATAATCTATCTATTGTCTGATGGTTACCGCCACACTTTTTACATTTTATTATTTTATTATTGCAGTTTTTGGTGGTATGTCTACCTGCACATCTTATACATGTATTGGCTGATTTTTTGCATTGTTTGGCATAATGACCTAAACTTGCGCATTTGGTACAAAATTTAGGGTTAGGCTTATATGGCAATAAATCATACTCTTGACCTTGATCGTATAGAGGGATAGACTTTACTGAGTTGTGAGTGTTTTTCAGCTAGAGTAACTAAAAGATACCCAGCTTTACCCAATTGATTTACTATTTTTATGTCAATCCCTGTTTGTCCTAGCATACTTTCCAGCTTTTTAATGTTTATAATTTCCGTATCAACAGGTTTAGGTATAACTTTATACTGTACTATTATTTGTCTGTTTGTCTTTTTATTTTTGGCCATGGCTTTGTCAGTTTGTTTTCGATCTATGCGTTTGACTGTCCCTCTGGTATCTTTCGTCCCTCGTTTATAGACTCTACTTTTATTAACCTTATTGGCCTTATTTTCGGTTTTTTGCTTCATGACTAGTTATTTTCTTTTTATGGTCCGAATCAAATTTAGTCACATTTATTTGGAATTTACCAGTCACATTTATTTGGAATTTACCAAGTTTATTCAAGCCTAATATTTTGCGTCTAATTGATTCTGATGGAGCGTAAACCAGTACACTGTTTTTCAGTGGTTTGACCTCGATGGCTTGGTCATTGACACTACCTATCATGGTTATTAACTGATAGTGTAGCGGATTTAGTGTCAGCAACAGAAACTGTTTTGCCCTTGATGTGATAATAAGTGTTTCATTAGGAGGAAACATCTTTTTGCCTTTATTACTTAGTGATTCCAGGCTTTTTACTTTAGTTGTATTTGGGCTAAGCCCTTGCCCTTGCCTTTTTGCGTACTGTTGTTGTTCTGGAGGTGAATTACCTTGACTTGGTTTGTACGCTTTGGAATCAGGTGATTCCCCTTGTTATGGACTTTTCCTTTTTTTATTACCCATTTTGTTCATGGTAGTTCTTCTTCTTCTTCTTCTTCTTCTTCTTCTTCTTCTTCTTCTTATTATTATTATTTTTATTATTATTATTATTATTATTTTTATTATTATTATTATTATTATTATTATTATTATTATTATTCCTCTTCTTCCGCCGCTTTTTAATTTGAACTTGTCCGCACCCGTTCTCCATTATTATTATTATTATTATTTTTATTTTTATTATTATTATTATTATTATTATTATTATTATTATTATTATTATTATTATTATTCCTCTTCTTCTTCCGCCGCTTTTTAATTTGAACTTGTCCGCATCCGTTCTCCAGATTAACTTAGGGTTCCACAATATGTTAGACTAACATGTCTGGTGGTGCAATCAGGGTTTTGTTTGTGCAATGGGGTTTATATAGGGGTACTTTGAGGGGGAAAAAGAAAGGAGGGTTTGACTATAGAACCCTATTTTTTTTTTAATTTTCAAATGATTATAAATTGAAAACCGTTTGTGATAGACACAATCTTTTTAATTGAAAATGTTCTAAATGATAAAGCACATTAAATGAATTACAGGGTTAGTCCACAGGGATCACCCCCACCCCCTGCCATGTAAGAAAGTTCTAATATCGTGTAAGTGGTCAAGATCCCCACCCCTAAACCATATATATTCTGGTTGGTCATGCTAAGATGGTTTAGGAAAATCAGTCGGAAAGTTGACCCCGGTTTGACCCAATTTCTAAAGACTACAATGGAAATCATGTGACTACCATATTTGGGCATTTTTTTGTAATTTTTCTTCAACTGAAACGAGTCTGTTTCCTCCAAAAAGTCCTTTCAAATGAAATCAAAGCATGATGACAACTGCGTATACTTTTTAGAATTTTTAACATACAAATTGTTTTGATTTAACGTACTGAATTATAATACGAAGCCTTCAAACCCAAGGTCGTCACCCGTCGCGTCAATTTTTTTCAACAAAGAAGTTGAAATTTCTTTCTAAACTTCTGAGGAACCTATGCTGAATTTAAATTATGTGATGAGGCTTTTTATGAACTGGCCTGTGTCAAATTTGTGCCACTTGATATGCTGTAATACGCAAATGTGCCACTTCGATCTGTCGAAATTTCTGACGAAGCGGTTCCGATAGTAAATTACGAGTGTCCCTTTGTTGACACTTTTCAAGAACAATCTTATTTGTACTATTATATATATATTTAGCACTATATGCTGTTATTTACAAGAGAACGTAATTAAAATAATCAATTACCTTTTAACTGAACATATTCTATACTACAGATATATGTAAAACATTTAGGTAAACATATTTTATCATTTTTCAAGACTGAAATAGGGCTTTGCAATTACTCTTGGACATAATAATCTATTCCATGTGTTACTTTAATATTTTGGTTTATCATATACTTAGAGTAAATAACTTATTATAATTTTTACAGTATGATAATAGCATTAAATTAACGTGAATTCCATATTTTCCGAAATGGTGCTTAGCTGACTGATATGAAAAATTTATCAACTGCTTCCGGCTATGGTTCTCACTAATTAGCGACAAGAAGCGTCAAGAAGCGCCAAGAAGAATAATTTAGCGACAAGAAAGCTAATTTAGCGATAAGAAAATAAATTTAGCGTTAAGATATCCAAATCATGATTATTCGAAATAAATAGCTATAGAAATATGCATTAAAATGTGTGTGGTTTTATTTTAAATATACGTGAATTTTCATTATTTCATGAGCTGAGCGAAGAAAATAAACATTTTTTTATTTGTTCTAGAAAGAGTATTTCAAGAATGATATGTTTAAATAGATGAATATATTCAAAGTTAACTGTATAAATGATTAAATCGATAAAATGTTGTCGGCATAGTTGATATACATGATACACGATATCAAAGGTTCAAACCAAATTATAATCTAATATAATCTTTATTTATTCACTGAAAAGGTCCATAAATATATATGTATATATAGGATTGGACATCGGATTGTTACAAAATACTCAGATTGATACATGCATTAAAATAATGTAATGAAATAATGTTTACTAAAAATTAATTCATTACAAGTACGTACCATGCGTACGTACCAAGCCTGTACCAAGTCAGGAATATGACAGTTGTTATCCATTCGTTTGATGTGTTTGAACTTTTGATTTTGCCATTTGATTGAGGACTTTCCTTTTTGAATTTTCCTCGGAGTTCAGTATTTTTGTGATTTTACTTTTTACGTAGTGGTACTAAATCTAACAAAAATTGAAACTTTATAGAACAGCAAATAATCAACTGTAATTAATTTAATTGACTTTTTCTATAAATTTTATTAGTATTTAAACTTTTTGTCGCTAAATTTGTCTTCTTGTCGCAAATTTTTTCTTCTTGTCGCTAATTTATTTCTTCTTGTCGCTTCTTGATGCTCCTTGTCGCTAAAATCTTCTTGTCGCTAATTAGTGAGACCGCCGGCTTTTATCGCATGCCTTTCCGTAACGTTATAACGTAAGCCAAAATATGCATACATACTGGATCTAGACCACAGGCATAAGTTTGTCTTTTTCAGAGACAAATGCCTGTGATCTAGACAGGGTGATAATGACTAATCTAATGTTGAATTCCCTTCCAATACCTTTTCATATATATTTGAAAGAAATAATAATCAAAGTTTTCTGAATGTAAATTCTTCGTAATTTAAAATAAAAGGAAATTGGTTTGCAATCTGTGTGTGTTTAATTATTAAACACACACAGATTGCAAACCAATTTCCTTTTATATTAATTAAACTATACATTTTGTCTCATTACATACAGGTTCAACTGAATGCTGATTTCAGTGCAGTTTTTGCTTATTTTTTGTGTGGAACATAAATAAGTCACACTTCATAATTATAAAAATGGTTTGAATAAGAGTGATTAAAATGCAAGTCTGATAGAGATTGCTTTAAGTTCAGAGGACAAGACTTTTAATGTTTTCATTGTACATGTACAAATAATTGTATTATTCTTTCAGGTTCAGGAGTCCTTCATAACAAAAAAATAAAAAATAAATATTAGCAATGAATGATTTTTTTTTCAGTCATCTTGATTCAAGGTTGTGCACAGACACTGACAGTATAAAATGTTCTTACCTTATTGGTTCAGTTAACGTCAAACATTTACAGGGATAATCCGCCAAAAAATGCAAATTTGATCTTTATGTATAAAAAATCACATATTCATAGATACTTAATTTTTATTCTCCTTGCAAAGAGATCAAATTCGATTTTTGAAATTAACTATCAGTTCTTGACATGTCGCCATCTTGACAGCATCCCCGATGTAAAAAGTCACGTGATATCTATAAACCACAAAGTACCAAAACAATCAGGGATTACCGTTGTACTCATTCAGTGTTAAAATGTCTTGTCAAGCGTACGGTTGTTCTGTCTGACAAGGTTATGACAAAAGTCTACATAGTTTTCCAGATCCCACAAAAAAAAAACAGGATTGTATCAGACATGGTTGTGCAACATTAAGCTTACAGCAAACAGTTTCATCTATAGCAAGTACAAGTTGGTGTGTGAAGACCCTTTTGAGAAATCTTGTTTCGAAGGAAATTTGACCTTTTAATAACAAAATAACCTAGCAGTTCTGCTAACTATTGTTTTCAAATCCTTTTAAGAGAAGACTTAGTTGATTAAAAGAATTATGAATTTTATGAGGAAGTAAAATGTCAATTATAAGAAGAGCAAATTCAGTGTTCTTGTAACAGTCGACGATTTACGAAGTATTCATTACTATGTCTCTTTATATAAAGTGCATTGGTATAAAAAAATTATAAAGAATAGTCCCTTATTTAGACACGATTATTTTTAAGTTAATAAAATTATACGATGAATACCCTGATTTTTTATTATGATATCTAAGAGCTATTTTGTTTATACTTGATAAGGACAAGATTTGTATAGAATGTAGGAAAAAAAGTCACAGGAAAAAAAGTCACGGAAAAAAGTCACATGAAAAAAAGTCACGGAAAAAAAGTCACAGGAAAAAAAGTCACAGGATAAAAAGTCACAATATATATTTTGTATGAAAATTGTCAAAAGGTCTGCACATACAAAAGTCTACATAGTTTTCCAGATCCCACAAAAAAAAACAGGATTGTATCAGACATGGTTGTGCAACCTTAAGCTTACAGCAAACAGTTTCATCTATAGCAAGCACAAGTTGGTGTGTGAAGACCCTTTTGAGAAATCTTGTTTCGAAGGAAATTTGATGGTATTGTACTTTTTTAATAACAAAATAACCTAGCAGTTCTGCTAACTATTGTTTTCAAATCCTTTTAAGAGAATACTTAGTTGATTAAAAGAATTATGAATTTTATGAGGAAGTAAAATGTCAATTATAAGAAGAGCAAATTCAGTGTTCTTGTAACAGTCGACGATTTACGAAGTATTCATTACTATGTCTCTTTTATATAAAGTGCATTGGTATAAAAAAAAAATTATAAAGAATAGTCCCTTATTTAGACACGATTATTTTTAAGTTAATAAAATTATACGATGAATACCCTGATTTTTTATTATGATATCTAAGAGCTATTTTGTTTATACTTGATAAGGACAAGGATTTGTATAGAATGTAGGAAAAAAAGTCACAGGAAAAAAAGTCACGGAAAAAAGTCACATGAAAAAAAGTCACGGAAAAAAAGTCACAGGAAAAAAAGTCACAGGATAAAAAGTCACAATATATATTTTGTATGAAAATTGTCAAAAGGTCTGCACATACAAAAGTCTACATAGTTTTCCAGATCCCAAAAATAAAACAGAATTGTATCAGACATGGTTGTGCAACCTTAAGCTAACAGCAAACAGTTTCAGCTATAGCAAGCAAAAGTTGGTGTGTGAAGACTCTTTTCAGAAATCTTGTTTCGAAGGAAATTTGACTTTTTAATAACAAAATAACCTAGCAATTCTGCTAATTATTGTTTTCAAATCCTTATAAGATAAGATCTCGTTGATTAAAAGAACTATACATTTTATGGGGAAGTAAAATGTCAATTATAAGAAAAGCAAATACAGTGTTCTTGTAACAGTCGACGATTTACGAAGTATTCATTACTATGTCTCTTTTATATAAAGTGCATTGGTATAAAAAAAAATTAGAAAAAAAGAAATTAAAGAATAGTCCCTTATTTAGACACGATTATTTTTAAGTTAATAAAATTATACGATGAATACCCTGATTTTTTATTATGATATCTAAGAGCTATTTTGTTTATACTTGATAAGGACAAGATTTGTATAGAATGTAGGAAAAAAAGTCACAGGAAAAAAAGTCACGGAAAAAAGTCACATGAAGAAAAGTCACGGAAAAAAAGTCACAGGATAAAAAGTCACAATATATATTTTGTATGAAAATTGTCAAAAGGTCTGCACATATATATAGGAAAAAAATCACAATATATATTTTGTATAATGATGGTCAAAAGGTCACATATATATAGGAAAAAATTCCCAATATATATGTTGTATGAAAATGGTCATAAGGCTACATATATATAGGAAAAAAGTCACATTATATATTTTGTATGAAAATGGTAACATATGAATACGGTCGCTAAAAACCCCGCAAAGGACCTCCTTTATGCACAAAGCAGTACAATGTAGCACAAAGGAGTTTGATAAGAGCACAAAGGACATAAAATTGTTTTCGTACTGAAGTATATAGTCATTTCATATGAATTTTTTTTTGAAAGAGATGTAAATTTAATATTGTGTGTGCATTGTTTTCAATTTTATATTTGAAGGAAATCGGACCTGACCTGCATGGATCTTTTGTATTTAACCTACGTGCACATTTTAATTCTTTTCGAAAAGGGGAAAACCCCTATTTTATTTTAGGTAGCACGCGCTGCACCGGATGGTGTGATTGTGACGTCACCAAGCTGATATAGATAAATATAAGATAAAGATAATTTCTTTGCAGAGGAGACGTCGTCAAGACCAGACCTGTCTATAAAGAATGTCAGCTAACGGATTTAAATTTTCTTTCATTTACAGGTCATTGATGTCGGATTATGCATGTTTTATTCGTACACATAATTACGGGAGCACAGAATTGTATTTTAATGCATGTTTAGAATTTCACTTAATATTTACGAACTTTGGAGCGATTTCTACGTCATTGATTTTAATTTCTCAATCCAGATTGGAACGTCAAGCGGACTGCACGTGATTTATAATGCTAACGGAAAATATATTTTCTCAATTTATTTTACTGGTAAACTATTGTCCAATCGCTGACCACTGGTCGTCATTCATTGCATGCACACAAAAATAATGTTGGTGTTATAGTACTTTAACAAAACGTTTATTGATTATTTTCAGAAATACATGAATTGGAGCAGATTTTTGCATGAATGGATTTGTATTTCAGAAAGAAGTTTATTCATGAAAAAGAAAGATTAGCATTTTTATAATAAAATATAAATGGGATTCCAAAAAAGGGGGGAAGGGGCTAGACGGGTGGTTGTGGGCCTTGGAGATAAATTGCATGTACGCATGATGATAGCTGTAAAGTTTGAAGCTACAATTTGTCAATTTGTTCATTGTATCATTTCAGTGGCACTGAACGCCGCCCAAAAAAAAAATGACGTGTACCATTTCGACAAACATGTCGCGACTAACATTTTGGTCAATTTTTTTTTGTCGATACCCCTAACTTCAGCATGAAGTGAATGTCAAAATTTAGAACATGACCTTGACCTTTGACCTTGACCTCATTTTCTTAATTAGGACCCAAGAACCTCAAATAAAAGGACTCTAGGTTTATACGGCTTACGGTTTATGAGTTGCAAATGCATATCACATATATCAAATGCATAAGGGGAAATAACTCTCATATGGAGTCTCCGTATAGCTTTGGTCAAATGGTCAGCCTAATCCTGAAGATATAACGAGCAATTTGGTAAAATAAATTTGTCGTAACCTTTTACGGTTGCGAAGGAGTAGTGGACACAAGATAAACAGTGTTTGGGGAAATAACTGTTACAACGTAAAGTGTTCGGTTAAGCAGTGTCAGTTTCAAAAGCGTATAAACTGTTCGATATCATATACCAAATATCTAAGCGACATCTTGTGAAATAACAATACTGCGCGTGAACAAAATGTAGGCGGAAGAAAAAAAAATAAAATTAAAAACCAGTTGTTCAGAGAACAAATTGAAGGTCTTTTCACTTCTTACGATTCATTTTGATATGAAAATATTAAAATACGGTTTAAAGTGTCATATACAGTGTCAAATGATACCTTAATGTACGCTGATTCCAAAAATATATGGTTTCTAAACAATTTTATTGAAATAAGGGAGATAATTTGTTACTTCCTGTCGGAAAAATGTCACTTCCGGTATTATTTGATAGTTTACTTGACACTGATTCCAAAAGTATATGGTTCTATATACTTTTACATCAAATAAGTACAAAACAATGCTACTTCCGGTTTACACAAAGTCATTTCCGGTTGGATTTTCAAGCTCATTTAAATTGCAACCTAATGAAAAGATTCCCAATGGCTTTATGGTGTCTAAATATGAAGTTAAAGCAAAGGTCAAAATCTAGAACGTCAATTTCAACTTTGACCTTGAGCTCAATTTCAAGGTCATAAACCAAGGACCTTTAATCAAATTACCCTGGTCTTTATTATACTTGGTAAATGAGTTATACCACCATACATGTAATATTAAATATAAAAGGGGAGAAAACTCTCCTTAACGGTCAACGTTCCCTTGCAATTAAAATTTATGTGTTACGATATGTCGCAACTAACAATTTAGTAAAAATAATTTGTCGATATCTTATACGGTTTTTGGAAAAAAAGTGAAAATAAGCCAAAATAAAAAATTTAGAATATGACCTTGACCTTTGACCTTGACCTTTACCTAATTTTCATTTTTTTGGACCAAGGACCTCAAATCCAAAGACCCCTGGTCTCTATCACTTATGGTTTACCAGTAAGGAATGCATATCACTTATATCAAATGCATAAGGGGGAATAACTCTCATATGGAGTCTCCGGATAGCTTCGGTCCAATGGCCATCCTAATCCTGAAGATGTAACAAGCAATTTGGTAAAATAAATTTGTCGTAAACTTTTACGGTTGCGAAGGAGTAGTGGCCACAAGAAAAACAGTGCTTGGGCAGATAACTCTTACAACGTAAAGTGTTCGGTTAAGCAGTGTTAGTTTCAAAAGCGTATAAACTGTACAATATCATATTCCAAATATTTAAGCGACATCTTATAAAACAAGAACACAACGAAAGAAAAAAATTAGGCGGAAGAAAAAAAAAATAAGTATAAATCAATTGCTTTAAAAAAGCAATTGTAGACGGTCTTTCCCCTCTTAAACATGATTGATTAGTTGGTTGGTTCAGGTTGGTTGGTTTGATTGTTTGTTTGTTTGTTTGTTTGTTTTATTTGTTCAATGAATGTTAAACGTCCACCAGTCAATTGTTCACATTACAAGGAGAGAGAAAGAAAGAAAAAAACCTACAGTTATAGAAAGAAACAGTTTAAATAGTAGCCCCCCCTTTTTTGTTTTACCCTAAATAAAAAGAGGGGAGGGATTCAAGTTCTCATTTTCATACAGTGGTCCCTATCATTGTGTTATTTGAGTTTCTATATTTAGTTTGGAAAGTTTTTATTCTATTTCAGGTCCTGCGCGCGTATTAGTCTCGCGCCAGATTGTAGCATCACGTGACGAGGCTTTATAATAGCGAAAACTTAGCATTTTTATTTCTTTTTAGGTTGAGACGTTGGACAGGCAACATGTATATAGCGAGGGAATACACACAATGTATTTCTTTTGTCATTGTAGGAAATTGACATTTCGACCACAGTTCACGAGCAGTGCATGCTTTGGATTTAATTGATCCGGTGTAACTTTAAAACACGTTAATCGATTATTTTCATACAATGTACATTTTTCAGCAGCAGTTAGTAACATAGATTTGTATTTTTTATCTAGGAACAGACATTTTATTGTAGGATTTTACAGAGATTTATGGACCTAGCAAGCGATTTTTACGGCATTGAAATTTCTTTTCTCTACAAAAATTCTTGGGAGTTAGCTGCACAACGTTGTGATAATAAGATGAACTACATATATACCCTGGTGACTGCAAAGTTTTGGGTCGATTGGACATGTATTTTTAGTACAGTAGTGGACACAAGAATTTTGTCAATTTTTTTCGAGAAGAATTGTAATAACAATATTAAAAACCAATTGTTCAGAGAACAATTGAAGGTCTTTCCACTTCTTACGATTCATTTAGATATGAAAATATTTAAAATAATGTTTAAAATGTCATATATAGTGTCAAATGATACCTTAATGTACGCTGATTCCAAAAATATATGGTTTCTTAACAATTGTGCTGAAATAAGGGAGATAATTTGATACTTCCGGTCTGAAAAATGTCACTTCTGGTATTATTTGATAGTTTACTTGACACTAATTCCAAAAATATATGGTTCTATATACTTTTATATCAAATAAGTACAAAACAAAGCTACTTCCGGTTTACACAAAGTCATTTCCGGTTGGATTTTTAAGGTCATGTAAATTTCAACCTAATGAAAAAAGTCCCATGGCTTTATCGTGTTTAAATATGAAGTTTAAGCAAAGTTTAAAATCTAGAACGTCAAATTCAACTTTAACCTTGAGCTCTATTTCAAGGTCATAAACCAAGGACCTTAAATCAAATTACCCTAGATCTTTATTATACTTGGTAAATGAGTTATACCACCATACATGTAATTTTAAATAAAAATGGAGAAAACTCACCTTTACGGTCAACGTAACCTTGTAATCAAAATTTACGCGTTATGACATGTCGCAACTAACAATTTATAAAAAAATAATTTGTCGATACCTTATGCGGTTCTTGAAAATAAGTGAAAATAAGCTAAAATCAAAATCTAGAATATGACCTTGACCTTTGACCTTGACCTAATTTTCATTTTTTTGGACCAAGGACCTCAAATCAAGAGACACTAGGTCTCTATCACTTGTGGTTTACCAGTTAGAAATGCATATCACTTATATCAAATGCATAAGGGGGAATAACTCTCATATGGAGTCTCCGGATAGCTTCGGTCCAATGGTCATCCTAATCCTGAAGATGTAACGAGCAATTTGGTAAAATAAATTTGTCGTAAACTTTTACGGTTGCGAAGGAGTAGTGGCCACAAGAAAAACAGTGTTTGGGGAGATTAACTCTTACAACGTAAAGTGTTCGGTTAAGCAGTGTTAGTTTCAAAAGCGTATAAACTGTACGATATCATATTCCAAATATATAAGCGACATCTTATAAAATAAGAACATAACGAAAAAAAAAAAAATTAGGCGGAAGAAAAAAAAAATAATAATCAGAACAAAATCAATAGGTCTTTCCACGGAAAAGTGGTAAGACCTAATAATCAGAACAAAATCAATAGGTCTTTCCACTTTCCCGTGAAAGACCTAATAAACATGTGAAACCTCTCGCATAGGCAAACTACCCATAATTGTAAAATAAAAGGGTATATCAAACACGGGGACACATTCTACTGCATCCACACAACACGAGCAACAAACCCTGCAGTAGATATAAATTAGAAGATGTTGTATGAGTGCCAATGAGACAACTCTCCATCCAAGTCACAATGTATAAAAAGTTAACAATTATAGGTCAAAGTACGGCCTTCAACACGAAGCCTTGGCTCACACCGAACAGCAAGCTATAAAGGGCCCCAAAATGACTAGTGTAAAACAATTCAAACAGGAAAACCAACGGTCTAATCTATATAAAAAACGAGAAACGAGAAACACCTATGAACCACACCAACAAACGACAATCACTGAACAACAGGCTCATGACTTAGAACAGGTGCATAAAAATGCATGTATATTTTTTCTTCGCCTTTTAGCCCGGAACAGACATTTTGAAGATCTTGGGTAGCAGCGGAACCTAGTCCAAGACATTTGATATTATCTATTGTCTTATATTTTGAAAACCAAAATAGATAGTATCATCATTTGAGAAAATATTACATAGGCAACATTTGCATAATGTCAAGGTTTTGCATTATAAAAAAGCTGAGGGTGTAGTATTTACTCCACAAGGACTGTTACTGGGTGTGTAGACAGGGTAAGCATGTCCCGATTTTCGTGAATTACTCGCCAAATGAATTTGAAATCAATCAGAAGAACACAGCCTATAAATTTTATGGATCAGCTGACATTTATAATTTTTTAATTTCTAAGATTATGATGATTCAAAGGACACACATTATATCAGTTGACCAATTGTTTATGGTGAACCTGAAATCTAGTTTGATATTGCTCAGTAACGGAGGCTTAGTTCCTCCATGGTCTCCAGTTTTGTCCTGTCTGCGACAAAAGTCACAGAATACATTACATAAATGCTAATCGGGCGACAGCTTTAACTATTTATATAAAGTTTTACATTTCAGAAAGTAGAAGTCCTTGATGTTTCATACTTAAATTGTATAAAGAAACTTTATGTTAATCCTGGATGTTTCATACTCGAAACGTGTAAAGAAAACTTATGTTAAGAAGTTTCTGACAAGTCATATGTTCATTGTCCTTATCCTCATTTTCATGGTTTAGTGACTCCTTAAAAACTACATGTCTAGTGATTTTTATCATGAGAATTTCTTGCATATTATGAGTAATAGGATACTAGTAACTATATTTGGCATACATGTATTGGATCATAGTTTTACATGTCTGTCAGTCAGGGTTCAACTTGTCTCTGAATATTTTTTACCTACAAGTTCTATATACATGTATCTAAATATAGCATTATGGTATATATGTAGGACTCTGAACGGCGATGTTACTCCGAACCGTGATGGTCACGCTGAAGTGCGATGGTTGCACGCTGAAGTGCGTTTTTGATCACGCCAACGTGCGATGGTGGCATTGTGACGCTATCTTGTTGATAGCTACGCCGAATTCGGTGCGATGGTGGAAACGCTGAAGTGCGATGGACTACATAAACTATATTTTCGATGCTTTTCATTGTCAATGAAGAAGTCAATTTGTTTGTCAAAAGCAGTTGTTCGGGTTTTTAAGTTAATACGGAGCTTATATATAAGCTTTCAATACAATGGGAAAACGGGGAGTGATTGTTGGAGATGGGGAAAGTCAACCTTTTGTAGCGGAATCGATTTCGAAATCTACAAAAAGTTCTTTTTTACGTACAACGGAGCGTTACATTCTCCTAATAGTAAATACGGGTCCGCAGACAGACTGTTCGTATTATAATATTACGGTAAACGAGGAACTCATGAGAGGAACAAAGTAAAGATAAAATGTTAACGCAGCATTATTTCCACATGCAGAAAATCAAAGAGGACGATCTCTCATTTAGTACGCAACTGTAACTAAGGACATACATAAACAATAACGATGCAAATTTATCTAATAAATATTAAAAAAATCTACTTCTCATAATAACAGCACAGATGCGGATTTTAACTAGCCATCACGCATCATATAAACCATCGCAGATCAGCGAACGGACCATCGCTCTTCGGCGCAGACCATCGTACCTCAGCGTGACCATCGCAATTCAGCGTCCCCATCGCACCTCCGAGTCCTACATATATACTAGGTAAAATAAAAATTCAAACAAGTGCCAGTGTTCATGTGACCCCAACCTCATTTCACCTATCAGAGATCAAGGTTAATTTTTTGTCAGATTTTACAACATATACATAAAGCAGTATGTCAAAGTTTACATATGAACAATAAGACATATTATACATATATATATATATATATATTGTTTATATATATATGTCAATAAGACGGCAACCGAATAGCAAAAAAATAATTGAAGGACATCGAGAATGAAACTTACATGTATATATAAATCTTCAACAGAAAGAACAGACAATTAATTGTCTTTACAATGTGTCAAGCTCTTAAATGTCCTGTGTCTATAAAAGTAGTGAATAAATTTAGCAGAAATATCTTATTCATTGTGTCTGTGGCAATCATACATGTACTACATCTATTTTAATATATATAGATCTGCCATATGCATTTAACACACAGTTCTCTAAATAACAAAAAAAAAAACAAAAAAAAAACATAACGATGGGATAACTATATTTGGTATACATGTATTGGATCATAGGTTTACATGTCTGTCAGACAGGGTTCAACTTGTCTCTGAATTATTTTTTACCTATAAGTTCTATATACATGTATCTAAATATAACATTATGGTATATATGTAGGACTCTGAACGGCGATGGTACTCCGAACCGTGATGGTCACGCTGAAGTGTGATGGTTGCATGCTGAAGTGCGTTTTTGATCACGCCGACGTGTGATGGTGGCATATTGACGCTGTCTTGTTGATAGCTACGCCGAATTCGATGCAATGGTGGAAACGCTGAAGTGCGATGGACTACATAAACTATATTTTGGATGCTTTTCATTGTCAATGAAGAAGTCAATTTGTTTGTCAGAAGCAGTTGTTCGGATTTTTAAGTTAATACGGAGCTTATATATAAGCTTTAGATACAATGGGAAACGGGGAGTGATTGTTGGAGATGGGGAAAGTCAACCTTTTGTAGCGGAATCGATTTCGAAATCTACAAAAAGTTCTTTTTTACGTACAACGGAGCGTTACATTCTCCTAATAGTAAATACGGGTCCGCAGACAGACTGTTCGTATTATAATATTACGGTAAACGAGGAACTCATGAGAGGAACAAAGAAAAGATAAAATGTTAACGCAGCATTATTTCCACATGCAGAAAATCAAAGAGGACGATCTCTCATTTAGTACGCAACTGTAACTAAGGACATACATAAACAATAACGAATGCAAATTTATCTGATAAATGTTAAAAAAACTACTTCTCATAGTAATAGCACACATGCAGATTTTAACTAGCCATTACGCATCATATAAGCCATCGCAGATCAGCGAACGGACCATCGCTCTTCGGCGCAGACCATCGCACTTCAGCGTGACCATCGCAATTCAGCGTCACCATCGAACCTCCGAGTCCTACATATATACAAGATAAAATAAAAATTCAAACAAGTGCCAGTGTTCATGTGACCTCAATCTCATTTCACCCATCAGTGATCAAGGTTATTTTTTGTCAGATTCTACAACATATATATAAAGCAGTAGGTCAAAGTTTACATATGAACAATAAGACATGTTATACATGTATATATATAAACAAGTCTAAATAGAAAACAACGTTCAAACTAATGATTGCGTTGGATAAAAACCTCAATTTTTATACGTGTGCATGTAAAATATATATACATATGTCAATAAGACGACAACCGAATAGCAAAAAATAATTGAATGACATCGAGAATGAAACCTACATGTATATTTAAGTCTTCAACAGAAGGAACAGACAATTGTCTTTACAATGTGGCAAGCTCTTAAATGTCCTGTGTCTATAAAAGTAGTGAATAAATTTAGCAGAAATATCTTATTTATTGTGTCTGTGGCAATCATACATGTACCACATCTATTTTTATATATAGATCTGCCACATGCATTTAACACACAGTTCTCCAAATAACAAAAAACATAACGATACGCCATTCAACATTTACAACAGGGTTCGTGGCTTGGGACTAGCACTTGAAAAAAAAATAATAGGATTAAACTAGTGTTTGTGTCACCTGAGACTTTCGTCGCATTCTGCGAGACAAATGGGATTAGAATCAGCACAATCAGGCGGCAGTGTAAACTATTTGAATAAAGTTTTATATTTCAGAAGGTAGAAGACCTGGCTGTTTCTTACCTTGTACACAGATACCTTGTGTTTAGTTACAAAGTTTCTGTCCGTCAAATGTCCATTGTCCTTGACCTCATTTGAATGGTTCAGTGACTGCTTGAATAAAAATTATGCTTTATCTGGAATACATGTACTCACTTATTATAAGTGATAGTTATATAGGATAACTATATTTGGTATTTGGCTTCCTTGCAAGGTCTGCATGTCTATCAGCCAGGGGTCACCTGACCTAGACCCCATTTTATGGATCAGTTATCAAGGTTAAGTTTACATGGTCAAGTTTGCATCTCAGATATATAATAAGTAATATGTCAACTATATTTGGTATGTGGAATGATTGTAAAGTATGCATGTCCAACTGGCCGTTTTCATTTGACCTTGACCTCTTTTTCGTGGTTCAATGGACAATGTTTAGTTTTTGTGGTTTTGTCTATTTCTCAGATACTATAGCAGCAGGGCCACTACATTTGGTGTATGGAACGATTGTAAGGTGTACATGTCCGACACTGGCAGTTTCCATCTGACCTTGACCTTTTTTCATGGTTCAATAGACGACATCTATTTTTTATGGTTTGGTCTCTTTTTCAGATTCTTTAAGCAATAGGGCAACTATTTCTTGCATATGGAATGATAATAAGGTGTTCATGTCTGTCTGGCAAGTTTCATTTGACCAAGCCCTCATTTTCACGGTTCATTGGTCAATGCTTATTTTTCATGGTTTTGTCAATTTATCAGATACTATACGCATTAAGTATATGGAATGATAGGTATATATATTGTTACTTGTTTGTCTGGCAGTGTTCATATGACTGTGACCTCATTTTCGTGGTTCATTGGTCAATGGTAAGTCTTGGGTTGGTCTGTTTTCCTAGTACTTTAAGCAATAGGACCACTATGTTTGGTGTATGGAATGATTGTAAGGTGAACATGTCTGTTTGGCATGGTTCATCTGACCTTGACCTCATTTTCACGGATAATGTTGAGTTTATATGATGCTTGTAGTTAAACCTTCATATTCCAGACTTTCAGCATACATTCAATCATACGTAAAGCAGGCGAGACATTTCAGCTTGTACACACAGGTTAAAATATAGATTTTCACCTTCCTACTTTTTTTTTATTTAGATTAGAAGATTAATCAAAGGTACATACAAGATAAAATAATAAAATTTAGTTCTATTTATAACTTTTTGCTTGGATGTCTTTCTATGAAGGATGGTGTCCAGCACATGAGCAGTAAAACATCAATTATTATGACTTGATTGGTTTTGGTCCATATGTATCCCTTACAGCATGGGAATAGTACAGGCAATACACATGTAATATATCCCAGCCTACGACATAGATTTTTTTTTACTGTGTACTAGATACAAAATAACACCCCCTTGACATTTCACAAAAATAGGACAGTAAGCCATCCATCTACCAACTGAGCCAAAGAAGAACTTCACCGGAGCCGCTAATTGCGGGCAGTAATTTATCTACTAGGTAAGCAGAGGTGGATTTAAGGGGGCTTGTGGGCTAACATGTTAATGCATAGACTTTTTACATGTCCCATTCCAAACGATGCCTAGTTTGCCCCTCCCTTTTCAAAATCCTTGATCCACATCTGGTAAGGGGAAGCAAATGCTACAGTGTTCAGTTTAAAAGGTGTTTACTGTACTCTAATTTCCACGACTACGATCCGATAGGGCACATCTGAAAACTATGACAAACGTCACATATTTCAACTATAATTCAAGCCTATAGTTACTATTTACTATCATCATATTTTGTATTGAATCGTATTGTATGATGTTATTATGACGAAAGAGATTTAAAAACTATTTGCAACCAATGTAACAATCGAAACGATAAACTTGTCTTTCGTCCCAGTGTTTATATTTTGGATACCCTCGGGACCTTTCAATTAACCTCATTCAAGTTTATGTTCCGAGTACACTGTTCAGATATTATAACTCGAATTCTGATTGGTTGAAAGAGTCACATACTAAATCCTTCAAAAGTGAAATTATATACGCATCGGTGTTAGATCACTTATGTCATAATGATGATAACAAAATCAGAGATATATATTTTAATTAGATTGTTTTCCTTTGATCCTGTGGACCTCGAGAAAAAGCCTTAATTTAATAATTTTGGATATAAGTTTTTGATACTTGTTTATGATTTTAACAGTTACTTAATGTAACGTCACAGTACCCAAATTGCAACGAGTACCAATTTGTACCTATTATGCAAAAATAGCAAACTGCTATATATAAACTGAACACTTCAAAACAGACATTCGAATGAGTTAAAATGGTATGTAAGCGCATACATACTCATTTAAACAAAATAGTAGTAGATTTAAAACACTTATGACAATATAAGCGGGGCGTTAGGTCCTCTTGGGCTTAAAATCTCCCATGGAGATTTTGAGAAGTTGGCAGGTATGAGCAGTGGAAATCTTACAGGTTTTCTAAGAGACTAAACAACTTTTATTCTTCATTATTTGCCGTTACGGACGTCTTTCAACATAACTAAATAAATATTTATATAAATATCAAAACGGTCACATTATATATCAACATATGAAGTATCCAGTGAAAAAGTAAAATCTACTGTGACGTCGACTTTTAAAAAGGAGCAATTAAAATATATCACATGCATCCATTTCGTACAAAATACATAGTGAGAATGCACTATTCGTTCATTTTTTGTACATAAATAAGGCCGTTAGTTTTCTCGTTTGAATTGTTTTACATTGTCATTTCGGGGCCTTTTATAGCTGACTATGCGGTATGGGCTTTGCTCATTGTTGAAGGCCGTACGGTGACCTATAGTTGTTAATTTCTGTGTCATTTTGGTCTCTTGTGGACAGTTGTCTCATTGGCAATCATACAACATCTTCTTTTTTATAATAACTATTGTCAAATTGTTCTAAAAATGTGGAGAAATTCAATTTTTACAGATGTGAAGCTAGCATGTATGCAATTAAGGTACTCCTCATAGCAGAATCTTGGGTAGTTTGTTGATGATTATAAATTAAATTTGTGTAACTAAATATTTATAGCAGATAAAGATACATACTTCAACAATATATATTATAGTAATTAGAACAAGTACCATTTTTCCAGTTTGGTCATACTAAAAACGAATCGAATTACTCTGTCTCAATTACTTTTCGTTACTATAAATGTTCAATAAAGGTAACAAACCTGTATAAATTGAGAAACAATTCTCAAGACATCTGAGTCTGTTTGACAATGTTGATATGATGACGCTGAACGTTTTCCATTTCCAGCACCTCCCCATCCAAAGGTATGTGCCCATTGTGTTGAACAAGGTAGACTTAGTGCAATAATGAATAATAAGCATAACTGTATTGAAACGGTTGACATTCTTTAAAAATCTGAAATATAAACAATACAAAAATAAAAATGAGAAGATGTGGTATGATTGCGAATGAGACAACTATCTAAAAGAGACGAAATGAGGTAAAGGATAGCAACTATTGGTCATCTGTACTGGTCTTCAACATTGAGCAAACCTCATACTGTAGGCCCCGACGTGACAAAATGTAAAACAATTCAATCAGGAAAACAGACGGTCTGATTAATGCACAATAAACGATAAAACAAAAATGATATACTGCAAAACAGCCACTGAGTTATACTCTCATGACTTGGGACAGGCACATACAGAATGTGGCGGGGTAAACATGTTTGCGGATGTCCAACCCTACCATTAACTTTTGAGAGTGTTGTAACGGCACAGCATATGAACAAACTGTAAATATCAGTTGAAAAGGGTTTGACTCAACAGATCGATAGCACAACAACATATAACAAAAAGACTATTAAAAGACACAAAGTACCAATCGATCTTAGAGTACTTGCAGTTACTGAAAGAAAGTTCAAAGCCGCCAACACTTAAAAAAAATCATGCATCCAAGACATAATATCGATCAGTACATTTCCGGTTTTTGTGCAAACAGTCGGAAAGCTGGCCCCGGTTTGACCCCATTTCTAAAGACAACAATGGAGGTCGTGTGACTACCACATTTGGGTATATTTTATTGTCATTATTTTTTTCAACTGAATCGAGTCGGTTCCCTTCAAAAAGTCCTGTCAAATGAAATCAAAGCAAGTTGTGCGTTATAAATGCCACCTGTGTATACTTTTAGAAGTTTTAAGAAATTGTTTTGATTAAACGTCCTGAATTAGAATACGAAGCCTCAAACCCCAGGTCGTCCGTCACCCGTCGCGTAAATGTTTTTCAATAAAGAAGTTGAAATTTCTTTCTTTACTTCTGGGGAACCTATACAGAAATTAGATGAAGAAATGAGGCTTTTTATGGACTTGTCTATGTCAAATGTGTGCCACTTAATATGCTGTAATAAGCAAATGTGCCACTTCAATCTGTCAAAATTTCTGACGAAGCGGTTCGGATTGTAATTTACGAGTTATATCCCTTTATTGACACTTTTCAAGAATAAACTTATTTTTACTATTATATATGTAGGACTCTGAACCACGATGGTACTCCGTACCGCGATGGTCACGCAGAAGTTCGATGGTTGGACGCTGAAGTGTGTTTTTGATCACGCCGAAGTGTGTTTTTGATCACGCTGAAGTGCGATGGTGGCATTGTGATGCTATCTTGTTGATAGCTACGCCGAGGTGGTAACGCTGAAGTGCGATGTGTTACATAAACTTTTGTTTTAATGTTTTTCATGTTCATATGTGGATGTAGAAGTTAATTTGTTTAAAATTGTTAGTTGAAGCTTTTCATTTTCATAATATTTTTAAAGAAAAAACCCATACCCCCCTTTTTTAAAAGTTAAATGGTCGTTCCCTTATGAAAATTTCTGGAACTGCCGCTGTTTATACTTTAATGTGCACGTTAAAGATTTCACATGTGGACTTCCGAATCAACACCTGCAAAAGTTTTCAATTATACAAAAGATAAGAAAAATTAATGCATTTTTAGTTTGACTCGGATGGATATTTTTATTTTGCACACACTCCAACATATTACATGAACTGACAATAAACATAAATCAAAGTTAGAGAAATGAGTATACTCATATCAAAGAAATACCAAATAAAAATACTCATGATTTTTGAACAAAGACAAAACTATTGCGTAGTGTGTAAGTTTTTCAATTTTTCATTTTTTTTTAACAGATTTGAATATGGAAGATGCGCATACCTGCACATCATAAAAGTGCAAAGTCTGTTCTTTAACACACGTGGTTAATTTGGATCACATGTTTTCTAGTCCTATATTATAAGAATTCGAAGGTTCATATCATTTACATTTAACGTTTTTATGGGATTTTTTTTCACTGTCAATGTTGAACCTCGAGGTTACATTACTAGTAAAATAAACTGTTATCACAGAGATATGTCTCGCCTTTTTGTAATTTTGATAATGCAAATGTTAAAATTAAAATAGCAATACTTTAACATGTAAGTTATGCAAATATTCAAAGTCGATGAACCATGACTGAAGGTACATGGCTAAACAATCTCCATGGAATGAGATGTGCCAATGCTTATACAACTGCATCCCAAATACCATTGACTTATTATAAGTTGTTCCCTTTAAACAAACCTAAACACAAACATTAACTTGTAAACTATGTAAAAGTTTCAAAGTCAATGAACCATGATCAGGGGTGGGGCTATATAATCTCGATGGAAACGATACTTGCAAATGCCAATAAATTTGCATACCAAATATCATTGACTTAACATTAGCAGTTCATCTTAAACTGATCTAATCACAAACTAATACATGTAAACTAAGCAAAATTTTCAAAGTAAATAGACCATGACTGAAGGGGCGGGGCCAAATATTCTCCATGGAAATGAAATGTGCTAATGCTTATACAACTGAACACCAATTAACATTGGCCTACCACTAATGGCTCCCCTTGAACTGACCTAATCACAAACTAATACATGTTAACTTAGCAAAATTTTCAAAGTCTACAGACCATGACTAAGGGGGCGGAGCCAAATAATCTCCATGGAAATGAGATATGCCAATGCTTATACAACTGCATACCAAATATCATTGACCTACCACTAGTGGTTTCCCATAAATTGACCTAATCACAAACTAATACATGAAAACTATGAAAAGTTTCAAAGTCAATAGACCTTAACTGAGGGGGCGGGGCCAAATAATCTCTATGGTAATGAGATGTGCCAATGCTAATACAACTGCATACCAAATATTATTGACCTACCACTAGTGGTTCACCATGAACTAGACCTAATCACAAACTGATACATTGTTGACGCCGCCGCCGTCGCCGTCGCCGTCGCCGCCGACGCCGGAAACAGCATACCTTTGTCTCGCTTTTTGACTCCGTCAAGGCGAGACAAAAAATCCGATAAAAACGTTGAATGTAAATGAACCTTTAAAGTCTTATATTATGGGACTCATGTTTTTCAAACATAATATGTTGATCATTTATATTATGATGATTTCAATACACTTCACATTAGGTAATTTGTTACGTATATTGATTACATTATATCGAGTTGTCCCAACGATACACTTATCGGTGTGCTCGATCATACGAATTTACAGACATTGATATAGACAAAATGACCCAACTTTGAAAAATTCTTGTGGCGAAACTACATTTTGGAACACGTTAAAAATTAGATCCTCAGAAATCTACATTATTAAGGTTTGATATATATTTAAAAAAAAAAAAAAAAAGAAAAATATGCAGTCAAGATTGGCAGTTTTTTATACACCCTATGTTGAACAATAAATTGTTAAATTAACAGCATATTTGGCAACTAAAAAATCATATATCATCAAATTCAGCTTTAAAATATACTTTACTTATAGTGGTTGTATAAAAGTTATATTATGGTTTTGTGTTTTATGAGATATTCATCCCTATGCATATCGAGTTTTATGTGTTAATTGTCTTTCCTTTTTTTTTTTGACCTTTTCTATCTCTTTCATAAGAAGAGTCACTTTTCTATTGTTCTAGTGTCACTGGAAATCCCACTGCAAAAGAAGAATAATACTCTTTCAAACAGTAAATTATCTGGGACTATTATACTAACATAGTATAATAGTCCCAGAAATTATCAAAAGAAACCTGAAGACAACCTAAGAGTAAAATACAAGTGTATATACTACCCTCCAGGGAAATGAGTTTTCCATAAAGTACCGACCGTGCGAGACCCTCATGGGTAGTCAAGGTAGTTAAACACCCTCAGTAGTACCATAAAATATTTAATCCTTAATTAACATCCGTTTTTATACGTGCAAAACTCTGGATTCATTTTTGATATTTACTTAAGAGACCATAAAAGACAAATCTAAAAAGACTTTCAAAGGTATTTGCGAAATGAAACAAAAAATGATTTTTTTGTAGACAAGAAACAAATTGAATTAGGAAATTTGATCGAATGAATGAAATAAACTTAAAAAAAAATCAGTGTACATCTTTCTATAATAAAGTAGTGAAAAACACGCATATCGAGTTACGTAGATGAAAAAGAATAATTACATCAATAATAATTATAATGTCAATTTCATCAATTCAATGATTATCGCTAGAAAACGACTTATAATACGATTCATGATTTCCCATGTAGTAAATTCATACAGATTTATCAATTTTTTTTTATCTATAAATTACATTCCGAAATACACAGACTTGGCTTTGATCGTTGGCTGTTCAGCGAAAAAATGAAGGATAATATCAATCGAAAGCAAAAGAGAAGATTTAATGTGTAGGATCAGAGCATTCTTTAAATTCAACATTCAAATTATTTTTTGGAAAACAGCAGCATACATGTTTTGATTTATGAATACGACCGATGTATTCAGTATTCCTAACAATTAGTAATGGTAGTCTCGGCAGCTTGCTCTCCCCGGGTTCGGGAGGTTTAATTGTTCAACAACCCAATTCGCTCAATCGAGATTGGTATTTTCCTTTTTTCCACAAGCACGCAATATTAATGAGTCAAGTTGGAACATAGGGTTATTTACAATATTACAATTGTAGCATAATGAACTGCATCTTCACTGAATGCACCTTTAATTTTCTTTTAAATCAGTTGACCATCTAAATGGTGATCGATGTGTACTACTTGCCGCTGGGCTTTATATAGTAACCAATTAATCTACTACGATAAAATACAAATAATATATTTCTATCAATCACTTATTTACATTAAAAAATTTTTGAATGAAAAAGTATGATACAAATACTTTTAATTTAGTATAATTGCATTTTTTTATCGAAATGAAAATGTTATAAACTGCTCCCGGTTATTAGTACACGTCAGTTCGTTACGTTATTATATAGTTCTTTTACGAATTCCGAAAAAATAACAAAGGAAAAATAAATGTTCCCATATTTTCCCATGAGAAGAAAAAATGAGTTCCTATGGGAAATTTAGAATTGCCTATGGGAACAAACAACTTACGAATGTTCCCATCGGAAAATGTAGTTCCCATCAGAACTTTAAAATTCCCAAGGGAAAAGTACTTATTCCCATGGGAACTTCAAATGTTCCCATAAGAACTTCTAACATTCCCATTGGAATTCCTAACTTTCCAATGGGAAATGTACTTTTAATCAGCTGTAGTGACCACAGTGACAGCAGTGACATGTTGGGACATATGGGAAAATTTATTTTTCTTAATTATCAATCACTTGGCAAAATATATTTTTGTTATCATGTTAAACAACAGAGTCAGATTTGCCAATTCTTGAAGGGCAAATTTGTCCCGCACAGTGTTAAAACGTTATGCAAATCATATATTCGTTCAAATCATCAATAACATCACAATTCAAAATTTGAATAAGTTCATCATCTGGTGTATAATCACAAAGAGAACCAGATCTAGCGTTAAAATCTCCAATTAGTAGAACGGCAGTGTACTAATCTTTAAACTTAGTTAACTCTGTCTCAATTTCGACAAAGGCATCCGCTGATGATCATCATTCTAAAAAAATGGTGGTTCTATCTTCTTTAACCAAAAGAACAAACTCAGAATCAGTTTCAATGAAATTTTTTTTTTTAATATTTTTTATTAATGACTGCAGTTCAATTCAGGTCATTTTTTTCTATTTTTACCAAACATAGTCATAGATATAAGAAGATGTGGTATGAGTGCCAATGAGACAACTCTCCATCCAAGTCAAAATTTATAAATGTAAACCATTATAGGTCAAAGTACGGTCTTCAACACGGAGCCTAGGCTCACACCGAACAGTAAGCTGTAAAGGGCCCCAAAAATTACTAGTGTAAAACCATTCAAACGGGAAAACCAACGGTCTAATCTATATAAAAACGAGAAACGAGAAACACTTATGAACCACATCAACAACGACAACTACTGAACATCAGATTCCTGACTTAGGACAGGTGCAAACAAATGCAGCGGGTTTAAACGTTTTAATGGTACCAAACCTTCACCCTTTTTCTGAAACAATAGTGTAACAACACAACATAGAAAGACATACTATAAAATATCAACTGAAATAGCTTAACTCAATCAAAGGACATAGTAATACCATTGAACATACACTGAACAAATAAATTAGACCTATGATACAATGTAAATTCAAAATAAATAAACTAAGGGAAGAATAATAAAAGTAACATGTTATATCGGTATGAAATGTTAAACAATTTAAGAAAAACAATATGCTCGAACAAACATATCAGCCATTTGCAATAACTTTAAACACAGGTAAATAAAATAATTTTGTTGTTAGGTATACGTATACAGTTACAATAGAGAAAGGAAATATTTTAACAAAATAAATAATTTTGATGTTCATAGTACGAAGTGGAAATTTATATTAGTACCAAACACTTATCAAAGCTGGTATATAGACCAGATATAACCCTGAATAACATTAAATAACAAAAAGCATTACAATTATTATCAACAGGTCAAATAAACAAGAAAATACGATTTGAGAGTACTCGCAGTTACTGACAGCTAGTTAAAAGCCAAAACAATTAATAATAAAAATCATGCATCAGAGACTAAAATCAACTAAAACACATCCCAGGGATTTAGTATTTTAACGTCATGGACAGTCAAAGAAGACATGACTAGTGCAATGCCAAAAATAAATGTATCGACAGACAGTAGGATAGTTTGGAGTTTAACCTCTTTATAGATCAAAATGAACGTGGGTGTGTCTTTAAACATCCTGTTTGAAAAGAATACAAATTTAGTTATGTTTTAATTTGCTGATGACAAAATCGATATTAGTGCCAATGTAAACTATATTCAAAGATCTAATTACAACATTGGTAAGATAACCTGAACTAATAAGTTTATTTAAAGGTTCGATGAGTTTACATACCCATTAGGTAAGTTAAGTATATTGACGACTTCAGTATGTACACTAAAAAGAGATTTATCCAGCTGAACTGACTTTAAATAAAGCTAATACTAACAATGAACACTGCCCTTTCCTGGATCTTGATATCTATATCTTTAACGGGAAGCTTAATACCAAAATTTACGATAAAAGATATAATTTTTCATTTCCTATTATTAATTATTCATTTTTATATGGTGACGTTCCCTTGTTACCATCTTATGGTATATATATCTCAAATTGTTCGATTCGCTCGTGTATGTAACAACGTATTTGATTTTAACGAAAGAAATCTCTGTATTACTGAAAAATTATTACACCAGGGTTTTCGATATCACAAACTAGTCAAAACATTTACTAAATTTTATCATCGATACAAGGACATCATTCGTAAATATAGATCAACATGCAGACATCTTATACGTTCAGGTATTTCACATCCAATCTTTTATGGTAATATTCTATACAAAGCACAAAAATGTCGTCATTCACCTCAAAAGCTAACCAAACCTTTAAACAGACTTATTCAGAAGGGATATAGTTACGATACTGTTATGATATTGTAACTATCATATTTATTTAGTTGGCCTAATTTGTTTTGTGTGGCCTATTATACATGTTTACATTGTGTACAAAATAAAATACATTGTGTTACAACTATGCAGTATAGAAATCACTGGAACAATCATTGATACTAATGGAATGATTAGAACTTTCTATTTCACTTACATAACGTTTCCAGAATGATCATAACAAAAGATGCGTAATTTATATTTCTAGCGTTGTCTAGAAATTTCCGTTTGAGTATTTAAATGCAGACCCAAAAGTTAGTTGAAGATAGAGATTTAGACATAGACATAGATAGACTTAGACATCGATAGACATCAACATTCTCAGCAGTTGGATTGACACTTTTATTTACAAACTACATCATACTAGATTGTGACCAATTGGATATAATATTCTGTGGATTCCCGTGAAGATTTCCGGATAAAGAAAAGATAAAAGATTGGACTCATATTTTGACAGTTAAGTTGACATTTCTTTCTGTGTAATACTTTTTGTAAACTAGTGTATAATACATTTTGTTAAATTTTATTATTGATTTATGTCTTTTGTTGGCTACAATTAAAAGGCGATTTTTTCTGTTCATAACAATACTGTTGTAAGGTCATTAAAGATGGCATATTTTGGAATTAATATTGATTCACTCATAGGGTCTTTGCATCGGAAATAAACACATTTATTCCATTCAGGTACAGGATTGTGTAATAGTTCGTAATGTTCGCCAAGTTCGCCAACATTTACGAAATCATTACTGTTCGCCAACTTCGCCAACTTCGCCAACTTCGCCAACTTCGCCAACATTTACGAAATCATTACTGTTCGCCAAGTTCGCCAACTTCGCCAACATTTACGTAATCATTCCTGTTCGCCAAGTTCGCCAACCTTTACGAAATCATTACTGTTCGCCAACTTCGCCAAAATTTACGAAATCATTACTGTTCGCCAAGTCCAACTTCGCCAACATTTACGAAATCATTACTGTGCGCCAAGTTCGCCAAGTTCGCCAACATTATTTTTTATGTTCTATTTGCCAAGTTCGCCAACAATATTTCTTATATACTGATCGCACAGTTTGTCAAAATTATTTTTTATATACAGCTGTTCGCCAAGTTTGCACACAGATTTTAAAAAATAATATTATATCAATTTAATGAAAAAAAATATAAATCATGAGGATTTTAAAATGGGGGAGTGAGTTGAAACGCACTTAAAGTCCACCTTAATCCCCCCTAAACGCAACAAAGAATGTTTGTCTTATGTGACGTCATTGGGCATGGCAATTTTTTTTAACGTCACAACAGGATGTCCAGTTAAACAACATGAAGGGTCTTTTATATTTACAGTTAAAAAACCGGAAGTGTCTGAGTAAGGATTGCTGTGGTCAGTGATACAGTTCACTAGAGGACGTTGTCAACACGTTATGGCGGCCATAGTTTGACGCTCAGATTTGACGTTTGACTTCAGTGCACGGGTGATCACGTCTAACGTTGACTGTAAATTTTTCAAAAAGGGGGTCCTTTTTAGTTTTTTCCCCAAATATACCGCAGGAAATTTGATATTTTTTAATTTGCTGAACGTCTCAGGTTCAATTCAAATGTACATATATCAACTTATAAGAATGTGAGACATATTCCCTTTTACCACAGTCAGGCCACTCAGGGGTTGATTCAGCCATTTTTAAAAGGGGGTTCCCAACCCAGGATAAGGGGGGAGGAAGGTTCAAACTATATGTCCTCATTCAAATGCATTGTTTGTCAAAAAAAAGGGGGGTTCAACCCCCGGAACCCCCCTGACAGTAACCTGGTCAATATAAATGTTTTTGTCCTAAAATTATTAAAAACTTCCATAAAGGCAATAGAAAAGTTGAATTAAAAAGTAAACTTAATATAAAAAACAAAGGGAAAGAGATACATGTACCTAAGAGGACCATTTTAATAATTCAAGGGGACAGTATATTCCTTTTCTTTTTTTGCTAGTATCTTTATGGCTTATTATTAAAGTTCGCCTTGTCACGTGAGGATTTATTTTTAATCTGTACACAATTATTTATATATTTCCTGCATTTTATTGAACAGAATATTCTTTTCTTAACTGAACTCTCGAGCAATGTTTATATTATGTTCAGTTATGACTGTGGACAGGTGTTAATGTAGTGATCGATAGTGTCAGAGCGTAGTATTTATATAACGACTGTATTATTAGGGTTAAGACTAATAGGGGAAAAATTGATAAATTGTGGTATTACTCTTTTTTTGGGAAGCTGCATATGCACCTTTGACCTAGTATGTAATCTCATTTGTTAAAATTTCTTGCTATTTCAGTGAAATATTGCAAAAATGAAATATTCTGAGTGGATTGAGTATCAAAAGCTTATATTAAGAGAAAATTTTCTTGAAATAAGACTACCATGAATATTAGTGGACAGAGCAAGCCATACTCAGTATTTTGGAGAGCTTTTTATGACTTGTTCTCCTTGCAATGTATTTATTATATTTTTTTATAATAGAAAACTTTTTCCTAAGGAATCCTTCCTTAAATATACAGTTATAAGTAAATGAAATTATTTTTGAAGCAGTAACAACAAATTATTCACTAAAAGGGAAACATTTTATGTCCCTCTATGGAGCAGTTTTACGTAAGGACTTATTGAAACCTTCATGGGGTCATCAAACTTTTATATGAATAATTAATTCAACTTAAACACTTAAATTACTCATTTATTATCACATTTTTTACATAAATGTGTGATATTTACCCTAAAATTTTTATTTATTAGGGTAAAAGTTAAAATTTTGAGGGAATGAGAGGTACAAATGGACCAAAAGGGACCTTATAATGAAGGCAAAGAGGAACATTAGTGTTGTTTATAATCTTAGAGTCATCTATTGTATCATGTTCTGGTGTTTTAATGCAGATGAAACAAATATTTGATTATTTATTGGTCCACACTATATTTTATCATTACGGGCATAATTTGGATTTTTCGAAGATATCATCATACATTATACTAAATTTATATTAAACTTTAGAACTGATTAAATAATAAGACTTGACAAGTTGACAGTAATGCTTGAAATAACCAGTATTTCACAGAAAAATAATCACATTTAGTTTATTAAAAAAAATGTTTTCTTTTTGTATAATACCACCATTTCATAGTACAATGTACAAAATGTACATGACATCCGGTTTCGTATAAAAAAGGGTTGAAAAAAAATATTTCCTTGAATTTGACAGTTGTAGGAAGCTGACCCTTTCATTGCAGAACGTATTTTTTAGTCATAAACATATATCTTGGGAGTTTCAAAGCACCATTTTATTTTTATTTAGTCTTTTATAAAATGTTTTTGAAATTTGAGGTTACATGTTTAAATTACTTTAAAAACTTGTAAACAAAAAAAAAGTGGTGAAAATTTAATTTGTTAACTTCCACTCTCCAGTGATTGTTATTTTTTCATATGCAATGAAATGATATGTGAAATTTTGTCTGAGGTACTGGACAGGATAAAACTTTATTCATATATCAAGTATTTCTTTATTTGAACATGTTGACACGAATAAATTCTGCACACTTTTAAAAAAATGCCAATTTAACAAATTCTAATAGAGGAAAACAATGGTGGTATTACTCATAGAAATAATACAATAGTAAAGTTAAAAATATAATAATAAAGCATTACATATATTGAACATGATGAAAGAAGGATATAATTGCTACTTGGTCCTTGATCTATTGGAAAATGGCAATTTATGTTGTTTTGTGCAATTACTTATGAAGCACTTGACCAATGCTTTTAAAATTTTAATATGTTGATAATGATGAAAAAATGGAGGTTAAGTATGATATTGATGAATTTAACTTTTGCCATTTTAGGAGTTATGGATATTGATAGACTGAAAAATGGCACTTTACTAATAAATGTCGTTTTAGTGCAAATAAACTATAACTTATGAACTGTTCAACCAATGCTCTTAAGTTAAAATTTTCATATGCTGTTACTGATTACAAAATGATGTGGTGGTCACAGTTAATATAATGACGATTTTCATTTTTGCCTTTAATGAGTTATTGTTCTTGATAGATTGGAAATTTGCACTTTATGTTGTTTTTATGCAATTACTAATGAACTGTTAAGCCAATGCTCTTTATAAATTTTGATATGCTGTTACCATGGTTACTGCATTACAAAATGGTGATTAATTTCAATATTTGTAATTTTTATTTTTGCCGTTCGGGAGTTATGGTCCTTGATAAACTTGAAAATATGCATAGAATGTTGCAGGTCAAAACACCTGAAAACGCGTTTTAAGATACAGAAAACTCAATTTTAGGAATTTGATGTAAATTTGACAGCTCATTCCTTGTTGCCTTTTAATGTATTATCTTAAAATTTATCATAAATGTACAAAATGTAAATAGATAAAAACTTTAATAATTAAGGAAAAGTGATGAGCAGGACAAGTTTTAAAAAAATTTGAAATATCATAAAGATTTCCGAAATTGTCTGTCAACTTTTTATAGGATTTATTGCCATGATGATTTTTCCCATATATGCATTTTTGGGGAAAACTTTGCTGGATAAAAAAAAAGGTAAATAGCAAAAATTATCAGCAAGACAATCAAAAATATTTTTTTTAGTCATGAATTACATTTTAGATTACAATGTGATGAATATTGGAGAGTGTCCATTCATTTGCCATTGCTGAAGGTGCAAATGTATCCAGGTATGTGACACAGGCTGTTTAGAGCCTCTAGTTTTTTTTTAAAGTTGCAGAATGACATACATAGAGATTACAATCCGGGGGCAGAGACGACATAAACTGTATAAAGCTTTTTTTAAATCACCTGGACCAAAGGGCCAAGTGAGCCTTTATCATCACCTGGCATCTGTCGTCGTTAACTTTTACAATAATCTTCTCCTCTGAAACTGCTAGGTCAAATTTAACAAAACTTGGCCAAAATCATCATTGGGGTATATAGTTTTAGAAATGTGTCTGATGACCCCGCTTGCCAACCAGGATGGCCAACATGGCTAAAAATAGAACATAGGGGTAAATTTCAAGTTTTGTCTATGATTTTGAAAACCGCTATAAATAGAGAAAATCTGAAAGGAGAAAAATGTTTAAAATGTCGAGCTCTACTAATTGTTCTATACGTCAAAACTGTCAAACGACTTCTTATAGGAGTTATTGCCCTTAAATGACAAATTTTACCTTTTTTTCATTTTTGCCTTTTATCTTGAAAACTATAATAGATAGAGAAAAACCTTAAAAGTCAAGAATGATTTGGAAGACAAGTTCTACAAATAAGTCTAATGGTGGAAATCATCAGTCAACTCTTTATTAGGGTTATTAGTTTTACCATTTTCTTGTGTTTTTGCCTTAGATATTCATTATTATAATAGATAGATAGAAACTTAGATAAGCAAAAATGATCAGCAAGATAATTTCTACAATAACAATGGAATGGAGTAATTGTCCTTTAATGTCGATTTTAAATTGTCTGTTAACTTTTACAAAATCTTCTCTGAAACTTCTAGGTCAAATTTTACCACACTTGGCTACAATCATCATTGGAGTATCTATTTTTTGTAAAATGTGTCCTCTGACCCCGCCTGCCAACGAAGATGGCCGACATGGCTATAATAGAACATAGGGTAAAATGCAAATTTTGTCTATTATTTTGAAAACTGTTATGAATTGAGAAAATCTGACAAGAGCAATGTTGGAGAGTGTCCTTTGTTGAATAGGCACTTAGACCAAGGTGAACCACACAGGCTCTTTAGAGCCTATAGTTTTTTAGAAGTTAAAAGAACTGGATGCTTTTTACATTCTATGCAGATACATAATGTTACGAAGCTTATGTCTGTCATATGTGCATGTTCTTGACCTGATTTTCACTTGAGTTACTGCTTGAAAATATTTTGAGAGTTTTTCTTGTTAGGTGTGAAATACTTAATTGTTACTAGTAATAGGATAACTATATTTAGTATATATATGGGATCCTTGCAAGGTCTACATGTTTGTCAGACATGGTTTAATAGGCCTTTTTCAGTGATCAAGTTTAAGTTTGTGTGGTTAAGTCGGTATCTCAGATACTATAAGCAATAGGTCAATTGTATTTTGTCATTGTAAAGTTTTCATTTTTTTTCTTAGTTTATTAAATACTATAAGCAATATGTAAACTTCATTTAGTGTAAGTAATGATTGAATAGTGTACATGTTGGCTGGCAGGGTTTATCTGATTTTGACCTAATTTTCTTTGGTTCATTGGTTAATGTTTGGTTGTCTTAATTAGGTTTATGTATCATATGCTACAAGTAATAGGCTTACTATATTTGGTGAATTGCATGATTGTAATGTGAACATGTCAAGTTCTCGAAAATCTTTCTGGTCCTTGAAGAAATCTGCTGGTCCTCACTATTATTTCTAATGCAAAATACCAAAATTCTGGTGGTCCTTTGAAAATTTTTAGTGGTCAAAACCTTCGGACCACCACTTTTCGAGAACTCTGACATGTTTGTGTTATGTTTATGTTAATATCCTGTTTATTTTAAAAGCACTTGTTACATTTTATAATGTTTTTTTTTAAATTGCTGTTAGTAGGCTGTTCAGTCTTTTTTAAAGATTTTTGTATTCCTTTTTGGAAACTATTTATGGGCTATAGCTATTCAATTATCAAAATGTAGCACTATTTAGTTTCTGGATAGGTTGCAATTGATCAACTGGATTAAGCTATTATTTTTCAGAGATGGTATTAGATTTGCATGAATTTTTTATTCCACAAAGACGGGCAGGTAATTCTTAGTTTTTATTGTCATTATTTTTTTTTCATTTATTCTTATTTTTATTCTTATTTTTTTAATGATATGAATGTTGGCAATCTAGGCAAACAGGTGGTACTTGTTTGAATGTTTCCGAACCTGGCGAACAGGTGTACTTGTTAAAATCATTCAGAAGTTGGCGAACAGGATTATATATATACATATAATTAACATTGATTTTATTGATTACAGTGATGAAACAATAAAATAAAAAGCAAAAACATTTATTATGGTCTATAAAAGACTTGTAATCATATATACAATGTCAAGTGTTTGTGACCCAATTTTTTGATAGTATGCACAACCCAGTCTTCTTTAGTTATTATAGACTTAATAATTTATTACATCTAATAAAATAAAAACATACATTATAATGATTTTAAGGTATTTGACAACTAATTACAACCAGAGAGGTCTGGAGTCAGTATAGTTTTTTTTCTCACATTCTAAATCAAAAATTAGATTATGTATTTTCTTATGAACATATTTGTCTTCACATGACATAAACCAAATAAATTTATTCATCCTCTACATCTCTTTTACATAATTGACATATTCTCTCTTGTACCTGAAGCTCCTTATAGCGTCCAATTTCTATTTCTAATTTATGGGCACTAATTCTGAATTTCGTTAACAATTGTCTTTGATTAAAATTTTCACATAAAAGATAACTCTCAAATGTTCCTGTAAATATACTTTTAAATAACCTATATGTTCTCAATTTGTTTCCATGCTGCTGATTTACTCTATCGTCAAATTTATCGGTTTTCCATATTTTATTGTACTTCAACTTGAGCTTATTAAAAAAAAAATGTTTTAACTTATTCTTTAAGGTTAAAATGTGACTTAAATCAACATCTAAATATTTTGCCAAACTATCAATACATCCAAACCAACATTTTTTATTCTGAGTAAAAAGGGATTGAGATAATGCAAGTGCTTCAGATAGCAAGGAGTTATTAGATTTATGTATATGTATATAATACTTGAACATACTGACTATTACTTCTACAAATAAGGGATATCTCCCAAGTTCTGCCATAACGGCTAAATTTGTTGCCCTTTTATTTACTCCAAAGGAGGATTTACAAAATTTTAAATGTAGTTTTTCTGCAGTTAATTCTTTACATAGCTTATTTAAGTATTTATCCCCTGCAGCTGCTAGTTTGTCAGACTGAAAAGCATCCCACACCTCACTACCATATAACAAAACTGGCTTAACTGTATGATCAAAAATATGGAATAATGTTTTAAGTTGAAGAAGGTTTCCACTAATTTAAAAAAAAATTTGAATGATGCTTTTAATCCACGGTTATACAAATCTTGTTAAGCATTTGGAAAACTGCCATTTATAGTAAATACTAGTCCTATATATTTATATCGTTTTGCTCTCTCAATAGGAATATTATTAAATGTAAACAAAGTATCATATAACCTACCAGTTTAATTAAAAAAACAAGCGATTTAGTTTTTTAAACATTTAGTTCTAAACCCCACTTGTTACAATAGCTAGAGAGTCTATCTAAACATTTCTGTAACCCTGTTGCAGTTTCTGATAGTAAAACAACATCATCTGCATACAGGAGACAATTTAAATTTAGGGTATTGAGTTTTACTGGTTTAGTTTGTATAGAATATTACTATAAAAGATTGGATATGAAAAACCTGAACATTACATATAAGATGTCTGCATGTTGATTTATATTTATGAATGATGTCTTTGTACCAATGATAAAATTTAGTAAATGATTTGACTAGTTTGTGATATTGAAAACCCTGGTGTAATAATTTTTCAGTAATACAGAGATTTCTTTCGTTAAAATCCAATACATTGTTACAAACACAAGCGAAACGAACAAGTTGAGATATATAAACACCATAAGATGGTGACAAGGGAACAATGTTGATTTCAAAATATTTTTGAAGTTGGCGAACAGGGGTAATGTTTAGAAAGTAGGCGAACAGTGGTACTGTTTAGAATGTTTCCGAAGTTGGAGAATTTGAATAACAGGGGTACTATTTAGAATGTTTATGAAGTTGGGGAATAGGGGCACTGTTTAGAATGTTGGTGAACATGGGTACTGTTCATAATGTTTCCTAAGTTGTCGAACAGGATACTATTTAAAATGTTTTTGAAGTTGGCGAACAGGGGTACTGTTTAGGATCTTGGCGAACAAGGGTACTGTTCAGAATGTTGGCAAACAGGGATACTTGTTAAAATGGTTTCGAAGTTGGCGAACAGGGGTACTATTTATAATGATGGCTATATTTTAGAATGTTAATTGTTATGATTTTTCCGAAGTTGGCGAACAGGGGTACTGTTGGCGAAGTTGGCGAACTTGGCGAACAGGGGTACTGTTCAGAATGTTGGCAAAGTTGGCGAACAGGGGTACTGTCAGAATGTTGGCGAAGTTGGCGAAGTTGGCGAACAGGGGTATTGTTCAGAATGTTGGCGAACTTGGCGAACTTGGCGAACAGGGGTACTGTTCAGAATGTTGGCGAAGTTGGCGAACAGGGGTACTGTTCAGAATGTTGGCGAAGTTGGCGAACAGGGGTACTGTTCAGAATGTTGGCGATATTGGCGAAGTTGGCGAACAGGGGTGCTGTTCAGAATGTTGGCTACTTGGCGAAGTTGGCGAACAGGGATCCTATTCAGAATGTTGGCGACTTGGCGAACAGGTTGGCGGGTTGACGAACATTTCCCCAATCCTGTACCAGCCTGATTTATTCTAAAACTAGTTGTTGGCATGATACGGGTTATGTTCTTCTCTTATATTTTATGATGGTATGACACATTTTTGTTTAGGGGTCAGCTGAAGCCCGCCTCCGGGTGCGGGATTTTCTCTCTGTGTTTAAGACCCATTGGTGGCCTTGGGCTGTTTTCTGCTCTTTGGTCGGGTTGTTGTCTCTTTGACACATTACCCATTTCCATTCTCAATTTTATTAGATCATCTAACTTTAATTCAATACATAAAAAATATCATGAGTATCGAATCAGTAAACTCTTTAGATAATAATCTATTTTTAGTCCGCAAACATTTAGACATGACATTTTTAGTGCATTAAAAAAAAGATCGTTACATGTTTTATTTGGTAAGTTCAACTCTCATCTTGTTTGCCTGTCCTAGGGACACACATTTGAAGCTCCCGTTTCTGGTCCGACTGGAGGACCATAATGCTTCCTGAGGAATTAGCTGTCTTGTTGGGCTGGATTCCTTTTGTCATGATAGGCAGGGTTGTTGGGATAGCTGGGGACATCATTCTGCGATACCATGATATCTTCCGGGTAAATGTTCTGGGCATTAATGTAGAGTTTATGTTCTTTTATGCTTTCCATGACGCTGTTCGCGTTTGAATGCAGGCCACAAAATTTTCCTTCGCTCTGTGATTTCATACGGATATTGTACAAATACGTCTCTTTTAATTTGATGGGAGCAGCTTTAAGAACTTTGTTTCTGTCTTTTCGGTTTTAAAATTTCGCAACTATTGTTCTTGCCTTCCCATCTTTGTGTGGTCTGAGGCGGTTCACTACATGAAATTTCATATCATTGTTGATATCAAGTTTCTTTTTGAGGAATTGTTTAAGAACAGTTTCGGTTTTAAAATTATCGAGGTCATCTTTTTCACCCGGATCTTCTTGAATGCCATCAAATAAGAGTTTCTCCCTCAATGACCTGGGTTGAACTTCCAGTAGCTTTTCTTTGAGTTCAAAATTTTCATGTTTCATCTGATCAAGTTATCCCTGAATATAGCTTATTATGTTACTCATACTATTAAGGATAAGCTCAGATCCACCGATTCGACTTTCAATATGCTTCATGTCTTGTTTGACTTCTGACAGTTCAGATTCCAATGTAGAAAATCTGCCCTCGATCCACCTAGTCGTTTATCAATCGAAGGCAGAGCATCTAGATGATATTCTTTGGTGTATATGTTAGATGTTAGATCTGACTCAAGACTCATCTGTAAGTTTTGTAAATCTGGAATTGGTGAGGGGGGGGTGATAATGTTAACTTTTGTTGTGGATTTCCAATATTCGCTGGTGTGTTGAAAGGAACGTAGTTTATTTGCTGTCCATATAAAACCCAACGAGCACTGTCAATAGAATTTCCAACAGGGGTGTCCAACAAAGTATTATTATTGTTTACATTATGAGTATCCGTCATTTTGAACAAAGTGATATAATTTCAGAGAAACAAATCATTTATATCTAAGTGTTTATACTGTGAATATTTGCTTTTTGATATGATGTACGACGTTCCGTGTCCAAAATATGAAATCCTACACAGAATATTATAACTGTATCATAGCCCAGTTAAGAAATGAATGATTTTTTTTGGGGCGGAGAGGTAATCATAACGTCTATCTTGTCCGTCATTTTATTCATGGTCCTAGGGCAATTATTATAAAATAAAGTCGTTTTAACTTCGGTACCGACATAATTGATCTAATGCCAGTATTATTTATATATTTATTATAATAAACAGATGTGGTATGATTGCCTATGAGACAACTATGCCCCATAGAACAAAGAACGAGGATGTAAACAACTGATCAAGTCTCGTATGTAAAGACGGAACGTCGTACATCATATCAAAAAGGGGGGGCTGATAATGTTAACTTTTGTTGTGGATTTGCAATATTCGCTGATGTGTTGAAAGGAACTAATGCCAGTATTATTTATAATAAACAGATGTGGTTTGATTGCCTATGAGACAACTATGCCCCATAGGACAAAGAACGAGAATGTAAACAACTGATCTTGTCTCGTATGTAAAGTTATATCGCTACGGTCTTTACCAGAACGAACCTGCCTTCAGGACCGATCAAAAACCGACCAGTCCTCTAATTTTTTGATGGTTGATATCGTTAAACTCTTCTTCGTTGTACTTTTCTTATCGGCAATAAATAAATACTTTTTCTGTATTATCTGGTTTAATCAATGCGCCTGAAGTTATGCATCGATGTAATCTAAAACTTTTGTTGCGTAGAATCAACCCATTTGTGCTGATAAACGTATTATTAATGCCCTGTCGAACAAAACTTAAGTAGGCCTAAAAGAATTGTGTTATCAGCAATTATACGTCTGTTGCATTTGAACAAAATTACGTTAATCTGATTTCAAATAAACACGATAACTTTATACACTTATAAAAATGAAAATATAGAAAAGGATTTTAAATAGTCATTTGTCAAAATTTTTCCTTGAGTGTTTTGATATCAACATAACTTCGAATGTGTTGTAAGATGATTTTTGGAAAGGAAATGGTTGAGTGAAAAAGAAAGTTATGTTAATATCCTTTCTTTCCGATAAATAATAATAAGGAGACACAAGATCAGAAATGCTAATAATGTGATTCAGTTTTATGACAAGATAAATATTTAGACGAGTCAACAGCAGTCTAAACAAATACGGAAATAAAGATACATAACATTAATTGTGCCTTTACACAACTGTCCTAAGCCTAGGGGGCTGAGCGCTCACAACCACGTTAAACCCTACAATATTTTTTAAGTGTCGATATAAAGTCTGGAGACTTTAACAATTGTCGTTGGTTGTGATCTAACATTTTTGCTTTTCATTTATTAGGTCTTTCCACTTTTCCGTGGAAAGACCTATTGGTTTTGTTCTGATTATTATTAGGTCTTTCCACTTTTCCGTGGAAAGACCTATTGCTTTTGTTCTGATTATTAGGTCTTTCCACTTTTCCGTGGAAAGACCTTTTGCATTTGTTCTGATTATTATTATTTTTTTTTCTTCCGCCTAATTTTTTCATGCGCTGTTTTGGTGTTTCAAATTATGTCGCATAGATGTTTGGTATATGATATCGAACAGTTAATGCGCTTTTTAAACTGACACTTTTCTTTGTAAGAGTTTTCTCCCCGAAAACTGTTTTTATTGTTATTTCTAATGCTTCGCAACCATAAAAGAAACCGACAAATTTATTTTTCCAAATTGCTCCTTTTATCCGCAGGATGTTTTGTTTAATTTTGACCGAAGTGGTATAGATTCCATATGAGAATTATTTCCCGTTCTGTATTTGATATAAGTAAAATGTATTTGTAACTGGCAAACCATAAGTGATAGAGACCTAGGGTATTTTAATTTGAGGTCCAGGGTCCAAAAAATGAAAATGAGGTCAAGGTCAAAGGTCAAGGTAATGTTCTAAATTTTGATTTTGGCTTATTATCACTTATTTCCAGAAATCGTATAAGATATCGACAAAATATTTCTACAGAATTGTTAGTTGCGTCATGTTGTAACACATAAATTTTGGTTGAAAGGGTACGTAGACATTTAATGGGAGTTTTCTCCCCTCTTATATTTAAAATAAGCTGTATGGTGATATAACTCATAAACCATATATGGACCTAGGGTTTTAATTTGAGGTCCTTGTTGTATGACCTTGAAATTGGGATCAAGGTCAAGTTTTGATAATACGTTCCAAATTTTGACCTTTGCTCTTCTTATTGGTTCAAGATAAAGTCAAAGGGTATTTTACATTGGGTTACAGATATATGACCTTGAAAAAGGTCAACCGGAAGTAGCCATTTTTGCATTTTTTTCATATACAATTTACCAGAAGTTTATACTTTTGGAATAAGTGTGAAGTAACGTTCGAATGTAACCGGAAGTACCATTTTGTAGGCCGGAAATACCTACTTATCTCCATTATTTTCAGCAAAAGTATATAAAAACCATATATTTTCGGAATCAGCATAAATTAAGCTATTATCTGACACCAGAATTGACATTTTAAACCAAAATTGAATATTTTCCTGTCTAGATATGTCTATTTGAGGTGGAAAGACCTTCAATTATTCTCTGAACAATTGGGTTTTAATTTTTTGTTTCTTCCACCACTTTTGATTCTTGTGAGAAGATTTTGTTTCGCAAGATGTCGCTTAGATATTTGGTGCATGATTTCGAACAGTTTATACGTTTTTGAAACTGACACCGTTTAACCGAACACTTTTCCTAATAAGAGTTATCTCCCCGAACACTGTTTTGCTTGTTATCTCTGCTTCTTCGAAACCGTAAAAGAAACCGACAAATTTAATTTTTCAAATTGCTCGTTTTATCCTCAGGATGTCGAAAAAACTTTGACCGAAGCGATCCGGAGACTCCATATGAGAGTTATTTCCCCATATGTATAAAAATAATTGATATGTATTTGTAACTGGTAAACCATAAGTGATAGAGACCTAATTTGAGGTCCAGGGTCCACCAAAAAAAGTGAGGTAAAGGTCAAAAGTCAAGGTCATGTTTTGAATTTTGATTTTGGCTTATTATAGCTTCTCATCAGAAACCATATAAGATATCGACAAAATATTTTTACAAAATTGTTAGTTACGACATATCGCAACACATATACTTTGGTTGAAAGAGTACGTTGACATTTAATAGGAGTTTTCTCCCCTCTTATATTTAAAATAAGCTGTATAGTAATATAACTCATTACCCATATATAGGACAGATCAAGGATCTTTTGATTTGAGGTCCTTGCTTTATGACCTTGAAATTTGAGTCAAGGTCAAAGGTAAATTTGACGTTCTAGATTTTGACCTTTGTTATAAATTCATATTTATACATGATAAAATAATGGGGTCTTTTGCATTAGGTTGGTAGATAAATGATCTTGAAAAGGTCAGCCGGAAGTGACCTTTTTTAAATCGGAAGTAGCCATTTCCTGCACTTATTTCATTTAAAAGTGCTTAGAACCATATATTTTTAGAATCAGTGTGAAATAACTTATCAGATAGTACCGAAAGTGAAATTTTTTAGACGGAAAGTTGCAATTTATCTCCTTATTTCAAGCAAAAGTATGTATAAACCATAAATTTTTGGAATCAGTGGGACGAAAGCTATCATATGAGACCGGAAGTGTCATATTCTTAACCGGATGTAGCAAATTATCTCCCTTATTTCAGACAAAAGTATATAGACACCATATATTTATTGATCAGTATGAAGAAACCTATGAATGGACGCCAATAGTCACTTTGAGTAAACCGGAAGTAGCTTCATTTAGAAAATTTATATGGAAAGACCTTCAATTGTTCTCTCAACAATTGGTTTTTAATTTATTTTTTGTATTTGTTTTCTCTTTCATTGTTTGATATTTTGTCATGTCGGGGCACTTTGTAGCTAACTTTACGGTATGGCTTTTGCTCATTGTTGAAGGGCATACGGTGACCTATAGTTGTTTACGTCATAGTCCGTTGTTCTCTGGCGGATAAATGTCCCATTGCCAATCATAACATATCTCCTTATTTTTATATTGAAAATAGAAATAACATGTTACTTTGTGTAAGATTGTTTGCAAATGTTTATCTTCAAAAGGGAGTTGGTCATCGCTAGTGGTGCTCTATGTACATGCTCTTCAAATTTGATTGTTTTTTTTTTTTTACTTTAAATGTGTCCCATTTCAACACAGACATTGAAAAATTAAAAAGCACAAAGAACAACATTTAAAACTAAAGCAAGAGCACCACGAACCCCTTTTAAACAAAACTAGGGGTGATCTCAGGTCCTCCGGAAGGTTCCATCAACAATTAAGCACTGTCCAAATTAATCAACTAATCTCTGTTTTATTTCAAACAATTTACTGTACCATGTGTATTTCAGATGACTGAAAATCTCGTATCATCTGATATTTGTTTCAGAAACATTTTTAAAAATATATATAATTCGTCTCAAATTTAGCCCAAATATGTTAGCAAATTTTGTACTTCCCTCAGCGGGATTCGAACCCTTGCGTCTGTGTCATCGTGGGAACACCGCCTGCTATGTCGAGTGGTCTAGGACGCTGGACACGGTGTAGGCGGTGTTGCCACGATGTCACAGACGCAAGGGTTCGAATCCCGCTGAGTGAAAAACAAAAATTTGCTAACACAAATTTAAAGATCTAACATTGTTGGGCTAAATTTGAGACGAATTATATATATATGGTGTTAGCCCTGTATAACCACGTGTTACTCGATGGAGAATGTCTGTCATAAAGTTGTCAAATGTTGACACGTGTATAATAAAATTAAAATTTGATGTGGCGGCATGGTAATTAACATTATCATCCTTTACGACAGACAAAATAGCTGATCTGAAAGGTACATCATCTACTTGCCACTATACATCATGTACTGTGTTACAACCATAGATAAAGCCATGTTAGCCCTGTATAACCACGTGTTATCCGATGGAAAATGTCTGTTATAAGGTTGCCACATGTTTAGACGTGTATATATATATAAATATATATAATATATATATAAACAAGTCTAAATTGAAAACAACGTTCAAACCTATGATTGCGTTGGATAAAATCGCAATTTTTATACGTGTGCATGTAAAACAAATTTCTTGGTAGAGGGGTCTAAATACAGCACAAACAACATTTTCCAAAAGACCAAAAAAGTGAAAAAGTATATTTTAACAAAACGCATTTGACTAACAGGTCGAACAACGGATGTTCTTAAACCCTGCTAACTGCCATTGGCGATTGCCAAATAAATTGATCACCAGATGTAAAATGGATTTTAATATAAATTTAATACCAAACAGAAAACAATAAACTTGCGGATAAGATGGTATACCACAAACATGAGGTGCATAAAGTTTGTACACCATACCCGGATTTCAACAATTAATGTCTCTTCAGTGATGTTAGGGATCGAAACGGTATTTGGAAGGCCATATAATTTACCTCAATTAAGGATAGACTCTTGAATTTTGAAAGAGTCGAAATAGAATGAACGGATCATATAAACTCGAAGGCAAATATAATACATGCCCAAACGAAAAAATATAAACAAGTCTAAATTGAAAACAACGTTCAAACCTATGATTGCGTTGGATAAAACCGCAATTTTTATACGTGTGCATGTAAAACAAATTTCTTGGTAGAGGGGTCTAAATACAGCACAAACAACGTTTTCCAAAAAGACCAAAAAAGTGAAAAAGTATATTTTAACAAAACGCATTTGACTAACAGGTCGAACAACAGATGTTCTTAAACCCTGCTGACTGCCATTGGCGATTGTCAAATAAATTGATCACCAGATGTAAAATGGATCTTAATATTAATTTAATACCAAACAGAAAACAATAAACTTGCGGATAAGATGGTGTACCACACACATGAGGTGCATAACGTTTGTACACCATACCCGGATTTCGACAATTAATGTCTCTTCAGTGATGTTAGGGATCGAAAAGATATTTGGAAGGTCATATAATTTACCTCAATTTAGGATAGACTCTTGAATTTTGAAAGAGTCGAAATAGGATGAACTGATCATATAAAAATAAATAAATATATATATATATATATATATTGATCTGAAATATGGAATTTATACATTCACTGGTAAATAATCGCGGATAACTTGATACTGCCGTTTTGCACTTGCATTGCCCAAAAAGAAACAATTTACTTGTAATGCTTAGCATAAGTGGACATCTGCTACTCTTCCCGTAAACATTTCTGCTGTTATACTGTAAAATCAATAAAAAATCAAGCCCCCATGATTTTTTTCTATTCTCATAGGACAAAGACATCAATTCTTTTGGATCGAGGCGCTCTAGGTAGAGGGAAATGTTTGTGGTCCCCGTAATTGAACACACTATTAATATTGACGTAAAAGACGAAGAAAAATTAATTGGTGACATGCTTAAACGATTTACAATAACTTACTTAATCAGATTTGAACGAAGGTAAATGATTATCTTACTTTAATTAAGAAAGTTGGCTTTTAACACATTTTTATCATCGTTTGTTTATGTTTCCGTGTTTTGATGACTTTCAGTTTCACGTTCGTGCATTTTTCCGTAGAATGCTTATATTCTTACGTCATTGGTGAATGACGTTATTTACTCCGATTGACCTCTGGGGTGCGTTCAATATCATAGCTGCTACGTAGAGCTACGTAGATTTCGACTACTGAACGTATAGCTAGCCTAGCCGCTAAATTAATCTAGATGGCCTAAAAAATTCATGCTATCTAGAGAATCCAAAATAGCGTCGGATAGGTTATTATTAATGATGTCAATTGGATAGTATAGCTACGTAGCATATCGTTCAGCATAGATAGATATCTAAGACATAGCTGATATACTAGCTGCTACGATATTGAACGTAACCCTGGAAACTCATTCAAAGCATACAACGTGGTAATATGATAGGAACAGCCTAAACAAATCATGACGTTGGAGATCAGTTGACATACAATATATTCATATTTTAGCACGGATGTGTACCTAAAGCGTTTGAAGAACGTCATATAAGAATTGAGAAATCATCATAAAGGGGCTTGAATTTGTTATATTAAAAGACCAAACAAAAAGCGAAAATTATTAAATTTTCACAATTTGAGTTAAAAGATTTTGAAGTTTAGATTTTTATTTTATTTCCAAAATTTCTCCTTGTGTAAGTTTAATACATTATTTTTGAATATTTATTTTCAATAAAGAAGAAAGAAAACATGACATACAACTTGAATATTTAGATTACGTAATTTAGCTAGATAACAAAGAGGCATGTAAGCGCTAAATTATTGAATTTAGATCATGTACCTTACATGTTAAATAAGGCTTTTGTTAAACAACCTTTTGTACCAATAATGTGTGAAATTATTTATAACACCTGTCATCCATGACATGATTATTGACCGAACCAGTAAAAATAGGTTGTGGTCAAGGGAGCAGTACAAGGTACCTTTTGATTGGTGAAAACAGCAGAAAGTTAAGAAATCAGTGATCATGTACCTAAGCCTACATAGAAACAATTTAAGTTTTCAACGGTCACTTTGATTTCTTATTTCCAAAAATAAACATCTTTACTTACTAGAACTTTCTCTCTGTTTTACACCAGGTAAGTTGAATCATATTTTTGTATTTTGTTTTATTTGAATTAAAGAGTTTTATTTATTTTATATATTTGGGTAACGCAAACTAAAGTTAAATTCATTTTATGAAATTCACCTAAATTAAATGTGTATATTTTGTATAGATTTTCTTTGATTTTCATTTTGATTAATTATTTTTGTGTTGGTTACTGTAAGGACGCGATGCTTTTTATTTATGTTAATATTTGATAAATATTTAAAGAATTTACTTTATATAAATCTGTTCTATGTTTAGAAACATAAAGTTTGATTTTATAATAGTTAATTTCAAAAGTTTATTGAAAGTCCGGAAATATTTCATATTGTATCCGTAGAAACTTTGAGTGTTATAATCTCCAAGGGAGACAATTTATTATTTTTGTTTGCCGGGAGAGGTGGCACGGTAGTATTTCCTGGCCCATAAGGGATAATGATAGCCTTTTTAGAATTTTCACCACTGTCTAACACTGCCAAAAATTCTACATTCACAGTTAACTGAAGTACTTTCATTTTACTATTCAGAAATGAATTTGAATATGTATCATGACCGTTTACTTTTTTTGCTATCTTTAAGAACCTAAGGCCACTAGTGCTTTTAGGTCTTTTATCGTGCAGTGAATACAAAATTTAAAAAAATTCTCAAAAATTCATTATCATCTGTATGTAAAATTATTTCATATTTTTCTACACCTGATTCATCCCTCAGTTTGGGAAAGTATGTTCAGTTGATACTGTATTTTTTGTCCAATCATAATGTTCAGATACATTGACTTAAGTAGGGTACACAAAAGAACAACCTAAATTCTGGAAGGCAAATACTACCGTGCTACCGAGAAGTGTCTTTTGTTGATAAAGCAATGATTTTACATATATATCGAAAGCTACATAACAAAGACATGAAACCTTATATTCTACGTTATTTTTTTGTAAGTTGTATGTTTATTTTTGTACATAGATTGCATATTTAGTTCATAACATTGGTCTTTGAAAGCGACACTTTTTCGCAGGATTTCAGTTTGTTTACAAAATTGTTTGAACATTTTGAAATGACTTAAGAACTTATATTTACATTGAATTCAGTTAATTTTATTGTATTACACACATACACAGTACCAGTGACAGAAGTAAATGTTTGTTACTTAGCAACATAGATATGTTCTTTATTTTATATTTTCCATTACAGTAAATACTGGTTTAAGCGTTATGCAAAGTTATTTACATTCCAATTTATTTGGAAATAAATTGTATTTGGTATTACATTTTATGCGATTTAATATTGAGATAGTATGGCAAAGAGTTTGTTAATGTAAAAGTTATTATTATTTGCATAGCAACAAGTTATGTTATAAAACATTTGAAATTAAAAGTTTCCTTTAGTTGAAATGATTCGGTTTATTTTACATATTGTATTTCCGCATTAATTTGTACGTTAAGTTTTGTAAAGCTGTTTCACTTGATTAAATAAAGATTTGGAGAATTATTATTTGGAAAGTTATATTTTGCATAGAGTTATGTCCCTTGATTTTGTTCATTTTTGAAATTCTAAATTTAGTATCAAGTGAGATTGCTATTTTATTGTGTAATATTTGTATAGCACTTTGATTTCTGATTTCCAAGAATAAACATCTTTATTTACTAGAACTTTCTCTCTGTTTTACACCAGGCGCTAAAAGTCATCAGACATAGCAGAAAAGTCAGTACGACAAATTTATCGTGATTTTACCACGGGTTAGCCCTTTATGCTAAATATTTACCACCAGCTTTGGTTTCGGATAATGGCGGCAACTAGTAGGACGTAAAAAGTTCTATCAAACATTTTGTACGATATGTGAAATGTTTATGCGTGATTTGGTAGTGCAATTTGCAAGAAAGTATTCCTAACCTATAGTAACATTATGACTTCCAAGGTTTTGTCACTATATGCATAAAATACTTGTAAAATATACGATTTATTGATACAACCATATTTATAAGCAAACAAAATGTCCGACTTAGGTAAATTGAGAAGAGTTCAGGATTTTCAAGTCTTCATGGTGCTAGTGATAGAAGTTCCTCCTGTAAATGTCAACTATCCTCAATATCAGAAGACCAAATAAACCCCCATCAACCCGTCAAAGATCTGTATTTTATGGAACGCCTCAGCTGTCTTATGTGGAACTCTGGTATAACTTTATGTTGTTTTATTATTACTTTATGATATTTTGTCTTTACTTAATATGGTTTTGACATTACGTAATGATGTTTTTATATAACTCAATATGGAATAGTCATTACTTAATGATATTTCGATATTACACGATATGGTTTCGTATTGACTTGATATAGTTTTGTCATTACTCAATATGGTTTTGTCATTACTCGATGTGGTTTCGCCATTATTTAATGTGGTTGTGTCATTAGTCAATGTGGTTTTAACATTACTTGATGTGAATGTGACTTAACGTTATGTAGTTGTTTCATTACATGATGTGGTTTTGTTATTTTGTAATGATGATTTGCCTATTCTTTATATGGTTTTAACATTACGTAATGATGTTTCAAAATTTGACGATTTTACACTACATGATGTGTTTGTTTCATTATTTGATGTGGTCCTGTCATTCTTTGATGTGGTTATCCCATTACTTGATGAGGTAAAATCACGTGACCAATTCGGTAAAAACCTGTTCTATTTTTAGATAGATTTCCATGTTGTATGTGCCTTGGATGAGTGTGGCCATCCATCGAATTAGAGTTCAAATTAAAGTTAGGGTTACTGTTTGAGTAGAACTTTGAGTAAGTCTCCGATTCCGAATTCAAGTCATTATTAGAATTAAAGTTTTAGTTAGCATGAAACTCAATGCTGAGTCACATTTAAAGGTAGAGTTCTAGTTACACCATTAAATTTGAGTCACTTTTTGAGTTTGAGTAAGATTCGAATTTAAGTCTCATTTAGATTAATTAAGATTTTGAGTTGAAATTCGTGCTATCTTATATGAGTTCGTAATTAAATTTTCTATCGCGGAACAAGGACTTTTGCTCGGGATTCCGAAAACAGGGCTCCGGGGTATGCGTACAAAAGATAAACAATGTTACAGTATACAAAACGCAACATAGAAGTTGAAATAAAGTTAGATGTGGTGTGATTGACAATGAGACAACTATCCACCAGAGTTTAAATGCAGTGGATGTAAGAAATCATATATAGGCAACCGTACAGCCTTCAACACTCCATATAGTCAGCTATAAAAGGCCACCATGCACCATGTGAAAAAATTCAAACGAAAAAACAAACGGTCTTATTTATATTTAAACAATCTACAAAAAAAAAATGACACACATTTATACAACGACAACTTCGTGCTCCTGACTTGGGGCAGGTACATAAAGAAAGTGCACGTGGCGGAGTTTAACATGTATGTGAGCGCTAAATCCTAACCTTACATCGGACTGTTACACTTGTGTAACAGCACAACACGAGAAAAAGATGTAAACTAGACAAAGTGATGCCCCGCACTCAACTCATTTAACCGCTTATACCCCAAAAATGACCAAAAAAAAGTTCAATTATCTCCCAAAAGAGCAAAAGATAATAAAAATAAAAACCAACACCACATGCACACCTTCAATATATGTACATACAGACAGTAAAGAGAAAACTTCCTAGGATTCAAACTGTAGGAGGAGTTATGCGGAATAACTATATACCCATAATGGGACGGACAGACGGACGGACGGACGGACGGACAGGGATAAAACAATATCCCCCCCAACTTTCAGTTGCGGTGGCATACAAAACAGTTTCATTTGGCTAACTCAATAGATCGGTATGACTGGGTAATATAAATCCATCGGGGTGATCTCGGATGCTCCAGAAAGGCACCCGCCGTGTTATTCGAGAAAGTACAAACCCAGTGATTTGGTTTTATTTGGTAGTTCAAATTCAAGAAAAAAGATGACGGTATTATGGTTACGACCACTGGAACATGTCCGTCGTCACATGTGAAACAGATATTCCAAAAAGTTTATTTTTCAATTAGTGCGAGGTAGATCAGGGAATTCAATTGATTACAAATGAAAGATTGATATTTGTATAAGTTCAAATGATCATTTACGCTAAAAAAAATTCGGAGATTATTTTATAGTATTGATGCTTTGTCGCTAAGTCCGAGCCCCCTCCCCCCGTTTCCCTGTAACTTTAGTGTGAGTTGATTTGAAGTGCTTCATTTGTTAACATTAAAGTTCAAGTCGTTTGATTTGTGTCGAGCCTGCGACATCAATGTTGCGGCAGTGAGACCCAACAAACCTATATTTCGTCGTCGATAGTGGCGTCGGCGTCTCCATCTCTATTTTTTTTTTTTTTATTTCTATTGAGTTTAACCTTTCATTATACATGTTACTAAACACGTATGCCATTATAATTTTGTACTTTTAGAATATTATACTCTACAGATCGTTAGGTTTCTAGTTTTTTACATTTTTCATTTCGGGACCTTTTATAGCTTACTATAGGGTATGGGTTTTCCTTATTGTTGATAACCATACAGTTTTGTTTTAGTTAAATAAAACCGATATAAACTGTTTTGACATGATAAATTTGTAAACCTCCATGAAGTGTTTTAAAACTTGTATAGGAGTATAGGAGTTATTCCTCAATTTCAAGAAAAAGCATCTACAGAAAAGCATTTTTTTTTAATTTTGTTTTTACCGATAAATGTATAGATAAATGTACAGCCGATCAACATGACGCTTTTACACTTACAGCAGCAATATCAGGCGAGACATAGGGTTCCGTGGAATATTTTACAAATTTATTACAAAAATACTGCTTCCGTTTGAGAACTTAGGATAAAAACAACAAGACAAAGTGGTTTGGGGATATCCCAATTATGTAAGAAATACTGTAAACTTTTTAATACTTTTTTTCTTATCATTGTCTGCCGGTTACCTTTTTCATGCTAAATTACTCTGAACAACCACTCGAACTTTAACTCAATGGATAGCGATACCCATCCAAAACACATTAAACAAATGATATATTGAAATCTGTTTAAAAATAGAAGATATTTTTTTCCGAATTGGTCACGTGGTTTTACCTCATCAAGTAATGGGATAACCACATCAAAGAATGACAGGACCACATCAAATAATGAAACAAACACATCATGTAGTGTAAAATCGTCAAATTTTAAAATATCATTACGTAATGTTAAAACCATATAAAGAATAGGCAAATCATCATTACAAAATAACAAAACCACATCATGTAATGAAACAACTACATAACGTTAAGTCACATTCACCTCAAGTAATGTTAAAACCACATTGACTAATGACACAACCACATTAAATAATGGTGAAACCACATTGAGTAATGACAAAACCATATTGAGTAATGACAAAACTATATCAAGTCAATACGAAACCATATCGTGTAATATCGAAATATCATTAAGTAATGACTATTCCATATTGAGTTATATCAAAACATCATTACGTAATGTCAAAACCATATTAAGTAAAGACAAAATATCATCAAGTAATAATAAAACAACATAAAGTAATATCAGAGTTCCACATAAGACAGCTGAGGCGTTCCATAGTATTTGTAAACCGTCAATCCAATGTACAGTATAGTGGTCCCCCTCAAAGTCCAGTTACATTCAAAACTCATGGTGACACCTTTAATACGTCAACTTATTGAAACCTGATGTATTTCAATCCATCATCAGTGAAATAAAATCAGAACTTGTTTCAGAAATAAAATAATTAAAATCAGCAATTACTAAAGCATTACAAGATGCTATTAAACTACTTAATAACCCCATAAACCAACAGCAAATGAGAATAACAACATTAGAAACTGAAAATGCTAAATTGAAAGAACATGTTGATAAACGATCTTGATGAAAAATATGAGAAATTTTGAAATTTGGCCAATGCAATTTTTATCTGCATGACTGAAAACAAATGCCTAAAAGAGGAAGTGGGGACTCTTAATGCTGATATTGAAGAGCTCGAACAATACGGTCGCAGAACGTCACTTAGATTTCACAACGTTCCATTGGCTCAACAAAGCCTTTAAAAAAAAACGACGACATAATAGTTGATATTGCCAATCAAAAATTTGGCATTTCACCACTTCTCTGCGTCAATGACATCATCAGGTCTCACATCATTGGTGAAATTAAAGATGGAAGGGGACAACTCATTTGTAGGTTCTGGTATTGGAAGATGAAATACTCCACCTCTATGTCAAAAATGAAACTTAAGAAAAATTCGGCTCACATATTTATAACAGAAGATCTAACAAGAGACAGACAGGAACTCATTAAGAGGCTAAATCAACTTAAACAAACAATAAGATTCCTTCATTTTTGACTTTGGACGGGTACAATATTTATTACTCGGACCAATGTAGTTTACGAATTTAATTCTATTAAGCTGAATATGTTATAAAGTATGTCAGGTTGAGATTGTCGGTTGTGATATTCTCGAACAATGTTGAGATCTACTGTCGAATAGAATTTTCAACTAGCTACGTATCAATCGGATACAACCGTCAAAATTCATGAACTTTCTGTATAGTGGTTGTCATTAGTTTTGGAGACTTTATGTTTTTGTCCCGTTTCTTCTTCTTCTTATTATTATTATTATTATGGCACCCTAAACGGAGTTGGGGTGACATTTTGTTATTCTACGTTTCTTTTTTCCTTATTATGGCACCTTTAACGGAGTTGGGGTGACACATTGTTTTTCTACGTTTCATTTGTTCTTATTATTATGTCACCCGTACGACATTGTCGAGTGACATATTGCTTTTACTCTGTTTCTTTTTATGGTACCCTCAACGAAGTTGGGGTGACATATTGTTATTGTTCGTTTCTCTTTTTTTCTTATTAATATGGCACCCTCGACGGAGTTGGGGTGACATATTGTTATTCTATGTTTCTTTTTTTCTTATTATTCTTATTCTTCCACACATTATGTCCACGCTATTTCTCGGAATAGAATGGACCAATGTTGATGGAACTATACCATAATGTGGACCACTACTATGTTGCCATGGAAACTGCAGCAAAAATTTCCAAAATTTCAAAATGCTTTATACTTGATGAAACTTCACAGTAATGATGAGCGACTTTTGTAGATGTGGCATTTGGAGTTGGAATTTCCAAAATGGCTGCTGTTACCATGGAAACAATGCAAAAATGGTGAAAATGCTTCAAAAACCTAAAAGTAGCATTTACTCTCTTAAAATGGTAGGTCAAATCCATTGAAATTTTGATGGTATGTTCCCTCCCATGTACCAATGTGGCATCTGTCATTATATTTTGGGAATGGTCTCTGTAACAATGGGAGCCTGGAAAAATGTCAAAAATTTCAAAAATTTCAAAATGCTCCAAACTTGATGAAACTTCACAGTAATGATGAGCAACATTTGTAGATGTGGTATTTGACGTTGGAATTTCAAAAAGGGATGTCGTTACCATAGAAACAATGCAAAAAGGTCAAAATGCTCTAAAAACCCTTCTAAAAACCTTTAAGTAGCATTTCCTCTCTTAATATGGTGGGTCAAACCCAGTGAAACTTTAATGGATGTTCCCTCTCATGTAACAATGGGGAACCTGTCATTAAAATTTTGGAATTGGCCACCGTTACCATGGAAACAGAAAATATGTCCAAAATTTCAAAATGCTCCAAAGTTACTGAAATTTATTATGTATGTTGACTGGCAAGTGTAGATGAGACTTTTGACTTTGGAATTTCCAAAATGGCCGCCGTTGCCATGGAAACATCAAATAAGTGTAAAATTTCAAAATGCTTCAAATATTTTGAAAATTTACAGACAGGTGAACAGTCAAGCATATATGTGGATTCGCTGTTCGAAATTTTTGAAATGACTGCCGCGTAGTGGCAATGGGGGGAAGGGTGACATCCGCTATTGCTTGCAATAGCAATTCTAGTTCTGGCAACCTCAACGGAGTTTGGGTGACATATTGTTATTCTACGTTTCTTTTTTTTTCTTATCATGGCACCCTCAACGGAATTGGGGTGACATATTGTAAATGTTCGTTTCTTTTTTTCTTCATCTTATTATTATACTTATTTTTCCACACTTTTTGGTCCATGCTATTTCACGGAATTGGCTTGAACAATATTGATGGAACTATACCATAATGTGGACCACTATATAAAGTTGTGCAATCGGGGTATGACATTTTTAAAATGGCCACCGTTACCATGGAAGCAGAACAAATGTAAAAAATAAAATTTTAGTTTTTGGCGAATATTTTGAGAATGCCTGAACTTAAAATCATCAAATTTATATATATTGTTGGTGTCCACTATATACAGGTTTTACACGATTTTGAGAATCTTTGGAACTACTATATTGCCATGGAAACTAAATATGTTTAGCATTAAACCCTATGAGAAGAATCTTAAAGTAGTATTTCCACTCTATCATGGTATATCAAACCATTGAAACTTTAATGGTATGTTCTTTATCATGTGCCAATGTGTTAGGTGTCTTTGGCATTTTGGAAATGGTCAACGTTACCAAGGAAACAGCAGAAATGTCAAAAAATTACAAAATGCTCAAAACTTTCTAAAAATTTACAGAAATGTTAAGTGGCACATCAATAGTTGGTATTCGACTTTGGAATTTCCAAAATGGCTGCCGTTTCCATGGAAACAACAAAAATTTCAAAAATTTCAAAATGCTCCAAAATTTATGGAACTTTACAACAATGTTAATAGACATCTGTAGATGCACTCTTTGACTTTGGAATTTTCAAAATGGCTGCCGCTCACCTGGCAATGGGGAAAGGGTGCCATCCGTTATTGCTAGCAATTACAAATCTAGTTATTATTATTATGCTTCCACCTATTTTGTCCGCGGCATTCCTGGGAGTTTAGTGAACCAATCCTATGAATGGTTACTATAATGAGGACCATCATCTGAAATTTTGCTAACCACCTTTGGAACTTTAAAAATGGCCGCCGTTACCATGGAAACTGAAAAAAGGTGAAAAAATAATTTTTTTGGGATTGGTGAATTGAGAATGCTTAAACTTAAAATCATCAAATTTTAATACAACATAGTTGTCCACTATATACAGGTTTTGGATGATTTTCACAATGATCGGAACTACTATGTTGCCATGGAAACTGCAGCAAAAATTTCAAAAAATTCAAAATGTTTCAAACTTGATCAAACTTCACAGTAATGATGAGCAGTATTTGTAGATAGGGCATTTGGCGTTGGAATTTCCAAAATGGCTGCCGTTACCATGGAAACAATGAAAAAAGGTCAAAATGCTCTAAAAACCTTTAAGTAGCATTTCCTCTCTTAATATGGTAGGTCAAACCCAGTGAAACTTTAATGGTACGTTCCCTCTCATGAACCAATGGGGTATCTGTCATTAAAATTTTGGAATTGGTCACCGTTTCCATAGAAACAGCAAAAATGTCCAAAATTTCAAAAATGCTCCAAAGTTACTGAAACTTATTATGTTTGTTGACTGGCAAGTGTAGATGAGATATTTAATTTTGGAATTTTTCAAAAGGCCACCGTTGCCATGGAAACAGCAAATATGTGTAAAATTTCAAAATACTCCAAATGTTCTGATAATTTACAGAAAGATGTATAGCAAAGCATAAATGTGCATTCACTGCTTGAAAATTTTGAAATGACTGCCGCTTAGTGGCAATGGGGGAAGGGTGACATCCGCTATTGCTTGCAATAGCAATTCTAGTTATGGCACCCTCAACGGAGTTGGGGTGACGTATTGTTATTCTACGTTTCTTTTTTTTTCTTATTATTATGGCACCCTCAACGGAGTTGGTGTGACATATTGTTATTCTACGTTTCTTTTTTTCTTATTATTATGTCACCCGATCGACAATGTCGGATGACATATTGCTTTTCTTCTGTTTCTTTGTTATTATTATTATTCTTCCACCTTTTTTCCTCCGGCAGATTTTTTGGAGCCAATGGAACCAATTTTAATGATAGTTCAATATAATGAGGAACAAAAAATTCCGGGTTGCAGTAGGTCTTAAGAACATAAAAAATGGCTGCCGTTACCATGGAAACGGAACAAATGTGAAAAAAATCCACGTTTTGGTTTTGGTGAATTATTTGGAGATGCTTAAACTTAGAATCATTATATTTTAATACCATGTAGGTGCCCACTATATACTGGTGTTGGATGATTTTGGCAATCATTGGAACTACTATGTTGCCATGGAAACTACACCAAAAATTTCAAAAATATCAAAATGCTCCAAATTTTTTGAAACTTCATAGTAACGATGAGCAACATTGGTAGATGTGGCATTTGGCGTTGGAATTTCCAAAATGTCTGCCGTTACCATGGAAACAATGCAAAAAGGTCAAAATGCTCTAAAAACTTCAGGGTTTGGTGAATAATTTTGGTATGCTTGAACTTAAAATCATCAAATTTTTATACAATATAGTTGTCCACTATATACAGGTTTTGAATGATTTTGACAATCATTGAACTACTATGTTAACATGGATACAGGAGCAAAATTACAAAATTTCAGAATGCTTCAAACTTAATGAAACTTCACCATAATGTTGACTGTCATGTGTGGTAGCGGCAATTGGCTTTGGAATTACCAAAATGGCCACCGTTGCCATGTAAACAGCAAAAAAGTCAAAAAGGTTGAAAATGTTCCAAACTTAATGAAACTTGACAAATATGTTATCTAGCAAGTGTTGATACAACTTTAGACTTTGAAATTCTCAAAATGGCTGCCGTTGCCATGGAAACGGCAAAAATGTAAAAAAAAATTAAAATGCTCTAAATGTACTGAAAAACTACAGAAAGATGTATAGCCATGCATATATGTGCATTGACTGTTAAATTTTTTTGAAATGGCTGCCGCTTAGTGGCAATGGGGGAAGGGTGACATCCGCTATTGCTTGCAATGGCAATTCTAGTTATTATGTCACCCGATCGACAATGTCGGGTGACATATTGCTTTTTCTCTGTTTCTTTTTCCCTAATATTAAGTCGCCAAAACGGAGTTTTGGAGACTTTATGTTTTTGTCCCGTTTCTTATTAAGTCGCCAAAACGGAGTTTTGGAGACTTTATGTTTTTGTCCCGTTTCTTCTTATTATTATTATTATTATTATGTCACCCGATCGACAATGTCGGGTGACATATTGTTTTTCCTCTGTTTCTTTTTCCCTATTATTATTATTATTATTATTATTTTTCTTCCACCTAATTTTGTCCGCCCGCTTTCTCAGAGCCAAAGGTACCAATCCGAATGATGGTTCACTATAACAAGGAACCCTGACTTTCCAGTTCCAGTGCAACTTTGGAACTAAAAAATGGCTGTCATCACCATGGAAACTGAAAAATGGTGAAAAAATATAATTTTGGAATTTATTGAATTATTTGAGAATGCTTTAGCTTAAAATATTTAGATTTTAATACAATAGAGGTGCCCACTATATACTGGTTTGGGATGATTTTGGCAATCATTGGAACTACTGTGTTGCCATGGAAACTACACCAAAACTTTCAAAAATTTCAAAATGCTCCAAATTTAATGAAACTTCACAGTAACGATGAGCAACATTGGTAGATGTGTAATTTGGCGTTGGAATTTCGAAAATGTCTGCCGTTACCATGGAAACAATGCAAAACAGGTCAAAATTCTCCAAAAACCTAAAAGTAGCATTTACTTTCTTAAAATCGTAGGTCAAATCGATTGAAACTTTGATGGTATGTTCCCTCCCATGTACCAATGTTGTATCTGCCATTAAATTTTGGGAATGGTCTTTGTTACCATAGGAACCATAAAAAATGTCAAATATTTCAAAAATTTCAAAATGCTCCAAAATTTATGAAACTTAATATGATTGTCGACTGGCAAGTCTGGATGAGACTTTTGACTTTGGGAATTTCCAAAATGGCAACCGTTGCCATGGAAACTGCAAAAATTTTCAAAATGCTTTGAACTTAATGAAACTTGATATAATTGTTAATTGGCAAGTATAGATGAGACTTTTGACTTTGAAATTTTCAAAATGGCTGCCGTTGCCATGGAAACGACAAAAAATGTGAAAATTTTAAAATTGCTCTGAATTTACTGAAAATGTACAGGAGATGTTTAGCCATGCATATATGTGCATTCACTGTTAAAATGTTTTGAAATGGCTGCCCCTTAGTGGCAATGGGGGAAGGGTGACATCCGCTATTGCTTGCAATGGCAAATCAAGTTATTCTTATTCTTCCAATGATTTTTGTCCGGCAGATTTTTTGGAGCCAATGGAACCAATCTTAATGATAGTTAACTATAATGAGAAACACAAAATTTCGGGTTGCAGTAGGTCTTAAGAACATAAAAAATGGCTGCCGTTACCATGGAAACGGAACAAATGTGAAAAAATCCAGTTTTTGGTTTTGGTGAATTATTTGGATATGCTTAAACTTAGAATCATTATATTTTAATACAATGTAGGTGCCCACTATTTACTGGTTTTGGATGATTTTGGCAATCATTGGAACTACTGTGTTGCCATGGAAACTACACCAAAAATTTCAAAAATATCAAAATGCTCCAAATTTAATGAAACTTCACAGTAACGATGAGCAACATTGGTAGATGTGCAATTTGGCGTTGGAATTTAGAAAATGTCTGCCGTTACCATGGAAACAATGCAAAACAGGTCAAAATGCTCCAAAAACCTAAAAGTAGCATTTACTTTCTTAAAATGGTAGGTCAAATCGATTGAACTTTTGATGGTATGTTCCCTCCCATGTACCAATGTGGTATCTGCCATTCAATTTTGGGAATGGTCTCTGTTACCATAGGAACCATTAAAAATGTCAAAAATGTCAAAAATTTCAAAATGCTCCAAAATTTATGAAACTTAATATGATTGTTGACTGGCAAGTCTGGATGAGACTTTTGACTTTGGAATTTCCAAAATGGCCACCGTTGCCATGGAAACTGCAAAAATGTCAAAAATTTTCAAAATGCTTTGAAATTAATGAAACTTAATATTATTGTTAACTGGCAAGTATAGATGAGACTTTTGACTTTAAAATTTTCAAAATGGCTGCCGTTGCCATGGAAACGACAAAAATGTGAAATTTTTTAAATGCTCTGAATGTACTGAAAATTTACAGGAGATGTTTAGCCATGCATATATGTGCATTCACTGTTAAATTTTTTTGAAATGGCTGCCGCTTAGTGGCAATGGGGGAAGGGTGACATCCGCTATTGCTTGCAATGGCAAATCTAGTTATTATTAAGTCGCCAAAACGGAGTTTTGGAGACTTTATGTTTTTGTCCCGTTTCTTATTATTATTATTAAGTCGCCAAAACGGAGTTTTGGAGACTTTATGTTTTTGTCCCGTTTCTTATTATTATTATTATTATTATTATTATGTCACCCGATCGACAATGTCGGGTGACATATTGCTTTTCCTCTGTTTCTCTGTTATTATTATTATTCTTCCAACTTTTTTGTCCGTCAGATTTTTTGAAGCCAATGGAACCAATCTTAATGATAGTTCACTATAATGAGGAACACAAAATTTCGGGTTGCAGTAGGTCTTAAGAACATAAAAAATGGCTGCCGTTACCATGGAAACGGAACAAATGTGAAAAATTCCAGTTTTTGGTTTTGGTGAACTATTTGGATATGCTTAAACTTAGAATCATTATATTTTAATACAATGTAGGTGCCCACTATATACTGGTGTTGGATGATTTTGGCAATCATTGGAACTACTATGTTGCCATGGAAACTACATCAAAAATTTCAAAAATATCAAGATGCTTCAAACTTAATGAAACTTCACAGTAACGATGAGCAACATTGAAAGATGTGGCATTTGGAGTTAGAATTTCCAAAATGGCTGCTGTTACCATGGAAACAATGCAAAAAGGTCAAAATGCTCCAAAAACGTCAGGGTTTGGTGAATAATTTTGGTATGCTTTAACTTAAAATCATCAAATTTTTATACAATATAGATGTCCACTATATACAGGTTTTCGATGATTTTGACAATCATTGGAACTACTATGTTACCATGGATACAGGAGCAAAAATTTCAAAAATTTCAGAATGCTTCAAACTTAATGAAACTTAATATGATTGTTGACTGGCAAGTCTAGATGAGACTTTTGACTTTGGAATTTCCAAAATGGCCACCGTTGCCATGGAAACTGCTAAAATATCAAAAAATTTCAAAATGCTTTGAACTTAATGAAAATTGATATTATTGTTAACTGGCATGTATAGATGAGACTTTTGACTTTGAAATTTTCAAAATGGCTGCCGTTGCTATGGAAACGGGAAAAATATGATATTTTTTAAAATGCTCTAAATGTACTGAAATTTTACAGAAAGATATATCGCAATTCATAGATCTGCATTCACTGTTAACTTGTTTTGAAATTGCTGCCGCTTTGTGGCAATGGGGGAAGGGTGACATCCGCTATTGCTTGCAATGGCAATTCTAGTTATTCTTATTCTTCCAATGATTTTTGTCCGGCAGATTTTTTGGAGCCAATGGAACCAATCTTAATGATAGTTAACTATAATGAGGAACTCAAAATTTCGGGTTGCAGTAGGTCTTAAGGACATAAAAAATGGCTGCCGTTACCATGGAAACGGAACAAATGTGAAAAAAATCCAGTTTTTGGTTTTGGTGAACTATTTGGATATGCTTAAACTTAGAATCATTATATTTTAATATAATGTAGGTGCCCACTATTTACTGGTTTTGGATGATTTTGGCAATCATTGGAACTACTGTGTTGCCATGGAAACTACACCAAAATTTCAAAATATCAAAATGCTCCAAATTTAATGAAACTTCACAGTAACGATGAGCAACATTGGTAGATGTGCAATTTGGCGTTGGAATTTAGAAAATGTCTGCCGTTACCATGGAAACAATGCAAAACAGGTCAAAATGCTCCAAAAACCTAAAAGTAGCATTTACTTTCTTAAAATGGTAGGTCAAATCGATTGAACTTTTGATGGTATGTTCCCTCCCATGTACCAATGTGGTATCTGCCATTCAATTTTGGGAATGGTCTCTGTTACCATAGGAACCATCAAAAATGTCAAAAATGTCAAAAATTTCAAAATGCTCCAAAATTTATGAAACTTAATATGATTGTTGACTGGCAAGTCTGGATGAGACTTTTGACTTTGGAATTTCCAAAATGGCCACCGTTGCCATGGAAACTGCAAAAATGTCAAAAATTTTCAAAATGCTTTGAAATTAATGAAACTTAATATTATTGTTAACTGGCAAGTATAGATGAGACTTTTGACTTTAAAATTTTCAAAATGGCTGCCGTTGCCATGGAAACGACAAAAATGTGAAAATTTTTTAAATGCTCTGAATGTACTGAAAATTTACAGGAGATGTTTAGCCATGCATATATGTGCATTCACTGTTAAATTTTTTTGAAATGGCTGCCGCTTAGTGGCAATGGGGGAAGGGTGACATCCGCTATTGCTTGCAATGGCAAATCTAGTTATTATTAAGTCGCCAAAACGGAGTTTTGGAGACTTTATGTTTTTGTCCCGTTTCTTATTATTATTATTATTAAGTCGCCAAAACGGAGTTTTGGAGACTTTATGTTTTTGTCCCGTTTCTTATTATTATTATTATTATTATTATTATGTCACCCGATCGACAATGTCGGGTGACATATTGCTTTCCTCTGTTTCTCTGTTATTATTATTATTCTTCCAACTTTTTGTCCGTCAGATTTTTGAAGCCAATGGAACCAATCTTAATGATAGTTCACTATAATGAGGAACACAAAATTTCGGGTTGCAGTAGGTCTTAAGAACATAAAATGGCTGCCGTTACCATGGAAACGGAACAAATGTGAAAAATTCCAGTTTTGGTTTTGGTGAACTATTTGGATATGCTTAAACTTAGAATCATTATATTTTAATACAATGTAGGTGCCCACTATATACAGTACTACCTGTGACATTATCTTACTAATGGTGGCCATAAAAATATGGTCACCATGATGGCCCTAAATGTCCATCATTATACCTCCTGTTGTTTAATTAATACACAAGGTATTAATCAAGAACTAGTCAAGTATAGAGAAATCATGACTGCATTGAAGTGTTAAAATTATATAACTTACAGGTAAAGTGTCTCAGGTAAAATATATGTGTATGTCAAATTTAATAACTGTTATTATGACAAGAAAATTCTAAAATAAAATGAAATAATAAAACTAGTTGAACATATAGCTTACTAACTTTTGTAAACATTTTCTCATGACTGTTTGTTTTGATGTTATACCTTTTAAATAATTCTATCAATTTAAGTTATTTTTACATGTATATTTAGGCAAGTGAATAATAAATGAATATCATCTTCTAATATAATGCAAACTTTCACAACGCCTGCCTTTTTCCTTCGAAAAGGTGTTTCTCAAATTAATTATCTAAAATCAAAATTGTTTATACTAACTGCATTTAACATTGTTTAACAAATTTTTAAGATTATCTTTAGGACTTATTTTGAATAAAATTTAGGCAATTCATTATTTCACTATTGAATAAATACATGTATATTCAAAATATTCATTACAGAAATATTTGATAATATTTTATTGTCATATAAACATATTACAATTTAATCAAGTTTCTGACAAAAAAACCAAAACAAACATTATAATTTTAAAAGAAATAACAATTCTATAAAAATCAAAACACATGGAAAATAATTATTAGGTTTCTGCCCTCGGTTCTAATGACTTTTTTTTTTATAAAAAGCCAATATTTTAAACATGTTCCATGTTATAAAGGTTTAGCATTTCTTTTACTTTTTGTTTTGGTTAAGATTTTATAAGATTCAAGATTTTATTCACAAACTGGTCAGAGACATTATTATGAGAAGGAAAACAATTTTCAAGTAGATTATCTCTAAGTTGTTATGTTAATTTTACAAACAATTCTATCCTTTATAGCAATTTTTATCTACCATTTTCTATTTCTAAATTATGACCACTAATTCTTTACTAAGTGAAGCATTTGAGTTTACTGTTTTCATCAGAAGTTTTATTTTATTTTCAAAATATTCTTATTTTGTTCTTAAAATTCATTTTAATCAAGGGCTTTAAAGAATCTAATTCATTCAAGTCCCTGCAATTATTAGCTTTATCTAAAGGCCTGAGTTGAGTGAAATATTCTTTGCAGATGTATACCAAGAATATGTATCATGCATATGCCAGTCTTGCAGTTTTGACAAAATAATACACAGAACAAAAATGATTTAATTAATAGACCATAAAATGTCACAATCTATATAGAAGTGTACTTTATTTTTCTGGAGACAAATTTTGCCTGTTAACTGACAAAAATAGCCAAATTGAAGATAACATATTTGATAAGTTTACAATTGTTTCAAAAAGCAAGACAATTTTTCTTTAAATAATTTCTTTTCGTCAGATTTATTTAAATCAGAGATAAGAACATTTTTCATTATGATTAGCACTTATCAAAGTTGATGATAACTAGGTAGCCAGTTGGAAAATTAAAGTCTCTTTAGTGATTCTTCATGCACAACTCCAGTTTTGAGATTTGAAAATATAAAAGATACACAAAATAGTTTATTCCTATACCATATAATGATATTTGTAGTTTTCCTGAATAATCATGATAATAGATTGTACAACTTTGTTAACAAAATTTATTGAAAAGGCTTGATATTCATGATATTGATAATTTTAATTTGCTAAAAACAGGCTTGTTAAATTACTTGCTTCATGGTTCCTTTAAACATATCATGTGCATGATTATAAGTTATAATTAATAATAATTCATTAAATAATACACACAGACAATTGAATACCATGTACATCATGTACAATACCTTTTTACTGAAAAATAATTATTTAAAGGATTCTCTGTTTTGTTTTCAAATGCTAGTCAATAATTCATCTTTGAATATTTGTCATTTCTACTCGAGATTATTTCCTAGAAGAAATTAAAAGAATAGAAGCAAAAAACAAATAAAAATAAAAATAACATAAAAAATAAAAACATTAGAAAAAAGGAAAATATGTAAATTTAAAGACAGAAAAATCAACAAATGATATGAATTAACAAAGACTAAAACAACATTCTATTCTACATTTTCAAGAAAAGGTGAAATGTCAATTTGAGAAGAAACCTGAGGTACCTGTACAGGTAAATTTTAATGAAACATACAAGCTGAAAACTTCAACCCTGATTGATTTCAACAGGTAACATGATTAGATAAAACATCAACCTATGTTTTATGACCCCAATAAATGGCCAACATTTCAAGATTGAATACCCCAATAAATGGTCACCATTCGATGGTGACCATACAAGAGGGTGGACATTACTAAGAGGAAGTCACAGGTTGTCCTGTACTGGTGTTGGATGATTTTGGCAATCATTGGAACTACTATGTTGCCATGGAAACTACATCAAAAATTTCAAAAATATCAAGATGCTCCAAACTTAATGAAACTTCACAGTAACGATGAGCAACATTGAAAGATGTGGCATTTGGAGTTAGAATTTCCAAAATGGCTGCCGTTACCATGGAAACAATGCAAAAGGTCAAAATGCTCCAAAAACGTCAGGGTTTGATGAATAATTTTGGTATGCTTTAACTTAAAATCATCAAATTTTATACAATATAGATGTCCACTATATACAGGTTTTCGATGATTTTGACAATCATTGGAACTACTATGTTACCATGGAGACAGGAGCAAAAATTTCAAAATTTCAGAATGCTTCAAACTTAATGAAACTTAATATGATTGTTGACTGGCAAGTCTAGATGAGACTTTGACTTTGGAATTTCCAAAATGGTCACCGTTGCCATGGAAACTGCTAAAATATCAAAAATTTCAAAATGCTTTGAACTTAATGAAAATTGATATTATTGTTAACTGGCATGTATAGATGAGACTTTGACTTTGAAATTTTCAAAATGACTGCCGTTGCTATGGAAACGGGAAAATTTTTATTTTAATAAAATGCTCTGAATGTACTGAAATTTTACAGAAAGATGTATAGCCATGCATATATGTGCATTCACTGTTTAAATTTTTGAAATGGCTGCCGCTTAGTGGCAATAGGGAAGGGTGACATCCGCTATTGCTTGCAATGGCAATTCTAGTTATTATTACTATTCTTCTTAACCCTAATTTTTCCGACCATTTTCTTCCAAGCCTTAAATGATGGAAACTTTATATTTGGTATGATGTTGGGGTAGTATCCCTAGGGTGCATTCACTATTTTTATTTCAAATGGGGTCAACTTGGTACTTTTTGGGGTCCGGGACATGGGTGGGGTCATTTTTCGACTATTGATTCGCTACTGGTAGAACCTTTAAGTTTTGTGTAATACAAGAGACCGATGTCCAGGTGTCCATTCCACATTTTTATTTCAGCCCGGGGTCATCTTGGCATTATTTTAGGGGTCAATTTTCATGGAACATTCTAGAACAATAGTCATGTGATTAGTCATGTGATAGTGTTGAATTATTCCTATGTACTTTTTATGTTATATAATGATAGATTATTACAGGTAGCACCATATGTAGCTGTAATTAGACTTTGGAATTTTTAAAATGGCCGTCGTTACCATGGAATCTGCAAAAATGTGAAATTTTTTAAAAATGCTTCAAATTTAATGAAATTTTAGAGAGATGTTAACGAGTGTATGTAGATTTGGAATTTGACTTTGGAATTTCCAAAATGGCCGCCGTTGCCATGGAAACAACAAAAATGCGAAAAATCTAGATTTGGTCCAATCTTTATGAAACTTGACAGTAATGTGACCTGTTATATGTAGATGTGCCATCCGACTTTGGAATTTTCAAAATGGCTGCCGTTACCATGGAAACTGCAAAAATGTCAAAAAATTCAAAATGCTTCAAACTTAATGAAACTTTACACAAATGTTGACTGTCCTATGTAGATGTGGCATTTGACTTTGGAAATTCCAAAATGGCCACCGTAACCATGGAAACACGAATGCCTAAATTTGAAAATTGGTCCAATTTTTATAAAACTTGTAAGTAATGTGACCTGTCACGTGTAGATGTGATCTCCGACTTTGAAATTTCAAAACGGCTGCCGTTACCATGGAAGCAGCAGAACAATGGTTGGGGGCCGTTTTGGCGACTTTTGTGTTAGCATCCTAACACAGGATTACTTGTTATTATAATTATTATTATTATTATTATAATTATTCTTAACCCTTATTTGTCCGACCATTTTCTTCCAAGCCTTAAATGATGGAAACTTTATATTTGGTATGATGTTGGGGTAATATCCCTAGGGGTGATTTCGCTATTTTTTATTTCAAATGGGGGTCAACTTGGCACTTTTTGGGGGCCGGAACATGGGTGGGGTCATTTTTCGACTATTGATTCGCTACTGGTAGAACCTTTAAATTTTGTGTAATATGTTATAGAATGATAGAATATTACAGGTAGCACCATATGTAGCTGTAATTCGACTTTGAAATTTTTAAAATGGCCGCCGTTACCATGGAAATTGCAAAAATGTGAAAATTTTTAAAATGCTTCAAATTTAATGAAATTTTACAGAGATGTTAACTAGTGTATGTAGATTTGGAAATTGACTTTGGAATTTCCAAAATGGCCGCCGTTGCCATGGAAACAACAAAAATGCGAAAAATCTAGATTTGGTCCAATCTTTATGAAACTTGACAGTAATGTGACCTGTCATGTGTAGATGTGCCATCCGACTTTGGAATTTTCAAAATGGCTGCCGTTACCATGGAAACTGCAAAAATGTCAAAAAATTCAAAATGCTTCAAACGTAATGAAACTTTACACAAATGTTGACTGTCTTATGTAGATGTGGCATTTGACTTTAGAATTTCCAAAATGGCCACCGTAACCATGGAAACACGAATGCCTAAATTTGAAAATTGGTCCAATTTTTATGAAACTTGTAAATAATGTGACCTGTCACGTGTAGATGTGATATCCGACTTTGAAATTTGAAAATGGCTGCCGTTACCATGGAAACAGCAGAACAATGGTTGGGGGCCGAATTGGCGACTTTTGTGTTAGCATCCTTACACAGGATTAGTTGTTTTTATTATTTTTCTTCCACACATTTTGTCCGCGCAAGTTCTTGGAATCCAATGGACCAATGTTGATGGAACTCTACTATAATGAGGACCCCATGTAAAGTTGTGCACCTTGCTATGGAATGGTAAAAAATGGCCGTCGTAACCATGGAAACAGCAAAAATGTCAAAAATTTCAAAATGCTCCAAACTTAATGAAACTTTACAAAAATGATAATTTGCATGTGTAGATGCGCTCTTTGACTTTGGAATTTTCAAAATGGCTGCCGCTCGCCTTGCAATGGGGGAAGGGTGCCATCCGTTATTGCTAGCAATTACAAATCTAGTTATGTCACCCGATCGACAATGTCGGGTGACATATTGCTTTTCCTGTTTCTTTTTCCCTATTGTTATTATTATTATTATTATTTTTCTTCCACCTAATTTTGTCCGCCCGCTTTCTCAGAGCCAAAGGTACCAATCCGAATGATGGTTCACTATAACAAGGAACCCTGACTTTCCAGTTGCAGTGCAACTTTGGAACTTAAAAATGGCTGCCATCACCATGGAAACTGAAAAATGGTGAAAAAATATAATTTTGGAATTTTTTGATTTATTTGAGAATGCTTTAGCTTAAAATCTTTAGATTTTAATACAATGGAGGTGCCCACTATATACTGGTTTGGGATGATTTTCGCAATCATTGGAACTGCTATGTTGCCATGGATACTACACCAAAAATTTCAAAAATATCGAAATGCTCCAAATTTAATGAAACTTCACAGTAACGATGAGCAACATTAGTAGATGTGGAATTTTCAAAAAGTAGCATTTACTTTCTTAAAATGGTAGGTCAAATCGATTGAAACTTTGATGGTATGTTCTCTCCAATGTATCAATGTGGTATCTGCCATCAAATTTTTGGAATGGTCTCTGTCACCATGGGAACCATCACAAATGTCAAAAATTTCAAAAATTTCAAAATGCTCCAAAATTGATGACACTGTATATGATTGTTGACTAGCAAGTCTGGATGAGACATTTGACTTTGGAAATTCCAAAATGCCCACCGTTGCCATGGAAACTGCAAAAATGTCCAAAATTTTCAAAATGCTTTAAACTTAATAAAACTTGAGATAATTGTTAACCGACTAGTATAGATGAGACTTTAGACTTTAAATTTTTCAAAATGGCTGCCGTTGCCATGGAAACGACAAAAATGTGAAAATTTTAAAATACTCTGATTGACCTGAAAATCTACAGAAAGATGTATAGCCATGCATAAATGTGCATTCACTGTTAAAAAAATTTGAAATGACTGCCGCTTAGTGGCAATGGGGGAAAGGGTGACATCCGCTATTGCTTGCAATGGCAAATCTAGTTATTATTATTTGTCTTCCACCTAGTTTTATCCGGGAGTTTTCTCAGAGCCAATGGAACCAATCTCAATGACTGTTCACTATAACAAGGAACACCAACTTTAGAGTTGCAGTGCAACTTTGGAACTAAAAAATGGCTGCTGTTACCATGAAGACAGCAAAAATGTGAAAAAAAATCAAAATTGTAAATAAATTAAATATTTTATTATAAGACCCAACTGGATGAAACTTTATGGGAATGTTGCCGGGCATGCCAAGATTTGTTGACCATATTTAGAAATTCCAAAATGGCCGCCATTACCATGGAAACTGGAGAAACGTTTACCATTTGACCCTAATGAAATTTCTTAAACTAGCATTTACTCACATATAATGGTAGGTCAAATTCAGTGATTCTTTCATGGTATGTTCCTTGTTATGTGCCAATGCGGTATCTTTTAAAATTTTGGAATCGGTCACAGTAAACTCCACAGGAATGTTAACTGGCATGTGCTGATTTGCAGTTTGACTTTGGAATTTTCAAAATGGCTGCCGTTACCATGGCAATAGGGGACGAGGGTGCCATCCGTTAGTGCTAGCAATTACAAATCTAGTTATGGCACCCTCAACGGAGTTCGCTTTTTTTCTTTTATGTCACCCGATCGACAATGTCGGGTGACATATTGCTTTCCTCTGTTTCTTTTCAGTATTATTATTATTATGGCACCCTCAACGGAGTTGGGTGACATATTGTTCTTCTAAGTTTCTTTTTTTTATTATGGCACCCTCAACGGAGTTGGGTGACATATTGTTATTCTACGTTTCTTTTTTTTTTTTCTTATTATGTCACCCTGACGGAGGTCGGGTGACATATTGTTATTGTACGATTCTTTTCTTTATTATTATTTTGGGGTGGAAAAATTTTGTCCAGACTAGTTCTCGGAATTGTATGGACCGATGTTCATGGAACTTTACCATAATGAGGACAACCACACGTAGTTGTGCACCTGACTTTGGAATATGCGAGATGGCTACCGTTTCCATGGAAACTCCGAAATTCGAAATTTAAATTGTACATTCTAGAAACTTTTATGCAGTAATTTGTCCATTTGAAGTGGATGGACTGATAATGATAGAATTATGTCATCATGTGACCCACCATGTAAAGTTTGGAATGTTCAAGATGGCTTCGGTTGCAATGGAAATTGCAAAATGTGAAATTTTTCGAATTTATAAATCATTTTTATCTTTTACTTTTAAACCTTACTTAATTTAAAGTGTATGGTAATATTGTCTGGAATGTGTAGATTTGCAAACAGTATTTGAAATTTCCAAAATGGCTGCCATTGCCATGGAAACAGGTGGAGAATTTGACATTGATTTCTATGGGAAAACACATAAAAGTAGCATTTTCTCAAAGAATATTAATTCAAACCCAGTGTTACTTTACTGAAATATTACATGTCATGTGCCAACGTGGCATTTGTCTTCGGAATTTTCAAAATGGCTGCCGTTACCATGGAAACAATGCAAAAAAAAAAATGAAATATTTTAAATTTTCTGAAACTTTAAAATGTTACCTGGTATGTTTGGATGCACAATTTGACTTTGGCATTTTAAAAATGGACACTGTTGCCATGGAAACAGCAAAATGTTAAAACGTTTGAAAATGCTCCAAACTTTCTAAAAATTAATTGAAATGGTGTTGTCAAGAATAGATATGCATTCAGTGTTCAAAATTTTAAAATGGCTGCCGTTTAGGGGCAATTGGCGGACCAGGGTGACATCCGCTGTTGCTTGCAATGGCAATTCTAGTTATGGCACCCTCAACGGAGTTGGGTGACATATTGTTATTGTTCGTTTCTTTTTTCTTCTTATTATTAGACTTTCTAGAAAATTTACAAACAAATATGTTGTAATGTATTTAGGTGTAAATACTGTTTCAAATTTTTTGGCTGCAGTTTAGTGGCAATGTGGGAAGGGTGCCATCCGCTATTGCTTGCAATGGCAAATCTAGTTATGGCACCCTCAACGGAGTTGGGGTTACATATTGTTTTGTTCGTTTCTTTTTCTTATTATTATTATTATGTCACCTGATGGACAATGTCGGGTGACATATTGCTTTTCCTCTGTTTTTTTCTGTATTATTATTATGTCACCCGATCGACAATGTCGGGTGACATATTGCTTTTCCTCTGTTTCTTTTCCTATTATTATTATTTTCTTCCACCTAATTTTGTCTGTTTTGGCAGTTTCTCTGAGGCAATGGAACCAATCTTCATGATTGTTGAGCATAACAAGGACCACAATCAGTGGAGTTGCAGTGAAACTTTGGAACTTTAAAATGGCTGCCGTTTCCATGGAAACAGCAAATATGTGAAAAATAAAATTTTTGTTTTTGATGACTATTTTGAGAATGCCTGAAGTAAAAATCATCAAATTTTTATACAACATAGGTATCCACTATATACAGGTTTTGGATGATTTTAGAATCATCGGAACTTCTGTATTGCCATGGAAACTGGGTAAAGGTTTCCCATTATAACCCTATGGGAAAAACATTAAAGTAGCATTTCCTCTCTTAAAATGGTAGGTCAAATCCATTGAAACTTTGATGGTATGTTCCCTCCCATGTACCAATGTGGCATCTGTCATTACAATTTTGGGAATAGTCTTTGTTACCATGGAAACCAGCAAAATGTCAAAATTTCAAAATGCACCAAACTTAATGAAACTTTATATTCATGCTTACTGGCATGTATAGATAAGACTTTAACTTTGGAATTTCAAAATGGTCGCCGTTGCCATGGAAACGGCAGAAATGTGAAAATTTAAAATGCTTCAAATGTTCTGAAAATTTATAGAAAGATGTATTGCCATGCATATATGTGCATTCACTGTTTAAAATTTTTGAAATGGCTGTCACTTAGTGGCAATGGGGAAGGTGACATCCGCTATTGTTTACAATGGCAAATCTAATTATGTCACCCGATCGACAATGTCGGGTGACATATTGCTTTTCCTCCGTTTCTTTTTTTTATTATTATTATTATTATTATTATTATTCCACCTAATTTTGTCCTGCAGTTTTTGGAGCCAATGGAACCAATCTTAATGATAGTTAACTATAACGAGGAACACAAAATTTCGGGTTGCAGTAGGTCTTAAGAACATTAAAATGGATGCCGTTACCATGGAAACGGAACAAATGTGAAAAAATCCAGTTTTTGGTTTTGGTGAATTATTTGGAGATGTTTAAACTTAGAATCATTATATTTTTATACCATGAAGGTGCCGACTATATACTGGTTTTAGATGATTTTGGCACTCATTGGAACTACTATGTTGCCATGGAAACAACACCAAAAATTTCAAAATATGAAAATGCTCAAATTTTTTGAAACTTCACAGTAACGATGAGCAACATTGGTAGATGTGGAATTTGGCGTTGGAATTTCCAAAATGTCTGCCGTTACCATGGAAACAATGCAAAACAAGTCAAAATGCTCCAAAAACCTAAAAGTAGCATTAACTTTCTTAAAATGGTAGGTCAAATCCTTTGAAACTTTGATGGTATGTTCCCTCCCATGTACCAATGTGGCACCTGTCATTAAAATTTGGAAACGGTCTCTGTTACCATATGTCAAAATTTTCAAAAATTTCAAAATGCTTTAAAATTGATGAAACTTCATAGGATTGTTGACTGGCAAGTCTGAATGAGACTTTTGAAGTTGGAATTTCCAAAATTGCCACCGTTGCCATGGAAACTGCAAACATGTCAAATATTTTCAAAATGCTTCAAACTTAATGAAACGTGATATTATTGTTAACCGGATATTATAGATGAGTCTTTTGACTTTAAAATTTTCAAAATGGCTGCCATTGCCATGGAAACGGCAAAATGTGAAAATGTTGTAAATGCTCTGAATGAACTGAAAATTTACAGAAAGATGTATAGCCATGCATATACATGATATATGTGCATTAACTGTTAATTTTTTTTAAATGGGTGCCGCTTAGTGTCAATGTTGGGAAGGGTGACATCCGCTATTGCTTGCAATGGCAAATCTAGTTATGGCACCCTCAACGGAGTTGGGGTGACATATTGTTATTGTTCGTTTCTTTTTTTCTTATTATTATTATTATTATTATATTTATTCTTCCACACTTTTTTGTCCATGCTATTTCTCAGAATTGGCTTGAACAATATTGATGGAACTATACCATAATGTAGACCACTATATGAAATTGTGCAGTGGGGTATGGCATCATCAAGATGGCTGCCGTTACCATGGAAACTAATAAAATGTGAAAAAATCAAGTTTTTGGTTTTGGTGAACTGTTTGGATCTGCTTAATCTCAGAATCATTATATTTTAATACAATGTAGGTGCCAAGTATATACTGGTGTTGGATGATTTTGGCAATCATTGGAACTACTATGTTGCCATGGAAACTACATCAAAATTTCAAAATATCAAAATGCTCCAAACTTAATGAAACTTCACAGTAACGATGAGCAGCATTGACAGATGTGACATTTGGCGTTGGAATTTCCAAAATGTCTGCTGTTACCATGGAAACAATGCAAAAGGTCAAAATGCTCCAAAACTTAAGGGTTTTGGGAATAATTTTGGTATGCTTTAACTTAAAATCATCAGTTTTTATACCATATAGTTGTCCACTATATACAGGTTTTGGATGATTTTGACAGGTATTGAAACTAAAATGTAACCAAGGATACAGAAGCAAAATGTCCAAAAATCTCAAAATGCTCAAAACTTAATGAAACTCATTATAAATAGTAAATGGTAAGTAAAGATAAGACTTTGGACTTTGGAATTTCCAAAATGGCTGCCGTTGCCATCGAAATTGCAAAATGTGAAAAATCGAAAATGCTCAAAACTTTCTAAAAATTTACAAACAAATATGTTGTAATGTATTTATGTGTAAATACTGTTTCAAATTTTCAAAATGGCTGCAGTTTAGTGGCAATGTGGGAAGGGTGCCATCCGCTATTGCTTGCAATGGCAAATCTAGTTATTATTATTATTCTTCCACCTAATTTTGTCCTGCAGTTTTCTCAGAGCCTAATGCACCAATCTTAATGGTTGTTCACTATAACAAGGAACCCTGACTTACGAGTTGCAGTGCAACTTTGGCACTAAAAAATGGATGCCATCACCATGGAAACCAAAGAAAGGTGAAAAATAAATATTTAGAGTTTAGTGGATTATTTGGATATGCATAAACTTAGAATCATTATATTTTAATACAATGTAGGTGCCCACTATACACTGTTGTTGGATGATTTTGGCAATCATTGGAACTACTATGTTGCCATGGAAACTACACCAAAATTTCAAAAATATCAAAATGCTCCAAACTTAATGAAACTTCACAGTAACGATGAGCAACATTGGAAGATATGGCATTTGGAATTACAATTTTCCAAAATGGCTACTGTTACCATGGAAACAATGCAAAAGGTCAAAATGCTCCAAAACTTCAGGGTTTGGCGAATAATTTTGGTATGCTTTAACTTAAAATCGTCAAATTTTTATACAATATAGTTGTCCATTATATACAGGTTTTCAATGATTTTGACAATCATTGGAACTACTATGTTACCATGGATACAGGAGCAAAATTAAAAATTTCAGAATGCTTCAAACTTAATTAAACGTCACCATAATGTTGACTGTCATGTGTGGAAGCGGCAATTGGTGTTGGAATTTCCAAAATGGCTGCCGTTACCATGGAGACAAGGCAAAAAGGAAAAATTATGCGTAAAATTTGTAAATCCGCTAAATGTTCTAAAAATTACAGAAAATGTATAGCCATCAGTATATATGTGCATTCACTGTTTAAAATTTTAAAACTGGCTGCAATCTAGTGGCAATGGGGAAGGGTGACATCCGCTATTGCTTGCAATGGCAAATCTAGTTATTATGTCACCCGATCGACAATGTCGGGTGACATATTGCTTATCTTCTGTTTCTTTGTTATTATTATTATTCTTCCACCTTTTTGTCCGGCAGATTTTTGGAGCCAATGGAACCAATCTTTATGATAGTTCACTATAATGAAGAACACAAAATTCCGGGTTGCAGTAGGTCTTAAGAACATAAAAATGGCTGCCGTTACCATGGAAATGGAACAAATGTTAAAAATCCACTTTTGGTTTTAGTGAATTAATTGGATATGCTTAAACTTAGAATCATTATGTTTTAATACCAAATAGGTGCCCACTATATACTGGTGTTGGATGATTTTGGCAATCATTGGAATTACTATGTTGCCATGGAAACTACACCAAAAATTTTCAAAAATATCAAAATGCTCCAAATTTTTGAAACTTCATAGTAACGATGAGCAACATTGGTAGATGTGAAATTTGGCGTTGGAATTTCCAAAATATCTGCTGTTACCATGGAAACAATGCTTAAAGGTCAAAATGCTCTAAAACTTCAGGGTTTGGTGAATAATTTTAGTTATTATTATTATTCCAGCTTTTTGTTTGCCCATTTTCTCATAGATTAGTGGACCTAATTTAATGAATGGGTACCACAATGAGGACCACCAACTCAACTCTAGTTGTGCAGGAACACTTTGGAATTTTTAAATGGCCACCGTTACCATGGAAACTGCAAAATGTAAAAAATTCCAAAAGCTAAATCTTTATTAATAGACCAATCCAAATGAAACTTTATGGAAATGTTGCCTGTAATGTGTGGAACCACTGACAATATTAAGAAGTTCCAAAATGGCTGCCCTTGCCATGGAAACGGGCCAAAAGTTTAACATTGACCCAATGGGATAATACATTAAAGTAGCATTTTCTTAATGAATATAAGATCAAACCAAATGAAACTTCACTCATATGTAACATGCCATCAGTCAATGTGGCATGTGTCTTTGGAATTTTGGAAATAGTCAGCGTTACCATGGAAACAGCAAAATTTCAAAATTTTCAAAATGCTCCAAACTTAATGAAAATTAATACAAATGTTAACTGGGAAGTAATGATTAATCTTTAGAATTTAAAATTTCCAAAATGGCTGCCGTTGCCATGGAAACAGGAAAAATGTGAAAATTTCAAATTGCTCCAAACTTACTGAAACTTTACAGAAATTTTAACTGGAATGTATACATCTGGCATTCAACTTTGGAATTTTCAAAATGGCTGCCGTTTAGTGGCAATGGGGAAGGGTGACATCCGCTATTGCTTGCAATAGCAATTCAAGTTATTATTATTATTATTCCACCTTTTTGTCCGGAGCATACATGGAAGACTAATGGACCAATATTGGTCAAACTTTAACATAATGGTTATCACCATATGTAGATTTCAAATCTCACTTTGGCACTAAAAGATGGCTGATGTTACCACGGAAACCGAAAAATGTAAATAAAGAAAATCATTGGGTTTGGTGAATTATTTGAGTATGCCTGAACTTAAAATCATTAATTTTTATACAGTTTAGATGTCCACTTTATACAGGTTTTGGATGATTTTGACAATCATCGGAATTACTGTTGCCATGGAAACTACAGCAAGAGTAAAAAATTCAAAATGCTCCAAACTAAATGAAACTTCACAGAAATGTTGACTAGTATGTGTAGATATGGCATTTGACTTTGAAACTTCCCAAATGGCTGCTGTTACCATGGAAACAATGCAAAAATGCTCTAAAACTTTTCTGAAAAGTAGCATTTCTCTCTTAAAATTGCCAAACCCAGTGAAAGTTCGATGGTATGTTCCCCTCATGCACCAATGTGGTATCTGTCATTAAAATTTTCGAAATGGTCACCGTTACCATGGAAACAGCAAAATGACCAAAATTTCAAAATGCTCCAAACTTAATGAAACTTGATATAAAGTTAACTGGCAAAAAGATGAGACTTTTGAATTAGAATTTGAAAATGGCCGCCGTTGCCATGGAAACAGCGAAAATGTGAAAAATTTCAAAAGGCTTCAAACTTAATGAAATGTTACAGAAATGTTAACTGGCATATATATGTAACACTCAGAAACGTGTCCATCCCCCAAACGTGTCCATATGACGTCGCTGAATTCAAAACATGTCCAGTTGCAAAAGGGCGCCGAAACGTGTCAGTTTTATGAACGCACAAACGTGTCCATTCCCCCAAACGTGTCCATATCAAGTCTAAACGTTTCCTTTTATGAACGCTCAATCTTGTCCATATTTTCAAATGCCCATTTAATTAATTTAATTTTTATCTTCAAGTAACAATTATATGTCCACCAATATATTAAAGTTTATAATTTTGTTTAATAACACATTTTGGTTATTGTTCTTCTATTGACGTATATTCCTTTTAATTTACTCTTTCTATCTATTGTCCTACCTCCAAGCGTGAATGGAGAATAGAAACATGGTTAATTAGGTCTTCTTCCAATAGACAGATAAATCCTTACCAAATTGGGAGTCCATTTGGCTGTGTGGTAAGTAAAAGTACGCAGTCATGTCCTCGTGTAGGAAGAGATAGATCTACCTTATGTATTTATTTATGTTGTCGTTCTGAATATGCATGAAAATTTGTAACTTGACTATAAGCAATCAACAATGAAGAGTAAATTCATATGTTGCAAATCAGACTTGCAATTATACTAATATAAACAACCGGCGTTGAACAAACTAATGTTAACAAATTTAGGATTTCCTCCTTTGAACTCTGTTTTTAAGCTCACCTGGCCCAAAGGGCCAAGTGAGCTTTCTCATCACTTGGCGTCCGTCGTCCGGTGTCCTGCGTCCGTCGTCCATAAACTTTACAAAATCTTCTCCTCTGAAACTACTGGGCCGAATTTGACCAAACTTGGCCACAATCATTATTAGGGTATCTGGTTTAAAAATGTGTCCGGCCATCCCGCCAACCAACCAAGATGGCCACCATGGCTAAAAATAGAACATAGGGAAAAATGTAGATTTTGGCTTATAACTCTAAAACTAAAGTATTTACAGCAAATCTGACGGGGTAAAATTGTTAATCAGTTCAAGATCTATCTGCCCTGAAATTTCAGATGAATCGGATAACCCGTTGTTAGGTTGCTGCCCTGAATAGGTAATTTTAAGGAAATTTTGTTGTTTTTGGTTATTATCTTGAATATTATTATAGATAGAGATAAACTGTAAACAGCAATAATGTTCAGCAAAGTAAGATCTACAAATAAGTCAATTTTTAACATTTTTTTGTAAATTTTTGTTATCTTTTACAAAAATCTTCTCCTCTGAAACTACTAAAACAAATTTAACCAAACTTGTCCACAATCATCATTAGGGTACCTAGTTTTTAAATTGTGTCCGATGACCCCGCCCGCGAACAAGGATGGCCGACATGGGTAAAAATAGTATATAGAGTAGAATGCAGTTTTTGGATCATATCTCTGAAACCAAAGCATTTAGAGCAAATCTAACAGGATAAAATTGTTCATTAGGTCAATTCCTTTCTGCCCTGAAATTTTGAGACCATTCAGGCAACCCGTTGCTGGGTTGCTGCCCCTGAATTGGTAATTTTAAGGAAATTTTGCCGTTTTTGGTTATTATCTTGATAATTTATTGGACTTTGTTGTGATATGGTTCTTTGTGGTATCAAGATAAAGCAAATAGAAACTCTCTAATGAAAAGTACAGTTTGTATAACTTCTTTTGGAAAATTCAAAATGTAAGTAACACGTGTGTAGCAGTGCTGAATTGTTGTTAAAGTTTAAAACAGTAGTAAAGACAAAAAATGAAAGTAAAATTTAGAACATCAAATGATGATGAAAAAATTATTTGTAAAGCATATAAAGCCAGCAAGTAAAATTTACTCGAGGAAAGTAGATTTTACCAGTAATCATGTACATTAGATAATAGTCCCAGCTAAATAGATATAAGAAGATGTGGTATGAGTGCCAATGAGACAACTCTCCATCCAAGTCAAAATTTATAAATGTAAACCATTATAGGTCAAAGTACGGTCTTCAACACGGAGCCTAGGCTCACACCGAACAGTAAGCTATAAAGGGCCCCAAAAATTACTAGTGTAAAACCATTCAAACGGGAAAACCAACGGTCTAATCTATATAAAAACGAGAAACGAGAAACACTTATGAACCACATCAACAAACGACAACTACTGAACATCAGATTCCTGACTTAGGACAGGTGCAAACAAATGCAGCGGGTTTAAACGTTTTAATGGTACCAAACCTTCACCCTTTTTCTGAAACAATAGTGTAACATCACAACATAGAAAAACACACTATAAAATATCAACTGAAATAGCTTAACTCAATCAAAGGACATATTAACACCATTGAACATACACTGAACAAATAAATTTGACCTATGATACAATGTAAATTCAAAATAAATAAACTAAGGAAGAATAATAAAAGTAACATGTTATATCGGTATGAAATGTTAAACAATTTAAGAAAAACAATATGCTCGAACAAAAATATCAGCCATTTGCAATAACTTTAAACACAGGTAAATAAAATAATTTTGTTGTTAGGTATAAAAGTAAAATCACAAAATACTGAACTCCGAGGAAAATTCAAAAGGAAAGTCCTCAATCAAATGGCAAAATCAAAGTTCAAACACATCAAACGAATGGATAACAACTGTCATATTCCTGACTTGGTACAGGCATTTTCTTATGTAGAAAATGGTGGATTGAACCTGGTTTTATGGCTAGCCATACGTATACGTATACAGTTACAATAGAGAAAGGAAATATTTTAACAAAATAAATAATTTTGATGTTCATAGTACGAAGTGGAAATTTATATTAGTACCAAACACTTATCAAAGCTGGTATATAGACCAGAAATAACCCTGAATAACATTAAATAACAAAAAAGCATTACAATTAGTATCAACAGGTCAAATAAACAAGAAAGTACGATTTGAGAGTACTCGCAGTTACTGACAGCTAGTTAAAAGCCAAAACAATTAATAATAAAAATCATGCATCAGAGACTAAAATCAACTAAAACACATCCCAGGGATTTAGTATTTTAACGTCATGGACAGTCAAAGAAGACATGACTAGTGCAATGCCAAAAATAAATGTATCGACAGACAGTAGGATAGTTAGGAGTTTAACCTCTTTATAGATCAAAATGAACGTGGGTGTGTCTTTAAACATCCCGTTTGAAAAGAATACAAATTTAGTTATGTTTTAATTTGCTGATGACAAAATCGATATTAGTGCCAATGTAAACTATATTCAAAGATCTAATTACAACATTGGTAAGATAACCTGAACTAATAAGTTTATTTAAAGGTTCGATGAGTTTACACGGATCATATAGTGATTTCCGCGCTTTAAGTACAATATTACCGTAAAATTTAGGATGTGAAATACCGTTTTTAATCAGTTTTCTACAGGTAGAGCCAAATTTACTAATCAAATCTTTGTATCTATGAAAGAACTTAATAAAAGTTTTACGTAATTTATGGTAACGAAATCCCTGACTTAATAATTTACTAGTGATGCATTGATTACGTTCGTTAAAATCTATGACATCACTACACACACGGGCATAACGAACGAGTTGGGATATATACACACCGTATGATGGAGCCAAAGGAACATCGCCGTCTAAAAAAGGAAAATTAACAATAGGGAATGAAAAATCGTCTCTTTTGTCGTAAATTTTCGTATGGAGTTTTCCTTTAGAGATTGAAATGTCCAAGTCCAGAAAAGGACAACTACTGCTGTTTATGTTAGATTTAGTTAAAGTAAGTTCTATTGGGTAAATTTCGGTAGTATATTTAGAGAACTCTGGATTATTTAACGAAAAAATATCATCTAGATAACGAAAGGTATTGTTGAATGTATCAACCAAATGTAATAATGACGTGTCTTTACTGAGTTTGGTCATAAACTGAGATTCATAGCAATACAGGAATAAATCTGCTATTAAAGGGGCGCAGTTAGTGCCCATAGGAATACCTACTACCTGTCGATACACTTTATCGCCGAAACGTACATATATGTTGTCCAGGAGAAAATTTAAAGCTTCAATCATATCTTCACATTTCCAGTAAGTGTATCTAGCATACTTTCCTTTTTCGTTACAGAAAAAGGCTTTAAACGAGTTACAGCAAATAAATTTGTAATGAGATTTTCAAAAGACCATTTAATTAAATATGAAAACTTTTCTTGATAAGATTATGTGGAAGTGTAGTATAGAGTAGAAAATCATAACTGTCAACAGAATTAAAAGGACCATCAAAAGCATGTATTTTATCTAAAACCTCTAAAGAATTTTTAACACTCCAAAAATAATACCATTATTTTCATAAGCTTTATTACAAAAGTTAATAACAAGTTCTTTGATAGTAGTAAGGGAGGTAGTTAGAAGAACTGATAGATTGGTAGTAGAACACTTACTAGATGCGGAGATGAAACGGAATTTAAATGGTTTTTTGTGCAATTTAGGTAACCAGTACATAGTAGGGACTTTCAAATGTTCGGAAGAGGCTTTAAGCTGGGTAGTGGCAGTGATATGCTTGTTTACAATTTGACTCTCTGTGGAGCGTACGGACCTGAATGTAGATGAATTTGTAATTTCGTTTTGGAGAACTTCCGTGTAGTATATGCGTCACACCACCACTACATTATTTGCTGCTTTATCTGCCGGTACGAACACAAACCGCTTTGCGAGTACTTGGAGTTTATTTTTTATTCTGGAAATGGGAATATCATGGACCCTATTACTAATTTCAGAATTGTTTTCAAAATGAGATATACGAATATTAACAGTATTCATAATTTTATTCAAATAACTGTCTAGAGATTTTTATCAGATTTTCACGTTTACACCAATTTTACAGTAGACAGACAGAGCGTCTTTAATAACCTGACGACACTGTTTCCAATCTATTTTAGATGGAGGACGATATTTCGGTCCTTTCTTAAGAAAAGTTATGACCTCACGGTCTTCGACGATGTTGAGGTCTCCTGTAAGGACATGACCATAGGGAACATATCTAAAACTAGATATTTCACAATCTCAAGTGGAAGGAACATTATTTACTATATTGACGTCTGATGTAACTGACGTATAATTAAAAATCAAACTTCTGCTGGGTTTTTATAAGAATATGAAATAATAGGTGGTTCTATATTATCAAAATATGGAGGTATTTGGCTTTGGATGGTAGAGTCATTGAATATACTAGATAAGTTAATAAAATCAATACCTCTATTTATATATTTTAATTTAAGAAAATGCCGTTTATGATTTTCAGGTTTATCGATACTAGGAAATAGCCTATGATGACAAAAGGCTGTAATAATACGGGTGTATTCATACATCGGGCTAAAAAAAGAAATTGTATCACACTCCAGAAAAATAGCATATAATTTACTTATTGGTATCTGACCCAGTTTGCATAATACTTGATGTCTGCCATTATTTTTTATTATAGATAACAGATCAGCAAGTGTATAATTTATAAAACCTAGTTTGCAAACACTAAGCAATTTATCTCTCAATGTTTTGGATGTTCTCAGCACGGATGAATGATTATCAATCGACAATAATGATTAATGTGCAATTCTGATGATTATTACAGGGATAGAACTTAAGACTTTGGCAATGGTAGCCCACAGCTTAAATTTTGTAGCCCACATATATAGTCCTATACAAGAAAAGCAGAAATTTAATTAGCCAACACCAAATTTTAGGGGCCATTGGCCTGTGGGCCCCTGCTAATTTCATACCCTGTATTATTGCATTTAATTCAATAAAAACTTTTGTTTGCTGTGTACTAGACACTTCACAAAAAAAGATGTATTTGTTAAGGTTCCACTAAAGTTAAAATATAGGACACTTCATAATATCTAAACTTTGCCTGTAGTTTTCAACCTATAATGAATAAAGTTCTAAACTGTGGGAAAATATCTTCATTTAAGCATACTTAACATATACACACCGTGCAAATTGTAAATAAACTTGAAATTGTTATGTGGTGGCCAAACCGGTTCTTGGGGTGAACACTAAATTTTCAAAAAAATCTGGAGGCCTGCTAGATGACTTAATTCGATTAAAACTGGTATGGACGAGTACTGTTACATGTAACGCAGTACAAGCTAATGTTGTTTTGTCACATAAAATGTTTTCAATGGCATATTTGTCCAATTTCTGTATTGTACCTTCGATATGTGTTCACTTATATACATGAAATTAACTTAAACTCGTAAATCAATACATTTTCTGAAAAATCAACATTAGCTTGTACTGCATTACATGTAACAGTATTCGTCCATACTTGTTTTAAACAAATTAAGTCATCTATGTTCCCATAGTTTAGGACTTAATACATTATAGGTTGAAAAAAACAGGCAAAGTTTAGATGTTTATGAAGTGTCCTATATTTTGACTTTAGTGGAACCTTAAGGTTTACGAAATAAAAATTGAACCAGTTGTTATTCATCTTTTAATTATATTTTGTTAAATGAAATGAAAAGATTAATATATATCTACAATTCTTATAGGATTTGCATATTTGGGAATACCTTGATATGATTGGTAGAGAGGACTTCATTTAGTTGATCTTAACGCTGTTTTTTAATTTCATAGAAGACGCTGAACGAACTTATTTTTGTAACCAATGTAAACAAGATGGCGGCTATAATAACACTGTTGTTAACAAAATATATTTGCACTGCGCTGTAATTTTTAAACAATAAAACACAAAAACATTCGTTTGAATGATAATAAGAGTTTTTATGGCCCCGCAACAAAGTTGTCAGGACCGTGTAGTTTTACCCTTGTCCGTTATTCTGTCATTCCGCAACAAACTATTATACAGAGTTTTTTTTCTAAACACCTTTAGATATTGCGCTGATTTTTGGTATGTGACTTAACCATGATGAGTTACAGATCAAGTTCAAGTTTCGATCCGCTCCGCTAATTTTTGCCGAAATTACAGGCTTTCAACTTTGATAAATTGTTGAAAATCACAGTTATAAAGAGTTTTTTGTAAACACCTTGAGATATTGGTCTGTTGTTTGGTATGTGAGTTCACCATGATGAGTTTCAGATCAATTATAAGTTTCATTCCGCGCCGCTAATTTTTGCCGAAATTACTTGCTTTGGTCTTTGATAAATTGTTGAAAATAACAGTTATTTGTACTTTTTTTTTCAAATCCCCTTGAGATATTGGGCTGATTTTTAGCTCACCTGGTCCAAAGGGCCAAGTGATCTTTTGTCATCACTTGGCGTCCGTCGTCCGTCGTCCGTCGTCCGTTAACTTTTACAAAGATCTTCTCCTCTGAAACTACTGGGCCAAATTTAACCAAACTTGGCCACAATCATTATTGGGGTATCTTGTTTAAAAAATGTGTCCGGTGACCCGGCCAAACAACCAAGATGGCCGCCATGGCTAAAAATAGAACATAGGGGTAAAATGTAGATTTTGGCTTATATCTCTGAAACCAAAGCATTTACAGCAAATCTGACATGGGGGTAAAATTGTTTATCAGGTCAAGATCTATCTGCCCTGCAATTTTCAGATGAATCAGACAACCCGTTGTTGGGTTGCTGCCCCTGAATTGGTAATTTTTAGGACATTTTGCCGTTTTTGGTTATTATCTTGAATATTATTATAGATAGAGATAAACTGTAAACAGCAATAATGTTCAGCAAAGTAAGATCTACAAATAAGTCAACTTGACCAAAATGGTCAGTTGACCCCTTAAGGAGTTATTGCCCTTTATAGTCAATTTTTCGTAAATTTTTGTAATCTTTTACAAAAAACTTCTCCTCTGAAACTACTAAGACAAATTTAACCAAACTTGTCCACAATCATCATTAGGGTATCTAGTTTAAAAAATGTGTCCGATGACCCCGCCCGCGAACCAAGATGGCCGACATGGCTAAAAAATAGTACATAGGGTAAAATGCAGTTTTTGGCTCATATCTCTGAAACCAAACCATTTAGAGCAAATCTGACGGGTTAATATTGTTCCTTAGGTCAAGATCTATCTGCCCTGAAATTTTCAGACCAATCAGGCAACACGTTGTTGGGTTGCTCCCCTGAATTGGTAATTTTAAGAAAATTTTGCAGCTTTTGGTTATTATCTTGAATATTATTATAGATAGAGATAAACTGTAAACAGCAATAATGTACAGCAAAGTAAGATCTACAAATAAGTCAACATGACCAAAATTGTCAATTGACCCCTTGAAGAGTTATTGCCCTTTATAGTCAATTTTTTACAATTTTCATAAATTTTGTAAATTTTTGTAAATTTTTACAAAATATTTTCCACTGCAACTACTGGGCCAAGTTCATTATAGTTAGAGATAATTGTAAGCAGCAAGAATGTTCAGTAAAGTAAGATCTACAAACACATCACCATCACCAAAACACAATTTTGTCTTGAATCCATCTGTGTCCTTTGTTTAATATTCACATAGACAAAGGTGAGCGACACAGGCTCTTTAGAGCCTTTAGTTTAATTTCCAGTAATTGTGCCAAAATACTTCAGCATTTGTATGTTTTGAATACGGCTTTAATCTTTTTATAGGATCTAATCGAAACCCGACATCTTAAATCGTGTCCCCGAGAAATTAATTTCCGTAGACGTTATTAACGTCACTGAGAACATAATAGCGCTAAAAGTTTTCAGACGTTCAGATGTCATAAAGTGGACACGTTTTGGCGAATAACAATTATCGGACATGTTTGTGGATGTGAAATTGGACACGTATGGGCGATTTGGGATTTTAAGGACACGTTTGGGGCGAAATAGACACGTTAGGGGGAATCGGACAAGTTTGGGGGATGGACACGTTTGGGAGTGTTACATATATATCTGGCATTCGACTTTGGAATTTTCAAAATGGCTGCCGTAAGCGTGGCAATGGGGCGGGTGACATACGCTATTGCATGCAATAGCAATTCTAGTTATATTTACTCTTCCACACTTTTTGTACACGCTAATTCTCGGATTTTAATGGACCAATCTTGATGGAACCATGCAATAATGTTGACCTACATGTGAAGTTGTGCACCTGACTTTGGAATGTGCAAGATGGGCACCATGAAGTGTCACAATCAATTACATGTTATCACTAAAGTGGTCATCAAAGCTTGGTATGGTAATTGCAAAAAGATGCTCCAATATATCTCTTCCCATTTTTTTTTTTTTATTATAAAAACTGCATAATACCTCAATTGGTGTATCTCATTATATGTCAAATGTTGGATTATACTTCAATTGAGGTATAATCCACCAATTGATGATTATTCCTAACCTGTATAAGGTCAAAGAGAGACAGTCAAAAGCATTGCACAAAAACAACCATGAAAAGACAACAGGCTAAAAATTCTACAAAGAAAAACTAATGACTGAGCAATAAAAATTGAAGTTTCGTCACACTCCTATGCTCAAATAATTCAAATGAAATAGAAATGAGATAAATACTGTTTAAATCCAACATTTAACTTAAAGGTTGTGTAAAAAATTGATAACAACACGTTTAATAATTTCATGCGTCCAAAGCGCTTTTCTGGATTTACCTTCATCAGGAACGCTCAATGCCAAACATTTGAAATCCGAGGGATGTATAAGTACCGAAACAGTTGAAGAGCTATATGACAAAAATATCTAAAACAAATAGCCAAATTCATCTAAGGTCAACTTTGCCTGAGGGAGTTGAAATCTTAGTTTTTTTTTATAATTTCAAAATTTATAAACGGACAATTTTAGAAAAGTTTGTTATAAATCATGTCAGTACCGAAGTACTGACTACTGAGCTGATGATACCCTCGGGGTCTGATAGTCCACCAGCAGAGGAATCGACCCAGTGATGTAAAAAATTGAAAACAACACGTTTAATAATTTCATGCGTCCGAAGCGCTTTTCTGGATTTACCTTCATCAGGAACGCTCAATGCCAAACATTTGAAATCCGAGGGATGTATAAGTACCGAAACAGTTGAAGAGCTATATGACAAAAATATCTAAAACAAATAGCCAAATTCATCTAAGGTCAACTTTGCCTGAGGGAGTTGAAATCTTAGTTTTTTTTTATAATTTCAAAATTTATAAACGGACAATTTTAGAAAAGTTTGTTATAAATCATGTCAGTACCGAAGTACTGACTACTGAGCTGATGATACCCTCGGGGACTGATAGTCCACCAGCAGAGGTATCGACCCAGTGATGTAAAAAATTGAAAACAACACGTTTAAAAATTTCATGCGTCCGAAGCGCTTTTCTGGATTTACCTTCATCAGGAACGCTCAATGCCAAACATTTGAAATCCGAGGGATGTATAAGTACCGAAACAGTTGAAGAGCTATATGACAAAAATATCTAAAACAAATAGCCAAATTCATCTAAGGTCAACTTTGCCTGAGGGAGTTGAGATCTTAGTTTTTTTTATAATTTCAAAATAATGTCTTTTTTCATGTAAATATCACTATTCAAGTAATCTACAAATTAAAAAAAAAATTGTTGTGCAACTATTATTTGAAGATTTTTTTAATCACATACTCCGCGCAAGAAACAGTTCATAATTTTCAATGATATGAAGCTGATACTGTATATCTGAAGAAGAAGAAGAAGAAGAAGAAGAAGAAGAAGAAGAAGAAGAAGAAGAAGAAGAAGAAGAAGAAGAAGGAAGAAGAAGAAGAAGAAAGTTTCCCTTCCTGAATTTTAAGCACTATGATCAATAGGTCAATCGTAAAATGTATATTTGGTGTTAAGAATGATTGCAAAGTGTACATGTCTGTTCATTCGACCTTGACCTCATTTTCAGGAAATGCAGTAACTTTTCCAAAATATGAATTAAGTCTTTTTGCTGAAATACTAAGAAGGTATAATATAAATGCTTATATGAACTTTTTAAGACTGTTTTGATACTATGTTTTTCTTTATGAAAATATTTGTATACTGTCTTTATGAAAGAGTAGCAGTTGCAATAAAAAAAAAAACAAGACAAATTCATTTTCTCAAGGTTTCACATTAACTTTTCTTAAGTTCATCAGAAGGATTTGAAAAATGCGGCTCTGTTTACACCGCCAAATTTATTCTGAGAACAGACAAACCTCTGCACCTGGAAAGGTTTTAAGGCCTGGCAGGAACTAAGTAAGTTCAGATAGTGTTTTTTATTTCTTGATTAACAGATTTTTTTATGTGAAAAAATCAGGTCGTTCGGTCAAAAAAAAATCACGTGACATAAATATATATATAATTAATGTGTACTTCAGCTTCATTACAATATTTATGCTCTCCTTTTTTGGTCATCATTCCTTAAATTTTAGTGCCAAACATTTTTCTTGGCTGTTATAAACATTCAATGTATGTCATCGTCATGTAAAATGATAAAAAAGGGGGTCATATGCTAATACAAACGGGACATAAATGGTCATTTCACAATGAACGAAAAACACAAAATGCTTTTACGTTGCTTTCTATCAATTTTTACGGAACAAGGTGAATAATGATCCTTAAGCAGGATAGCATGTGAAAAAACTTGGGGAAACACATTACATGAAAATAACAGTTTACCACCCGCAAAGAAGAGGGTCCATTTCATTTATAAGGATAAAACAGCTTATACCAAATGGTTCAAAATAAAATCTTTATTTCGTTTAATTATCTGCATAAAGAACATTTCCAGATCTGTTCGATTGTCTGTTTTAAGAGTTGTTTTTTTTAAGGCACAAATGCAACGATTATTTTGAGATTTTTATTTAATGATGTGTTATCATTTCTGTTTATGTTTTAAAATGATACAATAATGCACATAATTTTAGGTAAAAGCTATTAGGGAGATATTTTTATTTATATTTCAAGGATTATATTATGAATTTGGTAGAGTAGGTAGGAATAACATTGTCTTGCCTTGAAGCGGACAGAAAGCGAGACTTAGGTATGCTGTTTCCGACGTCGGAGTCAACAATGTATATGTTTGTGATTAGGTCAGTTTATGGGGAACCACTGGTGGTAGGTCAATGATATTTAGTATTCAGTTGTATAAGCACTGAGTACATCTCATTTCCATGGAGAATATGTGGCCCCGCCCCCTCAGTCATGGTCTATTGACGTTGAAACTTTTGCTTACTTTACATGTATTAGTTTGGGATTAGGTCAGTTTAAGAAGAACCACTAGTTGTAGGTCAATGATATTTGGTATGAAGATGCATTATTATTAGCACATCTCATTTCCATAGAGATTATGCAACCCCGACCCCTCAGGCATGATCTATTGACTTCTCAAACTTTTGCTTAATTTACATGTATTAGTTTTTGATTAGGTCAGTCTAAGAAGAACCACTAGTGTTGGGTCAATGATATCTAGTATGTAGATGCATTAGTATTAGCGCATCTCATGTTCATGAAGATTGTGAAACCCTGACCCCTCAGTCATGGTCTATTGACTTTGAAACTTTTGCAAACTTTACATGTATTAGTTTGTGATTAGGTCAGTTTAAGAAGAACTACTAGTGGTAGGTCAATGATACTTGGTATGTAGATGCATTATTATTAGCACATCTCATTTTCATAAAGAGTATGCAACCCCGACTCCTCAGGCAAGATCTATTGACTTCTCAAACTTTTGCTTAATATACATGTATTAGTTTTTGATTAGGTCAGTTTAAGAAGAACCACTAGTGGTAGGTCAATGATATTTAGTATGTAGATGCATTAGTATTAGCGCATCTCATTTTCATGGAGATTGTGCAACCCTGGCCCCTCAGTCATGGTCTTTTGACTTTGAAACTTTTGCATACTTTACATGTATTAGTTTGTGATTAGGTCAGTTTAAGGGGAATCACTAGTGGTAGGTCAAGGATATTTGATATATAGAAGCATTAGCATTGGCACATCTCATATCCATGGGAATTATTTGGCTCCGCCCCTCAGTCATGGTCTATTGACTTTGAATGTTTTGCATAGTTTACATGTTAAGTTAATGATTTTTGGAATGCAGTTGTATTAGGAGACAACCATTAAATTGATTCTGAGGTGGGGGCCTGGCAGATTTTGGAAATAAATAATCTGGCCCCCATTTTGGTGATAATAAATATGCTGGTCCCCATTTAGGCGAAAATAAATAATCTTGCCTTATCACAAATGACAACAAATAAATAAATATTCTGGCATTAATTGTTCCACATTTACAAAGGTAATAGTTACAGCTAATCCAAAAAGTTTGTAGGATGCATAAAATTTATAAAGGGTTATTTTTTGTAAATCTTCCACAAAAACTTTTTACTCGATACGCTCGCCAGAAATTTTACCATTTGGGATAGTTAAACACCTCTCTTTCCTTGGACGCTGGATCCATCCTTGAATGAAATGCTATTATATTTTCATAGATATAAGAAGATGTGGTATGAGTGCCAATGAGACAACTCTCCATCCAAGTCAAAATTTATAAAAGTAAACCATTATAGGTCAAAGTACGGTCTTCAACACGGAGCCTTGGCTCACACAGAACAGTACGCTATAAAGGGCCCCAAAAATTACTAGTGTAAAACCATTCAAACGGGAAAACCAACGGTCTAATCTATATAAAAAACGAGAAACGAGAAACACTTATGAACCACATCAACAAACGACAACTACTGAACATCAGATTCCTGACTTAGGACAGGTGCAAACAAATGCAGCGGGTTTAAACGTTTTAATGGTACCAAACCTTCACCCTTTTTCTGAAACAATAGTGTAACATCACAACATAGAAAGACACACTATAAAATATCAACTGAAATAGCTTAACTCAATCATAGGACATATTAACACCACTGAACATACACTGAACAAATAAATTTGACCTATGATACAATGTAAATACAAAATAAATAAACTAAGGGAAGAATAATAAAAGTAACATGTTATATTGGTATGCAATGTTAAACAATTTAAGAAAAACAATATGCTCGAACAAAAATATCAGCCATTTGCAATAACTTTAAACACAGGTAAATGAAAATAATTTTGTTGTTAGGTATACGTGTACAGTTACAATAGAGAAAGGAAATAATTTTACAAAATAAATAGTTTTGATGTTCATAGTACGAAGTGGAAATTTATAGTAGTACCAAACACTTATCAAAGCTGGTATATAGACCAGAAATAACCCTGAATAACATTAAATAACAAAAAAAGCATTACAATTAGTATCAACAGGTCAAATAAACAAGAAAATACGATTTGAGAGTACTCGCAGTTACTGACAGCTAGTTAAAAGCCAAAACAATTAATAATAAAAAATCATGCATCAGAGACTAAAATCAACTAAAACACATCCCAGGGATTTAGTATTTTAACGTCATGGACAGTCAAAGAAGACATGACTTATGCAATGCCAAAAATAAATGTATCGACAGACAGTAGGATAGTTAGGAGTTTAACCTCTTTATAGATCAAAATGAACGTGGGTGTGTCTTTAAACATCCCGTTTGAAAAGAATACAAATTTAGTTATGTTTTAATTTGCTGATGACAAAATCGATATTAGCGCCAATGTAAACTATATTCAAAGATCTAATTACAACATTGGTAAGATAACCTGAACTAATAAGTTTATTTAAAGTTTCGATGAGTTTACACGGATCACATAGTGATTTCCGCGCTTTAAGTACAATATTACCGTAAAATTTAGGATGTGAAATACCGTTTTTAATCATTTTTCTACAGGAACAGCAAAATTTACTGATACAACATGAGGACCAAGCTTGTAAAGTCCAAACTCAAACTGATCAAATCTTTGTATCTATGAAAGAACTTAGCAAACGTTTTACGTAATTTATGGTAACGAAATCCCTGACTTAATAATTTACCAGTGATGCATTGATTACGTTCGTTAAAATCTATGACATCACTACACACACGGGCATAACGAACGAGTTGGGATATATACACACCGTATGATGTACATACCAACTATATCTATAGACTTCATTTTCACTGTTCTATGTGTTTGAAGTTGTATGTGTATCCTATAAAAAGTAAAATAACAAAAATAACAAGCTCCAAGGAAAATTCAGCATAGTTAATTGCCTTTGAAACTTTTTTTACGTTGTTTAAAAATTAAAGATTGTGTTTAGGTTATTGTAAAGGAAACCACTTATGATAAGTCAATGGTATTTGGTATGCAGTGTTACAGGCATAGGCATTTGTCATTTCCATTAGGTTTTTGGTTCAGCCCCATGAATCATGATTCATTGACTTTGAATGTTTTGCATAGTTTACATGTTTAAATATTGCCATTTGCATTAAACTATAAAAATTACAAAAAGGCGAGACATATCTCTGTGTTGTATCGCCTAGTGAGACAAAGGGTAGAACATCTGGATGCTTTATCATACCTTGTATGCAAATACCTTATGTGACGAAGTTTCCATCTGTCATTTATCTATTGCCCTGACCTCATTTTCATGGTGTAGTGACTGCTTGAAAAAAATAAGAACAAAATTTTTGTCATGTGAAATACTCACTTATTATGAGTAATAGGATAATCTGACCTCGGGTAACTCATTCATAAAAAGCAAACGATGTGGGGGTAAGATTGGAACAGCCCAAACAATCCATGTCGTTTGCGATCAGCTGACATATCAGTATATTCATATTTTACCACGCAGTTAGAAAGCAGGTCACGGTTTGACCCCAAGTCTATTAGCAACAATAGAGTCACGTGACATTAAAAATTCTGTAAAACTACGGGAGAGACAAACCTCATTTTTTCTAAATAATATAGGTTGCACTTTGTAAATACAGCTGTTTCTCAAACCACGCCTCTTTTGGGGAGATAGAATATTCATAGATAATTAATTTTGTTTATATTCTGGTTCCCAGTTATGATCTCTACTTTTCATCTCATAGAGACATAACTTGGGAATGTTACCAGTAAATATACATATGCATATTGTTTATATTGAAACCTGTGGTAATCCTACAGTCAAGGTAGGGATAGTTAAGAAATTTAGTGTTAGTTTAAACTCTTAGAAGTTCGGGGCATATAAACGTTGAAAATATGCCGCACAGCCCTATATTTTGACCTTTGAAAAAAATTGTAGTGCATATGAACTTTCCATTCTAGGATATGATTTTTTTCAAAACTTCATAGTAAAAGTGGTACAGTTTTAACCGTAAAATGAGTTCCTATGGGAAACTGCATTGTCAATATTTACAGAAATGCAACCTATATTGGGTGAAAAAAGAGAACATACAGAATTTAACAAAATTTGGTTTATCTCACAGATTTTAAAGAAATTAACTCAAATATGAAGTTTTATAAATATTTCATGAAGATTGAGAAAATCCTGGGCCTTAACTATGATGACTCAGCATAAATTCACAGTTTACAGTATGCATAGTTTACTTAAAGCCCTGAATACAAAATAAATTCATAATATATGCATATTTGTAAGATAAATTGTTTAGAAGTGCTTATATTTACTCTTCGCAGTCATTGAAACTCATAGATCGTTCCTGAATATTTTTGGTGGGGTGTTTTTGTCCTGTCGATAACCTAAAAGTAAGCTGTAACGCCTAAATCTGCTTTTTTGTCACCGCGGCATAAAAAATACAAGCTAGAAATACAAAAATATCTCAAAAAACTTAAAATAGTGTGTTCTATCATGAATATGTACTAAATGTTCCATATTGCTAGAAACAGCAGAATAATTTAGAAATGTGAGGCCCCAGGGGCCAAAAACAGAGAAAATTGCCTACCCCCTGGGTCATAAAACAAATAATTTAACTTGTAAATGCTATGATTTTATGATTTTAAAGGTCTTTATATAGAAAACAATAACTGTGCTTGGAAGTTATGTAAAAATCAGATGTTAGCAGTCATTTCTATAAAATTTTAAGTGAATTTATACATCAGACTGGTATCTGCATACATACAACTATTGCAAATATGGCTTTGTTTTAACACTTCTAGCTCATATATTAGCTAAATTATGTCAGATATATGGTTAGAGATGATACTGTTGTGACAAGAATTCTAAACTGACCATTTGAGGCAGAAATTGTGAACTTTCATTGACAAATAGGCATACAGTAAAATTTGGACTGGAGACACAGGCTGGATTGGATACTTTATATAATCTTGAACGTTGGAATGATTGACTGCTAAACATAACATTAACAGTATTCTGAAATGCTTTCAATATGTTATCAGAACAGTTTTAAACAGGTTATAGGCATTTCATGTCAGAGAACATGCAAATAGGGTAAGCTGGCAATAATTAAAGTCTTGTTTTCAAATTCTTTAAAAAATTGAAACAGGGGAGGGGGTATAAAATGTACAGTAAAAGAAAACTTAGAGTTTATGCAGTGATTTCTTTAAGGCTATAATTCTGATAAATAAGTATTAATGTGAGAAAAAGCGTTTTTAGAGAGTTTTCTATTGGAATAATTGTTTGTATAGGTTGCACTTTGTAAATACAGTTGTTTCTCAAACCACGCCTCTTTTGGGGAGATATAGAATATTCATAGATAATTAATTTTGTTTATATACTGGTTCCCAGTTATGATCTCTACTTTTCATCTCATAGAGACATAACTTGGGAATGTTACCAGTAAATATACATATGCATATTGTTTATATTGAAACCTGTGGTAATCCTACAGTCAAGGCAGGGATAGTTAAGAAATTTAGTGTTAGTTTAAACTCTTAGAAGTTCGGGGCATATAAACGTTGAAAATATGCCGCACAGCCCTATATTTTGACCTTTGAAAAAAATTGTAGTGCATATGAACTTTCCATTCTAGGATATGATTTTTTTCAAAACTTCATAGTAAAAGTGGTACAGTTTTAGCCGTAAAATGAGTTCCTATGGGAAATTGCATTGTCAATATTTACAGAAATGCAACCTATACCACTGTCATGATTAAAACGTACTGATCAAAATAATCTTGAGTATATATAGTTTTCACTCGTCAAAATCTACACATCAACTAAAAGTCTTTCTTTCTTTATTTTATCTTCAAAATTTCAATTTGCGTGAAAATTGTCAAGATCTGTCAAGTCTCCTGATCGAAAAATCTAAAAATGATGGACTGAATTTAAATTTAATAAGGCATCTCATTAACAATCGATATGAATATCCAAGCAACAGAGTTTTGGATACGCAAACGTCGAGTTATTTTCAACACGAATCGGTGGTTTTTTTTTTTTTTTTTGCCGATTTTGTGCAAGTGGTTATCTCTCCTGATACCACAAGTCAAAAAATTAAAACCAAACAAAATCAACGAAAAGGAGTTAACATCACAAAAATCAAGAAGAAAATAAATAAAATTCGATTTACAACTATGGTATTTTAATAATAACAAGAGATACCTCCCTCCTTTTCAGAGAAGGATAAGAGGTTTAGTTTAAAAGACAATAAATTGGTTAAAAATTATGAAATGTCTCTTAGAAAATTAGCTGAATTGATAAACATTTTTTTTTTTTTTTTTTTACATTTTTACCTATTATAGATATAAGAAGATGTGGTATGAGTGCCAATGAGACAACTCTCCATCCAAGTCAAAATTAATAAAAGTAAACCATTATAGGTCAAAGTACGGTCTTCAACACGGAGCTTTGGCTCACACCGAACAGTAAGCTATAAAGGGCCCCAAAAATTACTAGTGTAAAACCATTCAAACGGGAAAACCAACGGTCTAATCTATATAAAAAACGAGAAACGAGAAACACTTATGAACCACATCAACAAACGACAACTACTGAACATCAGATTCCTGACTTAGGACAGGTGCAAACAAATGCAGCGGGTTTAAACGTTTTAATGGTACCAAACCTTCACCCTTTTTCTGAAACAATAGTGTAACATCACAACATAGAAAGACACACTATAAAATATCAACTGAAATAGCTTAACTCAATCAAAGGACATATTAAGACCATTGAACATACACTGAACAAATAAATTTGACCTATGACACAATGCAAATACAAAATAAATAAACTAAGGGAAGAATAATAAAAGTAACATGTTATATCGGTATGAAATGTTAAACAATTTAAGAAAAACAATATGCTCGAACAAAAGTATCAGCCATTTGCAATAACTTTAAACACAGGTAAATAAAAATAATTTTGTTGTTAGGTATACGTGTATAAGTGGAAATTTATATTAGTACCAAACACTTATCAAAGCTGGTATATAGACCAGATATAACCCTGAATAATATGTCTGTTTGTTTTGTTCACACATTGTTGTCAATATGATGGAATTTTATTGACTGTCATACAGCGAGAAGTTTAGCTAACTATAAAACCAGGTTTAATCCACCATTTTCTACATAAGAAAATGCCTGTACCAAGTCAGGAATATGACAGTTGTTTTCTATTCGTTTGATGTGTTTGAGCTTTTGATTTTGCCATTTGATAAGGGACTTTCCGTTTTGAATTTTCCTTGGAGTTTGGTATTTTGTTATTTTACTTTTTAGCTCTGGCTGATGAAATTTCCATTGTAACTTTTATAATGGGATATAGGATCACTCTTGGTAGATTTTTTTCTAAATACCTCTAACAATGTTTTACGCAATAAAACATATCTTGTCACAATTTAAAAAAATCTCTCTGAAATAAAAATAATAAATACTACTGATCATTTAGATTTTACATTCTAAAAAGTGGGACCCAGAGTCACAATAGTTTCTTCACAGCAAAAAGGCCTTTTAACTCCATCTTTGTTTCTTAGTTGAACAGTGCAGTACTGCCTAGAAAATATTCTACAGAAAAAGGATAAGTTTTCCAGAAATATTTCAGAATAACTCAGTATCACTGAAAAATAGAAATTCTGTAAAAGATAAAAATTTAAAATGAAAGTATTTATACCAGTGTCATAATTTTGAATTTTTAAAATCATTATATAATCAAATGAAATGAAATTATAAAATTAGGTACCACAGTAGTAACAACAACAATAACATAAACGGTATCAATTTTTCTGCACCAGATGCGCATTTCGACAATCAATGTCTCTTCAGTGATGCTCGAGGCCAAAATATTTGAAAATCCAAAGCTTATTAAAAATATGAAGAGCTATAAACAAAAAAGGACCAAAAAGTATAGCCAAAGCTGGGCAAGGAATCAGAGCTTTGCATGAGGGAGATACATTCCTTAATTTTAAATAATTTCCAAAATTTTGTAACAGCAAATTTTAATAACATAAAATCCGTATTTTCATGCCAGTACCAAAGTACTGGCTACTGGGCTGGTGATACCCTCGGGGACTATCAGTCCACCAGCAGAGGCATCGACCAAGTGGTAGTAATAACATAAACGGTATCAATTTTTCTGCACCAGATGCGCATTTCGACAATCAATGTCTCTCAGCCCTTGCCAAATTTCTCAGGGTATTTTATAAGTTATGAAAGTAAAACTTTTTGAAAAGTTCCAAAAAATTGGGCTTCTAGTCCACTCTTCAAGTTGCTACATGTCAGCTGGTATCAATAAATATTGTAAACTTGTATCTTGATAATTGTATATTTATCTAACAAACTACAAGAGAATTATTTGACAGTTGGTGGGACAGATCTTGTTCATTTACTTAATGATTGTAAAATTTGACAAGAAATTACCATGTGAATAAATTCAATTTTGTAAGAATAAAATTTTTTGTTTGACTTGACAAGCTTTTTGCACTTATTACTGTTACTTATTCAATAAGGAGATATCCAATAACCAAGGTTTTTCACTTATAAGTATAGGTCTAATTAACTGACCTTCACTACTTCTTTCATGCTTTTTCCAGAAATTTCCATTGTATTTATCGTATGGAATTGTGAATAAAAAAACTGTTTAATCATAATTATTTTCATATCTCTAATAAAATCAGTATTTTAGAGTACTTTGTTAACATCTGCAATGCAAAGAAGCCGAACCTTCACTGTTTTAAAGTAGAACCGACGCCAAAACAAACTACAAAATGACATGCCTGGTAGTCACTGAAATTATTGTACATAAGAGTAAAAAATGATAGGTTCATATTTATGTAGAAATTTAAAATAGGTTACCCGGTTTCATTTAAAATTTCAAAAGTTATTTTCCGTATTTGGATACGCAAACGTCAAGTTATTTAAATTCGAGTTTTTTGGCGAACAAAAAAGATAGCTGATAAGTTTTAGAACGGACAGGATGAAGTAATAGCAAATAAAAGTTATTATCGACAATGTTTCTATGTCGTATTAAAATTATATTGTTCACAAAACCTACAAACTTTAAAAATCAATTATAATAAAAGCATGACAAGTTAAAAAAAATAGTTTAACGTCGATTTCTTAACCGGTTGATTACGCAGACTTTTAGTCATCGCCGACGTTTGTAGCGCCACCTAATTAAGTCCCCCTGCTATTGTTGCTGATAATAATAATAATAATAATAATAAATTCTTTATTTAAAGAGGGTAACTCAATTAGAAGTAGTCTAATTTTCATTGAGGCCCTCAAACAAAATACATGGATACAATTAACATTCATACATTAAAATACAATATATCTCATTACTAGTATATACACAATTTAATCATTTAAACATACAAATGGCAATAAATGGCAATAATTGGTAAAGTTTTGAATAAATTTTCTTATTCTTACAACAAAAGAAAGAAAACAAATTATTCGACTTGCATAGAATTTTCAAGAAAATGATTATAACAATGTTTCTTAAATAATTCCACATTACGACAATTTTTTATTATGAGTGGTAAATTATTCCATACCTTTGTTGCAAAATAATGAAAAGATTTTTTATAAAAATTTGTATTTGGTCTTGGAACAAATAGATCATTATTAGAGACAGATCGTAAGTTGTGGTGTTGCACATCATTAATATTTAGCATTGCTAAGTAATCAGGTGTTAGTCCATTTACAATTTTATACATTAGAATTGATTGTTGGTATTTTATTCTTTTTGTAAAAGATAGCCATTTTAAAGATGAAAACATAAAATTACATGGAACAGAAATATCGCATTCAAGTATAATTCTTGCTACTCTCTTTTGAAGTTTTATGATTCTATCTGAATCTTTTTGTAATAAATTTCCCCAAACTGAACTACAATAGTCTATATATGGTAGAATATATGCATTATAAAATAGTTGTCTTGTGTGTATAGGCAAATATACTTTGATTTTAAACAAAAGTGATATTTTAAATGAGATAATCTTACATATACGATCAACATGATCTTCCCAGCTTAAATTTTCATCAATGTCAATTCAAAGTAATTTGAAAGAATGGACATTTTCAATACATGTTTCATTGATGGTAATACATAATTCTGATAGTTGTGTAAGTTTTTGTTTTGAACCCAATTTCATACACTTTGTTTTCTAACTGCACGGGTGTGTACTCAAAACGTTTGAAGAACATCATATAAGAATAAGTTTTATATTTTATTTGAGTATTTTCAACGGTTTTGTTCATAATGAGGTGGTATTAATTTACCAAATTACCAATTACACCAACAAACAAAATTATGTTTTTATTGGATTATCATTCGCTTCAAGCACTTAAAAATTGGTAAAAGAAATCTAATTGTCTTATGATTAATATAAAAATTAGATGTGGCATTATTGCCAATGAGACAACATTTCAACAGAGAACAACAAGTAGATGTAAGCAACTATAAGGCAATGTGCGGCGTTTAACAAACTGGGTTCTCAAATAAAATTTTTAATTCTCACGAACGATTATTTAAATGAATTGTATGAAATAACTTGGAAATAGCATTTTTATTGGGTAAAATGCTAATTTTGTTAAATTTTATATAATATGTGTTGCATTTTTTTTTTTTTTTTTTTTTTTCATGTTTCATTTTTGTTACTACGGCATCAGGCATAGTGTTGGATAATCGGTTGAAATTACCAACCGATTATCTATTACTATCGGTTGACAGCAACCAACTGACTATCGGTTACAATCGCATCATTATACCTTGCTCTTTTTGTATATGAAATCATGTATTCAGCCACATTGTGCATGTCTAATGCATATATTCCATATCATTGCAGAGTCTTGAATGTTCATGTTCGATCTTAGTTTCCTTTTCATATTTTATTAAGCAGTTAAAAACAGTGAATCAATTAGAATGTAGATTCAGATTGAACATATTTTTGTCTGATGATTACAACATTTATTACCAACAATGACACTAACATTTTTAAATTTCAATGGTATCACTCACATTATAATTCCAAATATATAGCTGCATCAAAATTTGAATGCTTCTCATTAAAAAAAGATATATATAAAGTATTTAACTTTAAGCAATTTAAAATTAATCAATAAATAAAACAATGCATTTGCATTTAAATATATACATTTAACTAAGGGGATCCAATGTCTGTTAATTCATGTGGAATGCGTATTTTTCACTTTTGTGATCTTTATTCTTCTGTCAGCTGTGTCATTCGTGCGTCTGTACTTATAATTGTAAGAAAACAGAATTCTTTCATAGTTGGTCCGTATTTGACCAGTGATTCGTATATGTTTCAATGGCGGACAAACCGGGAAAATTTACAGAAATAAACGATGTTTGACAAGCAATTTGAAAAGGAAGATTACGTTTTTAACGCAACAAATGGATGAAACATTAATAAAAGACAATTTGCACCAAGTTCTAATGTAGAAACAAATTTACTTTATCGAAAATCAGAATGATTTGATGTTCGCTATCGAGTACCAAGTACCGGAAGTGAAAGAAAGTATTTCATAAAAAGTTATTTATTTTAAATAACATATGACCGATCTGTAAAGTCAATGCTTTTACCACGTTTGTACAGAAAGAAATTGCTTATGTCTCTTTGATTATAGGATGTTTGACATTGCAATTGTCATCTACTTATAATTTTCTTTACAATTTGTTTGACTGCGGACGTAAAATGCAAACCGAAAACGGACCGGAAGTTGATATGCTAAAAGTCCGGAAACTATAACGACAATTGATTGAACAAAATTCCAATCGATTATCGACATCGCCAAGCCCAACCAACCGATTTCCGACTTATTCCGATCATCGGAACAACACTAATCAGGCATTAATGCTGTTTCCAAGTTAATTTCTGTTTTTATAATTAGAATTTGTCCCGGGTGCTGATTTTTCAAATACAGAGCGTTGTGACATCTAAACGCAGCTAAGATGCCAAAAACTCTTAATGACCAGCTTTGGCAGCCGTCTTTATTTTTTCTAGATGCTGGCATCCTGAATATTCCGGCTGCTGGCATCCCGAATAATCCGGCTGCTGGCATCCAGAATGACCGGATGCTGGCATCCCAAACTGTAGGAGTGCAAACATTACAAATTATCCGAAAGCTGGAATCCAACAAGTTCTGTAAGATACTGTTTGCCGAATTTCTATACTCCAGTGGTTATATGACGAATCTAGAGTTCACCAAAAATGCGTCAATTTACCTGTAAAAATATCCTAAAACCGTTTTTGAAATAAACTTTAAAAACAACTGTTGAAGGTGAAGCTGAAAACGGGAATACTATGTTTATTTTCTTATATTTCGTTCACGATGATACCGTATCTTCCTTAGCATAATTTGGTGTAATGCAAAAAAAAAAAAAAAAAAAAAAAAATAAAATCCGTTTTCTTCTGCTTGTTGTTTTCCTCCTAACACTTTATTTAATGACGTCAGGGAGGTTATGACGTAAGATGTGATTTCCCATCATGCGTAGAAATTCAGAGACTGTAAACATGTTGAGGAATGAATTTATAAGAATTACTTCTACCGATATTCTTGGAAGATAATGATCGGTCTGAAAACAGATAATCCTTTATTCTCATTGTCATTTATTAGTTTTTCTAATGTTTAAATTAATACGGTACACACATGCACTATTTGTCTGCGTTAATACGTTTGAATCATATCATTTCCATTACCAGAAATACTCTTAAACTATACTCTGATTTCTCACGTCATTTAAACGTTTAATGGGCTAACTGGATCCCTGCATCTTTGAACTGATAAAGTAATTGTGACTGCTTGACATTTTTCAAACACCCGTCTTTATTCTTATGTACATAATCTAACCCTGCCTAAAGAAATATATTAAATTTCATATTTAAAAACAGCTATCAAATCAGTCATAAGAAAGTTATCCCCATTCGAATATTCATCCCTTAGCTCAACGTACTGACGTAGAATTTATGCCCAACAAACGCACTAATGACGTCAAATAACGTCACCTAAAACGAAACACTTTGACGGAAAGATAACGATTGGAATCAAGCGTATTGTGGCAAATCCTACCCACACGTTTGACATCATAAAAATTGTGTTTGAAATTCGTGAAGTGGACATGGTTGTAAGGGGTAGGAAAAAAAGACACTTCTTTGGCCAGTACGCTGCAATTTATTATCATTTTAATTTAACAGAAACGAAATAGAATATTAGTCATACAGATAAGTAAAAATTTACTGATTTTGCTTATTTTCCCACGCACTTGATACGACCTGCATTCGTTTATACTGGGTTAACCCCATTCCGGTGGTCTAAATGTTATTCTTCATATCCAACTGCCGGTAGAACTAGACGGAACAAATATGATTCAAACAAATAAAATTCAGATATTTAGCTCTTCAATGATGCATAATATGCTACCCAATTGTCTATTTTTATCAGATCAATAAATGATCGAAAATCGGCCATCACCATCCGCCATTGTTTTGTTATTAACGTCTTTCCGCTGCAAAGGTAAAATATAGTATGGAGGACAACTAGGAACACTTAATGCACCCTATTTTGTGCATCAAATAACGCTAATATTCTAGAAAATAAATACAGATGAGCAAAACATTATTTTATTCAGGACAATATATATTTGACAAGATGAAAAGTGTTAAAGAGTCAAATGTACAAGAATTGTTTTAAAGATGCAATAAAATAGTTGAATTTTGTTAAAAAAAGAAAAAAAATTTAATCTTATTGTGAAAATGTTTTAAAACCATTTTATTTTGATGTCTATAAGGAAAAAAGGATTTCACAAATTTTCAATATTTGAAAATTTACTTTAACTGAATACACTAAAAAATTTAATGAATACCAAAAAACATTTCAAAAACTATTGTGTGTGTGTTCGAATCAGAATAATGAAAAACAGTTCCTAAAATACTGTTCTGTGTTACGGTTAACTGTTCTTCACAGTGGGGACAAAATAATGTATCCCCTCTCCCCAAAACAATAACATCACTGCAGAATTGAAGATATCTGTTAAAAAAAATTAACACTCATAAACACTTAAGAATAATCACTAAAAACAAAATCTGCTTTGAATTACTTTTTTAGCAAATTTTATTTTCTCATAATTATATAGCTGCAATTATTTTACTTATATAGCTCAATTTGTTATATTCATAATGTGCAAGAATTTTGTCCTTTAATCAGAGAAATCTATGGGAAATGTTCTTTATCAATTTTTATTAATTTCAATTGAATTCAATCTACAGAAATGGTTTTCAATAACATAAAAAAAATGGATAAGTCACTTTTTCTAAAACATTGTAAAAGTGTTCATTTTTGTTAATCAGGCTTTCCATAGATTTTCAAGAGTCATAAGGCTTCAGACCACAATTAATTCCCCTTGTTCGTGGTCTAGGAATATAGTTCCCAATTATTATATGGGGTATTTCTTCCTAAGTATTCTGACTACTGATTTCTTTGAAATGTTTACTATTTAAGTGGTCCTATCAGTTGCATATATATTGAAATAAGTAAAACATGTGGAAAAAATTTATTGTTGAAAGTGAAAGTAGTGATTTGGCCAAAATGAAAAAAGGGTAGAAATTAGCCTTCGTCATTTATTCAAGATTCAAATCCTACCATTGGCATGTTGATATGGCTCTAAAAAGAAAAAGCACTGATGGATTGTCCTGGGACAAGCATATTTTATTTAAATAATAATGGTCTATAAGCAGTTAAATTTATTTCATGTTTGAAGCGGTGCAATTTTTTTAATTCAATTTAACTTTTACCAAAAAATGCATTGTAACCAATGGGAAGAATAATTGTGGTCTGATGCCTAGGAGATGAGTTAGGACAAAACACAATTATTGTGAATAAAAGGTCTTACAGGTACAAAATGATATTTGTCAGATTACCTTTCAAGAAAGAAAATAGAAATTACTCAAAATTTATCAAAATAAGACAAATTTGGCATTTATACTACTAAGATATCATGCTAAGTAATTGTAAAGTTTCATAAGAATACTATATTTTTTTAGGTCTAATAGGCTTCAGACCACAATTAATTCCCTTTGTTCGTGGTCTAGGAATATAGTTCCCAATTATTATATTGGGTATTTCTTCCTAAGTGTTCTGACTACTGTTTTCTTTGAAATGTTTACTATTTAAGTGGTCCTATCAGTTGCATATATATTGAAAAAAGTAAAACATGTGGAAAAAATTTATTGTTGAAAGTGAAAGTAGTGATTTGGCCAAAATGAAAGTAGGGTAGAAATTAGCCTTCGTCATTTATTCAATATTCAATTGAATCCTACCATTGGCATGTTAATATGGCTCTCAAAAGAAAAAGCACTGATGGATTGTCCTGGAACAAGCATATTTTATTCAAATAATAATGGTCTATAAGTAGTTAAATTTATTTCATGTTTGAAGCGGTGCAATTTTTTTAATTCAATTTAACTTTTACCAAAAAATGCATTGTAACCAATGGGAAGAATAATTGTGGTCTGATGCCTAGGAGATGAGTTAGGACAAAACACAATTATTGTGAATAAAAGGTCTTACAGGTACAAAATGATCTTTGTCAGATTACCTTTCAAGAAAGAAAATAGAAATTACTCAAAATTTATCAAAATAAGACAAATTTGGCATTTATACTACTAAGATATCATGCTAAGTAATTGTAAAGTTTCATAAGAATACTATAATTTTTTAGGTCTAATAGGCTTCAGACCACAATTAATAAAAGGTCTTACAGGTACAAAATTTCTTCATGGTCTAGGAATATAGTTCCCAATTATTATATAAGGCAGGTATTTCTTCCTAAGTATTCTGACTACTGTTTTCTTTGAAATGTTTACTATTTAAGTGGTCCTATCAGTTGCATATATATTGAAATAAGTAAAACATGTGGAAAAAATTTATTGTTGAAAGTGAAAGTAGTGATTTGGCCAAAATGAAAGTAGGGTAGAAATTAGTCTTCGTCATTTATTCAAGATTCAAATCCTACCGTTGCCATGTTAATATGGCTCTCAAAAGAAAAAGCACTGATGGATTGTCCTGGGACAAGCATATTTTATTCAAATAATAATGGTCTATAAGCAGTTAAATTTATTTCATGTTTGAAGCGGTGCAATTTTTTTAATTCAATTTAACTTTTATAATTGTCAGAATTTAAAAAATGCATTGTATAACCAATGGGAAGAATAATTGTGGTCTGAGGCCTAGAAGATGAGTTTGGACAAAAAACAATTATTGTGAATAAAAGGTCTTACAGGTACAAAATGATCTTTGTCAGATTACCTTTCAAGAAAGAAAATAGAAATTACTCAAAATTTATCAAAATAAGACAAATTTGGCATTTATACTATTAAGATATCATGCTAAGTAATTGTAAAGTTTCATAAGAATACTATAATTTTTTAGGTCTAGGAGATGAGTTTGGACAAAACACAATTATTGTGAATAAAAGGTCTTACAGGTACAAAATTATCGTTGTCAGATTACCTTTCTAGAAAGAAAATAGAAATTTATCAAAATAAGACATTTTGACCATATTTGGGCATATAAGGCAGGAATTGGCAATATTTACAGTTAATATGATTTCTAATGAAAATTATAGAAAAAATTGTGAGAATGCACCACATTACTTCATTGAATCAATGAGGGTACCTTATAAATGCAATTTCAATAAGTTTTTCCAAAATTGGTTTGATCCTGGGACATAACATGACAAACAAACACATTTAAAAATATGTAAAGTAAAATTTCTTAAAAGTTCAAAAGTGTCAATTCTAAATTACTTTTAGTTATTTAGAAGTAAATAACCAATAGAGAGAATAGAAAGATGAAAATAAATCAACTTTTAGTGTTATTTACCCACAATTATGCTTTTATGGCTGTACCCTTATCATTTTAACCAATTCTGACTTAAGAACCAGAGAGATATAAATATGAAAAAAACTGAAACATAAGTGGCAGTTTGCTTTAACAGTTGTCTCATTACAACTAAATACAAGTTATGTTTACTGGATCAAGGCATATTTTGGTAAAAAATTACTAAACAAATATTTTCTGAATAAAATTTTGACTGAATTCTTAAAACTTTGCAAAACGCATGATCCGCAGACAGATATGCTAATATAAAAACATTCCAAACTTTTTTAATAATTGTCAGAATTTAATAAAATTTGGCATTTATACTACTAAGATTTCATGCTAAGTAATTGTAAAGTTTCATAAGAATACTATAATTTTTAGATCTAATAGGAGATGAGTTTGGACAAAACACAATTATTGTGAATAAAAGGTCTTACAAAATGATCTTTGTCAGATTACCTTTCAAGAAAGAAAATAGAAATTACTCAAAATTTATCAAAATAAGACAAATTTGGCATTTATACTATTAAGATATCATGCTAAGTAATTGTAAAGTTTCATAAGAATACTACAATTTTTAGGTCTAGGAGACGAGTTTGGACAAAACACAATTATTGTGAATAAAAGGTCTTACAGGTACAAAATGATCTTTGGCAGATTACCTTTCAAGAAAGAAAATAGAAATTACTCAAAATTTATCAAAATAAGACAAATTTGGCATTTATACTACTAAGATACAATGCTAAGTAATTGTAAAGTTTCATAAGAAAACTACAATTTTTAGGTCTAGGAGTTGAGTTTGGACAAAACACAATTATTGTGAATAAAAGGTCTTACAGGTACAAAATGATCGTTGTCAGATTACCTTTCTAGAAAGAAAATAGAAATTTATCAAAATAAGACATTTTGACCATATTTGGGCATTTAAGGCAGGAATTGGCAATATTTACAGTTAATATGATTTCTAATGAAAATTATAGAAAACAAATTGTGAGAATGCACCACATTACTTCATTGAATCAATGAGGGTACCTTATAAATGCAATTTCAATAAGTTTTTCCAAAATTGGTTTGATCCTGGGACATAACATGACAAACAAACACATTTAAAAATATGTAAAGTAAAATTTCTTAAAAGTTCAAAAGTGTCAATTCTAAATTACTTTTAGTTATTTAGAAGTAAATAACCAATAGAGAGGATAGAAAGATGAAAATAAATCAACTTTTCAGTGTTAATTTACCCACAATTATGCTTTTTATGGCTGTACCCTTATCATTTTAACCAATTCTGACTTAAGAACCAGAGAGATATAAATATGAAAAAAACTGAAACATAAGTGGCAGTTTGCTTTAACAGTTGTCTCATTACAACTAAATACAAGTTATGTTTACTGGATCAAGGCATATTTTGGTAAAAAATTACTAAACAAATATTTTCTGAATAAAATTTTGACTGAATTCTTAAAACTTTGCAAAACTCATGTTCCGCAGACAGATATGCTAATATAAAAACATTCCAAACTTTTTTAATAATTGTTAGAATTTAATAAAATTTGGCATTTATACTACTAAGATATCATGCTAAGTAATTGTAAAGTTTCATAAGAAAACTACAATTTTTTAGGTCTAGGAGTTGAGTTTAGACAAAACACAATTATTGTGAATAAAAGGTCTTACAGGTACAAAATGATCGTTGTCAGATTACCTTTCTAGAAAGAAAATAGAAATTTATCAAAATAAGACATTTTGACCATATTTGGGCATATAAGGCAGGAATTGGCAATATTTACAGTTAATATGATTTCTAATGAAAATTATAGAAAAAAAATTGTGAGAATGCACCACATTACTTCATTGAATCAATGAGGGTACCTTAAAAATGCAATTTCAATAAGTTTTTCCAAAATTGGTTTGATCCTGGGACATAACATGACAAACAAACACATTTAAAAATATGTAAAGTAAAATTTCTTAAAAGTTCAAAAGTGTCAATTCTAAATTACTTTTAGTTATTTAGAAGTAAATAACCAATAGAGAGAATAGAAAGATGAAAATAAATCAACTTTTTAGTGTTAATTTACCCACAATTATGCTTTTTATGGCTGTACCCTTATCATTTTGACCAATTCTGACTTAAGAACCAGAGAGATATAATATGAAAAAAACTGAAACATAAGTGGCAGTTTGCTTTAACAGTTGTCTCATTACAACTAAATACAAGTTATGTTTACTGAATCAAGGCATATTTTGGTAAAAAATTACTAAACAAATATTTTCTGAATAAAATTTTGACTGAATTCTTAAAACTTTGCAAAACGCATGATCCACAGACAGATATGCTAATATAAAAACATTCCAAACTTTTTTAATAATTGTTAGAATTTAATAAAATTTGGCATTTATACTACTAAGATATCATGCTAAGTAATTGTAAAGTTTCATAAGAATACTATAATTTTTTTAGGTCTAATAGGAGATGAGTTTGGACAAAACACAATTATTGTGAATAAAAGGTCTTACAGGTACAAAATGATCTTTGTCAGATTACCTTTCAAGAAAGAAAATAGAAATTACTCAAAATTTATCAAAATAAGACATTTTGACCATATTTGGGCATATAAGGCAGGAATTGGCATTTTTTACAGTTAACATGATTTCTAATGAAAATTATAGAAAAAAAATTGTGAGAATGCACCACATTACTTCATTGAATCAATGAGGGTACCTTATAAATGCAATTTCAATAAGTTTTTCCAAAATTGGTTTGATCCTGGGACATAACATGACATACAAACACATTTAAAAATATGTAAAGTAAAATTTCTTAAAAGTTCAAAAGTGTCAATTCTAAATTACTTTTAGTTGTTTACAAGTAAATAACCAATAGAGAGGATAGAAAGATGAAAATAAATCAACTTTTCAGTGTTAATTTACCCACAATTATGCTTTTATGGCTGTACCCTTATCATTTTAACCAATTCTGACTTAAGAACCAGAGATATAAATATGAAAAAACTGAAACATAAGTGGCAGTTTGCTTTAACAGTTGTCTCATTACAACTAAATACAAGTTATGTTTACTAGATCAAGGCATATTTTGGTAAAAAATTACTAAACAAATATTTTCTGAATAAAATTTTGACTGAATTCTTAAAACTTTGCAAAACGCATGATCCGCAGACAGATATGCTAATATAAAAACATTCCAAACTTTTTTAATAATTGTCAGAATTTAATAAAATTTGGCATTTATACTACTAAGATTTCATGCTAAGTAATTGTAAAGTTTCATAAGAATACTATAATTTTTTTAGGTCTAATAGGAGATGAGTTTGGACAAAACACAATTATTGTGAATAAAAGGTCTTACAGGTACAAAATGATCTTTGTCAGATTACCTTTCAAGAAAGAAAATAGAAATTACTCAAAATTTATCAAAATAAGACATTTTGACCATATTTGGGCATATAAGGCAGGAATTGGCATTTTTACAGTTTACATGATTTCTAATGAAAATTATAGAAAAAAATTTTGTGAGAATGCACCACATTACTTCATTGAATCAATGAGGGTACCTTATACATTTGTAAATGCAATTTCAATAAGTTTTTCCAAAATTGGTTTGATCCTGGGACATAACATGACATTTAAAAATATGTAAAGTAAAATTTCTTAAAAGTTCAAAAGTGTCAATTCTAAATTACTTTTAGTTGTTTACAAGTAAATAATCAATAGAGAGGATAGAAAGATGAAAATAAATCAACTTTTCAGTGTTAATTTACCCACAATTATGCTTTTATGGCTGTACCCTTATCATATTGACCCATTCTGACTTAAGAACCAGAGAGATATAAATATGAAAAAAAACTGGCACATAAGTGGCAGTTTGCTTTAACAGTTGTCTCATTACAACTAAATACAAGTTATGTTTACTGGATCAAGAAAAGGTCTTACAGGTACAAAATGATCTTTGTCAGATTACCTTTCAAGAAAGAAAATAGAAATTACTCAAAATTTATCAAAATAAGACAAATTTGGCATTTATACTATTAAGATATCATGCTAAGTAATTGTAAAGTTTCATAAGAATACTATAATTTTTTAGGTCTAGGAGATGAGTTTGGACAAAACACAATTATTGTGAATAAAAGGTCTTACAGGTACAAAATTATCGTTGTCAGATTACCTTTCTAGAAAGAAAATAGAAATTTATCAAAATAAGACATTTTGACCATATTTGGGCATATAAGGCAGGAATTGGCAATATTTACAGTTAATATGATTTCTAATGAAAATTATAGAAAAAAAATTGTGAGAATGCACCACATTACTTCATTGAATCAATGAGGGTACCTTATAAATGCAATTTCAATAAGTTTTTCCAAAATTGGTTTGATCCTGGGACATAACATGACAAACAAACACATTTAAAAATATGTAAAGTAAAATTTCTTAAAAGTTCAAAGTGTCAATTCTAAATTACTTTTAGTTATTTAGAAGTAAATAACCAATAGAGAGAATAGAAAGATGAAAATAAATCAACTTTTTAGTGTTAATTTACCCACAATTATGCTTTTTATGGCTGTACCCTTATCATTTTAACCAATTCTGACTTAAGAACCAGAGAGATATAAATATGAAAAAAACTGAAACATAAGTGGCAGTTTGCTTTAACAGTTGTCTCATTACAACTAAATACAAGTTATGTTTACTGGATCAAGGCATATTTTGGTAAAAAATTACTAAACAAATATTTTCTGAATAAAATTTTGACTGAATTCTTAAAACTTTGCAAAACGCATGATCCGCAGACAGATATGCTAATATAAAAACATTCCAAACTTTTTTAATAATTGTCAGAATTTAATAAAATTTGGCATTTATACTACTAAGATTTCATGCTAAGTAATTGTAAAGTTTCATAAGAATACTATAATTTTTTTAGATCTAATAGGAGATGAGTTTGGACAAAACACAATTATTGTGAATAAAAGGTCTTACAGGTACAAAATGATCTTTGTCAGATTACCTTTCAAGAAAGAAAATAGAAATTACTCAAAATTTATCAAAATAAGACAAATTTGGCATTTATACTATTAAGATATCATGCTAAGTAATTGTAAAGTTTCATAAGAATACTACAATTTTTTAGGTCTAGGAGACGAGTTTGGACAAAACACAATTATTGTGAATAAAAGGTCTTACAGGTACAAAATGATCTTTGGCAGATTACCTTTCAAGAAAGAAAATAGAAATTACTCAAAATTTATCAAAATAAGACAAATTTGGCATTTATACTACTAAGATATCATGCTAAGTAATTGTAAAGTTTCATAAGAAAACTACAATTTTTTAGGTCTAGGAGTTGAGTTTGGACAAAACACAATTATTGTGAATAAAAGGTCTTACAGGTACAAAATGATCGTTGTCAGATTACCTTTCTAGAAAGAAAATAGAAATTTATCAAAATAAGACATTTTGACCATATTTGGGCATTTAAGGCAGGAATTGGCAATATTTACAGTTAATATGATTTCTAATGAAAATTATAGAAAAAAAATTGTGAGAATGCACCACATTACTTCATTGAATCAATGAGGGTACCTTATAAATGCAATTTCAATAAGTTTTTCCAAAATTGGTTTGATCCTGGGACATAACATGACAAACAAACACATTTAAAAATATGTAAAGTAAAATTTCTTAAAAGTTCAAAAGTGTCAATTCTAAATTACTTTTAGTTATTTAGAAGTAAATAACCAATAGAGAGAATAGAAAGATGAAAATAAATCAACTTTTTAGTGTTAATTTACCCACAATTATGCTTTTTATGGCTGTACCCTTATCATTTTAACCAATTCTGACTTAAGAACCAGAGAGATATAAATATGAAAAAAACTGAAACATAAGTGGCAGTTTGCTTTAACAGTTGTCTCATTACAACTAAATACAAGTTATGTTTACTGGATCAAGGCATATTTTGGTAAAAAATTACTAAACAAATATTTTCTGAATAAAATTTTGACTGAATTCTTAAAACTTTGCAAAACGCATGATCCATAGACAGATATGCTAATATAAAACATTCCAAACTTTTTAATAATTGTCAGAATTTAATAAAATTTGGCATTTATACTACTAAGATTTCATGCTAAGTAATTGTAAAGTTTCATAAGAATACTATAATTTTTAGATCTAATAGGAGATGAGTTTGGACAAAACACAATTATTGTGAATAAAAGGTCTTACAGGTACAAAATGATCTTTGTCAGATTACCTTTCAAGAAAGAAAATAGAAATTACTCAAAATTTATCAAAATAAGACAAATTTGGCATTTATACTATTAAGATATCATGCTAAGTAATTGTAAAGTTTCATAAGAATACTACAATTTTTAGGTCTAGGAGACGAGTTTGGACAAAACACAATTATTGTGAATAAAAGGTCTTACAGGTACAAAATGATCTTTGGCAGATTACCTTTCAAGAAAGAAAATAGAAATTACTCAAAATTTATCAAAATAAGACAAATTTGGCATTTATACTACTAAGATATCATGCTAAGTAATTGTAAAGTTTCATAAGAAAACTACAATTTTTTAGGTCTAGGAGTTGAGTTTGGACAAAACACAATTATTGTGAATAAAAGGTCTTACAGGTACAAAATGATCGTTGTCAGATTACCTTTCTAGAAAGAAAATAGAAATTTATCAAAATAAGACATTTTGACCATATTTGGGCATTTAAGGCAGGAATTGGCAATATTTACAGTTAATATGATTTCTAATGAAAATTATAGAAAACAAATTGTGAGAATGCACCACATTACTTCATTGAATCAATGAGGGTACCTTATAAATGCAATTTCAATAAGTTTTCCAAAATTGGTTTGATCCTGGGACATAACATGACAAACAAACACATTTAAAAATATGTAAAGTAAAATTTCTTAAAAGTTCAAAAGTGTCAATTCTAAATTACTTTTAGTTATTTAGAAGTAAATAACCAATAGAGAGGATAGAAAGATGAAAATAAATCAACTTTTCAGTGTTAATTTACCCACAATTATGCTTTTATGGCTGTACCCTTATCATTTTAACCAATTCTGACTTAAGAACCAGAGATATAAATATGAAAAAACTGAAACATAAGTGGCAGTTTGCTTTAACAGTTGTCTCATTACAACTAAATACAAGTTATGTTTACTGGATCAAGGCATATTTTGGTAAAAAATTACTAAACAAATATTTTCTGAATAAAATTTTGACTGAATTCTTAAAACTTTGCAAAACTCATGTTCCGCAGACAGATATGCTAATATAAAAACATTCCAAACTTTTTTAATAATTGTTAGAATTTAATAAAATTTGGCATTTATACTACTAAGATATCATGCTAAGTAATTGTAAAGTTTCATAAGAAAACTACAATTTTTTAGGTCTAGGAGTTGAGTTTAGACAAAACACAATTATTGTGAATAAAAGGTCTTACAGGTACAAAATGATCTTTGTCAAATTACCTTTCAAGAAAGAAAATAGAAATTACTCAAAATTTATCAAAATAAGACATTTTGACCATATTTGGGCATATAAGGCAGGAATTGGCATTTTTTTACAGTTAACATGATTTCTAATGAAAATTATAGAAAAAAATTGTGAGAATGCACCACATTACTTCATTGAAACAATGAGGGTACCTTATAAATGCAATTTCAATAAGTTTTTCCAAAATTGGTTTGATCCTGGGACATAACATGACATACAAACACATTTAAAAATATGTAAAGTAAAATTTCTTAAAAGTTCAAAAGTGTCAATTCTAAATTACTTTTAGTTGTTTACAAGTAAATAACCAATAGAGAGGATAGAAAGATGAAAATAAATCAACTTTTCAGTGTTAATTTACCCACAATTATGCTTTTTATGGCTGTACCCTTATCATTTTAACCACAACTGACTTAAGAACCAGAGAGATATAAATATGAAAAAAACTGAAACATAAGTGGCAGTTTGCTTTAACAGTTGTCTCATTACAACTAAATACAAGTTATGTTTACTAGATCAAGGCATATTTTGGTAAAAAATTACTAAACAAATATTTTCTGAATAAAATTTTGACTGAATTCTTAAAACTTTGCAAAACGCATGATCCGCAGACAGATATGCTAATATAAAAACATTCCAAACTTTTTTAATAATTGTCAGAATTTAATAAAATTTGGCATTTATACTACTAAGATTTCATGCTAAGTAATTGTAAAGTTTCATAAGAATACTATAATTTTTTTAGGTCTAATAGGAGATGAGTTTGGACAAAACACAATTATTGTGAATAAAAGGTCTTACAGGTACAAAATGATCTTTGTCAGATTACCTTTCAAGAAAGAAAATAGAAATTACTCAAAATTTATCAAAATAAGACATTTTGACCATATTTGGGCATATAAGGCAGGAATTGGCATTTTTTACAGTTTACATGATTTCTAATGAAAATTATAGAAAAAAAAATTTTGTGAGAATGCACCACATTACTTCATTGAATCAATGAGGGTACCTTATAAATGCAATTTCAATAAGTTTTTCCAAAATTGGTTTGATCCTGGGACATAACATGACATTTAAAAATATGTAAAGTAAAATTTCTTAAAAGTTCAAAAGTGTCAATTCTAAATTACTTTTAGTTGTTTACAAGTAAATAATCAATAGAGAGGATAGAAAGATGAAAATAAATCAACTTTTCAGTGTTAATTTACCCACAATTATGCTTTTTATGGCTGTACCCTTATCATATTGACCCATTCTGACTTAAGAACCAGAGAGATATAAATATGAAAAAAAACTGGCACATAAGTGGCAGTTTGCTTTAACAGTTGTCTCATTACAACTAAATACAAGTTATGTTTACTGGATCAAGACCTAATACCTACTAAAAAATTCTAAAAACTTTGCAGTGCTCGCCAATTTATTATGCTTCAGAGAAAGAAAGGGCTAGAGAACTGGATCTTCTCATGACATATATATGTTAACATACGAAAACAAAGCGATTAAAACAATCAATTTTTACTTTGGCGATATATGAATGTGACATTCGTCTATAAGACTGAAGTTAACAACCGAAGTCCTTTAGGAGAGCAACATTTTCCTTTGCCTAGCATTGTTAAACGTGTCAACAACTTCTTTAGTGTCAATGTCAAAATCAGAATGAACGTGCAGCAGTGCAAGTGAAGAAAGTCTTTCTCGTCCCATGGTCGATTTCAGATACGTTTTTACGCGTTTCGGAGCGCTGAAAGAGCGTTCAGCAGTAGCGGATGAGGGTGGCATGGTGAGAAGTATTTGCAGAATACAGAATATATTTGGGTAAGGTTCTTTCGGCGTCATCTCCAATGTTGCACAGAGTTGGTCTGGTTTCTTAGATGGATAAATATCCCACCGCGCAACCCACCTTTTAATTTCGAGAAGAAACTGTTATGATTTTTTATGAATTTTTTTTTGCTATTTCGTTTGTGCACGCAAGTGCGTCGTTGCGTCAATGGTAGCTACGCCACTGCCAACGTAGCTTGTTTATGGTATCCACCATCATTTTACATCAAATTTATGAAAATTTGGAAGTCTTTTCGAATAATTCTCAGGAAAATATTTCAATGGGTTTCAAAATTTATATTGTAAATATACACACTGCAGTTATTCATAAATTAATAAAAAAATATATTATACCTTTACATCCAATCACACACAGCGCTCCTAAGTTGACTTCCTTCACCTGCCTTGGGTACACAAAAGGCCAACCTAAAGCCAGGAAAATGTAATATTATTTTTTTCCCTAGAAAAGCAACAGCCGGATTATAATTCTAATTACTTTAAATTCAAGACGGCAAATATAGCAAGCTAAAACGGTTAGGCAATAATGATTAATGTCAATCGGGAGATTCTCCCATGTCCCCCGGGGGGGGGGGGCACTTCGATCCTTGTGTAGTATCGGTGAGCATCTGAGACATTCATTACCCCACCCTATTCATATATAATATTTTGAAAATGTGTATCCTATCATGCTATGAGAGATAAAGAGATTTGACAAAAATCTGATGCACACGACCCCCCTTCCGAGACTATGTCTTTAATTACGATTAACAACAAGCCCTACGGCCATGGCCAGTCAGCAAAATTAATTTGTTCACCACTAGACCTACCAGTAAAATTCATCACTCGTCTGGTAAGAGGCCTTACAAGCAATACAAGGTACAAGAAATTTGATTTAAGATTGAATTTCGGTCTAGAAAGTCAAGAAGCTTTTCGAAGACTGAAATTGTCCTGAAAAGATGCCTCACAAGCCATATAAATCAAAAGAAATTCCTTGAATTACTGATTTTCAGGTTTGTAAGGGAGAATTTTTCTCGTACAAGGAAATAATCCAGTTTAACAGAAAGTTGAATGTGTTGTTCGCATCTTAACTGCAATGGTCTGAAGGGAACAACTATTTAATTTTTTTTGGGGGGAGGGGGATTTATCGGACATAATATTCATTTTCACCTGTTTAAGTGTTATTATAATGGCTAACCTTAAAGATAATTGAAATAAAAATTTTAACAGATTTTGCATTGTTATCAAAGCGGTACATGTATTATTGTATGCAGGAAATTGGGGGGAAATAGATCTCCTTATTTTATATATTTAATGCCAATATATACTCTTATGAAAAATGGGTGTTTATCATAGACACAAACTTATAATGCAGGCTTAAAGACCTCATATGGAGCATCTTATTAAAGTGCAGTCACCAATCCGAATTATAGAGTGTATGTATATATCATTTCAGTAGGCTATGGCGTTAAGCTTACTTTCAGTAACTCCAAATACTTTTTGATACAATATAAAATTGTATATTACTGTTTCGTTGTATTTGTATTTTTGTAATCCATCACAATAGTCTCCAGTTTTAGATTTATACGCTTTTCCTATATATTTTTTTCATATAAAAAATAAACAAACGCAAAATATTCGACTTTTTTTAAAAAGATAGAAGACTTTTCAATTGAGCGATTAAAGTTAAGTCACCTAGTCAAATATACATATATATATATAAACATTAAATGCCAAGATGTCGGCATTCAAACAAAACAGCCAGCGGCTTTCGCAGAAACAGATGCCAGCATCAAAAGGAAATGACTCAGCATCCAAAAAAAAAAAAACGGGTGCCAGCATTCAAAGAAGACAGATGCCAGTATCTAAAAGAAACGGATGCCAGCATCCAAAGTAAATGACTGTCAGCATTCAATTTATAATATGTCGAGATAGCTTTTACAAACAACTGGGATGCCAGCATCCCGGAGATTAACTCTAATGCATGAACATTCAATTTTTAATGGGATGCCAGCATCCAAAAAGAAAGGTGAGTCTGCATGCATATAATTGGGATGCCAGCATCCAAACAAAAGGTATGTCAAAGTCTAAATATATAATAGATGCCAGCAAAAAAAAAATTCCAAAGATATCAATAATTTCTATAACAGCATATGAGATATTTAAATTTTAGTTGAGAACCCATTACAACGAGAAAACACCTAAACAGTCTGGTCTGGTCACGCATTGTTTTCGTGATCAAAATTATGCGTTGCCTGATTTTTCACGATCAAATTTTATTAAAAATTAACCCAAAAAAAATCTTAACATAATCTTAACATTTTCAAGGAAAATTTCAATTTCATTTTAATGTACTATCTGTCACACAAAATATTTTGTCGCCTTGTGTTTTTTTTTTTTTTTTCTCAAAAAATACTGCATGTTTTCTTCACATTATACAGGAAGTTGAACCGTTTTGACAGACATTTCTTTTTTTCCGCGTTTTGATAATACGACGGGTATTTTCACAGATTTTGGAATTGAATTGTATTTAATTACTTTCACGATCCAATCGCAATATTTGATCACCGTTACTTATTCTTTCACGATCATTTTTCTCAATATACAGAGTGATAGCCGTGTAACAGTTATTAAATTATTTTGTGTATTGATTTTTTTCAGAATCAGAACACTAATCTACCTTCCAATACACGTTTGTTTACCCTTTCTTTCATTGGGGATTTCCTTCGTACTTTTGCTATGCGGTTGCTGAAGTTATAACGAGACGTCTTGTGGTTAAGGTCCCGCACACGGAAAAGCTGTCGGCGAACTAGAGTACGGGACGACAATAATTAAATAGCAGTACATTTTTGAATAATTAAAGATAAAGATTTTCTTTTACAAGAATGTCCATGTACATTTGTTTTATAGTAAAACTTGGCCATTCAAGTACATGTATATAACATATATTCAACTTTTTTTAATAATTGAATTTGTATATGACTTTAATGATTTATTGATTGCATCCTCATAATTGAGCATTATAAAGCTTGTTTTGTTCTTTTGATTAATAGAATTGAGAATGGAAACGGGGAATGTGTCAAAGAGACAACAACCCGACGAAACAGCAGAAAACAACCAAAGGCCACCAATGGGTCTTCAACGCAGCCCGACAAAATCCCGGTTGGCGCCTACTCAATAATGTAAATTTTGTTTAGATAAACGGACGCCAAACTAAACTCAGAAACATATATATGTACCAAAATTTTAAAAAACACACACAAGATTAACAAAGGCTAGAGGTTCCTGATTTAGGACAGGCCCAAAAATGCAACGGGGTTAAACAAGTTTTGTGAGATCTCAACACTCCCCCTATACCTCTGGTCAATGTGGAATAAACAAACAGCAATGTTAGGAAGTATTTGATCCTGAAATAAATATCGAACAGTAAGCCATCTTGCTAATAGTGCCTCTACTATTTTTGCTAACTTTAGTTACTTCACTAATCGCTATGTGCTTTTTTTATGTTGCAAACCCATTTACTTTTAGGTTTTACTCAATAAGTGCATGCTTCAGTGTGTGTGTTTAAGCTGCTTTATAGAACTGTTGTGCTGTATGTATGCATAATATGAACTCTTGCTTTCTGTTTAATTGTATGGTGTGCATGACTTGATATGTATGTTTGTTTTATGCTTTTGTTTTGTCGGTTTTAAAAGCTCTTCAGAGCTTATGTTTGTAACCGTGTTGTATATGTACCGACTTTAAATACAGCTTTATGTCTTATGTCTTATGTCTTGTGTCAGCGAAATATAAGGCGATATATGTAAAAAATGAAAAATAACAACAGACAGCAACGGCCGTTCGAAAAAAAAATATTTAAAAAAGCAGAAAATTCCGTCCAGAAATCGCAAACTATCAATAACACAAGCCCCGCTCCTTTTTATGGAAGCATTCAGTATCACAGTAAATTTGCACCTGTCAACGGATTGGTTATAAGGGCAATTGATTGAAATAAATTTTGTTAAAAACAATCATGCAACTAGAGGAAATTAAAAGATATAGAAATTGATCACTGTCTGATATAACAACATGATAATCCGAGTAGAAAGGTTGAGGTATAGAAAAGGGGGAGGGGGTTGGCCTATTCCAGGACTTTTAGAGAAAAATAATTGGGGTGTCACGGGGTATGGCTATATAGGTATTGTAGAAGACATACAGCCGCATCGTTGCGGAAGGTCTCCAGAGGCGTTATGTACCAAAATCTGAAACTAGGGCTTGAAATTTGAAAAACTGGGACCAAAAAAAAGGGGTAGGCCTATTCAAGGGCTTTTAGAGAAAAAATGGGAGTGTCACTGGGTATGGCTATATAGGTACGGTAAAGGAATACAGGCGCACTGAATGTGAGCGCAAGATTTCCAGAAGCGCTATATTGCAAAAACTGAAACTAGGGCTCGAAATTTTAAAAATTCGGACCTAAAATATGGGGGTTGACCTATTCCAGGGCTTCTAGACAAAAAAAATTGGGTGTGTCGCGGGGTATGACCAAACAGGTATTCATCGTATTGAATGCGAATTCATCGAGAAGACCGCAAATACATGTACAAAAATCGAGAAACCTATTCTTGAAATTAATTTTTTTTTTTTAATAGTATTTTGTGATTAAGGTTATGGCCCCTTTTGTATATTATTCGTTTGATGTGTTTGATTTTTTGATTTTGCCATTTGATAAAGGACTTTCCGTTTTTAATTTTCCTTGGAGTTCTGTATTTTTGTTATTTTACTTTTTATATGCATGTGTATTACGAAAATTTCAAAGCGCAAAAATATTAAATAAAAGGGAGGTATCATTTTATATATATATATATATACCAAAGTGAAATGTTGTCCACAGCAATGGTATGCATTGTTTCATTGCATTTAATAGAAATTGTGGATTTTGTGGCAACTCAAGCCAAGTTTCAGAAAATCCAGACCTCATTACATAGATTTTCGTTATAACATAACAGAAAAATTGGTACCGTTTATGTTATTACTACCACTGGGTCGATGCCTCTGCTGGTGGACTGATAGTCCCTGAGGGTATCACCAGCCCAGTAGCCAGTACCAAATACTTTGGTACTGGCATGAAAATACGGATTTTGTGTTATTAAAATTTGATGTTACAAAATTTTGGAAATTATTTAAAGTTAAGGAATGTATCTCCCTCATGCAAAGCTCTGTTTCCTTGTCCAGCTTTGGCTATACTTTTTGGTCCTTTTTTGTTTATAGCTCTTCATAATTTTAATAAGCTTTGGATTTTCAAATAGTTTGGCCACGAGCATCACTGAAGAGACATTGATTGTCGAAATGCTCATCTGGTGCAGAAAAATAGGTACCGTTTATGTTCTTGAAACATAGATTACTCACTTGTTTGTCCATGCTGTGCTAGCGTATGTTTTTATCAAAAAGTCATAAACAACCTTTACAATCCAAAAAACTTCGTGCTGAGTCCATAAAGTCGAACACGCCCTAGAAGGTGTACATGAATAGATCCATATGTGTACTAGTCTCGATCACCCAGACGCATTATGAATCTGACACAAGTTTTTACCACTGCGTTAACCTAGACGTTTGATTTGTAAAGTTTAATCGTTTGGGTAACCTAGACTATATATGTACTTGTTTTAACTAATATATTTAAAAAACATGTTTTGGGGAGATCATTGCTATTACTGCATACAGTAATCTCCTGTCCTTTAAATACTGAATTGTCAAATATAAGAGTACAAATAGAAAGGCTGTGGATATCCTGTAAAGTTTCCATATGTTGAGCATTGAATCAACAAACGAGTACATACTCTTTAAAGGGGCATTAGCTGTCCGATTCATGTTCACCGATTTGACTCAAATTCTCATATTTGATTTATAACATACTAAAACATATATCCAAATGATAAAAAGTCTAAAATAAACAATTAACGATGCATGGACTCGATAATATGTATCAGAATTTCGTGTGTATTTTAGTCTAGACACCATCTAATTAACCATCGAGGTGACCTCCGAAGACTGCTGACGGTCATATTACCCGATGTATACATAAACATGGATATAAATAGATAGTGAACTCGTGCAATTGGATTTTTCTAGGTCTGTTTGATTTCATATTATAGGTTTTAAAAATATGTTAATAATCGTTTTTACCTGTATAACAATGAGTTTTTGTAGATCGAATCAGTTAACCAAATGGTTTACCCTTGTTTCACTTCCAATGTTGACACTCTTTTCTTTTTAATAGCTGAACACGCCTAGTTCATGCGTAACTCATCTCTAGCTAAGGGGTTCAGTTGAATTTCACATGAAAACGGATTCAATGAGGTCGAACTATTCACTTGCAAGTGAATAATTCATAAGGGATGTTTCTTTGCTTATTCTGACAAAACTGAACCAAACTGGCTGCTAAAAGCGAATTATTATATCACTATTTCATTTTCATTAATGATTGAACAAAAAAAAATCATATTTCATTTTTTTCTGTTTCTTGTAACTAATGACCCTTTAATGGATAACGTACTTTTTAAAAATATTTATCTTTAATTTTCTAATCTGCAAAGATATCTATACTACTAAAGGAAGAGCCCGATTTCATTGAGCCGCAACTCCACTTAAACCATACAAAGTCGGAAATATTTGTGATATGACGTATAAATGTAGTGTTTTGTACTTCCTAAATTTGTCAATGAAACAATCTTTTTTCCACAGAAAACGCCAATTTTTGAGAAAATATCTTAATTCGGAGACCGTTATCGATCCGTGTCTTACACGCTTTCGCGCATGCTCAGTCGACGTACTGCCCGACAACTCGGCCCACGGTCAACACGCACCACTAAAACACGCTCACTAATTATTACAACTTGCATCACTTTATCAAACTCGCACCACTCAAATAAAAAGAAATATAACAAACTCAAAGAAATGTGTTTAATCATAAAATTGTTTTCTTCTTCTCTTAGTAAATTCCTCCTTTCTCGGAGCACCCGTGTCACACAGAGACAGAACTCGCACCACTCGAAAAAAAAAAATACTACTAACTCGCACCACTGAGAAATGTTTTAATCATCAGTGATCTAGGTTGTCTTCTTCTCTGAGTTATTTTCTCCGTTCTAGGAGAACCTCTGTAACACCGAGACAGAAGCTACTAATTGAACATTCAAACTCCTATGGAAGAAGAACTGATAAACTAATTAAAACTATCAACATTATGCATCAGTGCATAAAAACAGTTTGAGTAACACGAACCCAAGCTGTGTATCACCATAAACATTTCAAGTAGTCTTCCAGCCGCGCTTTTTTTTTTAATTTCAGTTTCACAACCTTTTAACGTAAATATCTCGATAAATAATTAAAATAAAACAGTAAGTATTTGCATGTTTATTTCTTATTACACAGTTTTAGGTTCATGTTGACCCTTTGACTAAAAAACGAAATTTACTCTGAGTGTAGACAAACCTGTGCATCTGGAAACATTTTAAGGCATAGCATGCCCTAGATATATAAAATTCAATGCATTTTATGTTTCAAAAAATAAAAAACTTAACTGGGTTTTGATCACCACTTGATGGGCTTCTTAGACGAGGTGTTATTTGTGAACTTAACGCCCAGTTGTTACAGTGGCAAAACATTCCAAACCTTCTACTGAACAAACGAATGAAAACAACTACTAGTTTAAGACAGTTTCGATTTTATGCAGATTTTTAATCATCCAAACCTCTTAAATATATTAATGAGGAGATATTCAGAAATAGTCAGCAGATCAGCAACCTAACACAAAAGATTAACACATCTATTGACTTTTTGCGATATTGAAAATTGAAAAATCATCAAAGATGATATTAAGTTGCTTAAATCTAAAAAGGCAGAAAACATAGAGATTAATACGCTATATTAAGAGGAAAATGTCAATTAAAAAGGCTCGTGAATATGTAAAAGTTTTAACGACCGAAAAAATAAAAGCTGTTTTTATACAGCAAAGGATTAAAATATATACCGTCTCCCTTGTTTAACAAAATCCAGTTACGAGCCGAAATTTGCAAACAATGCAATTGAAACGTATTTGTTCAAGACTAGGGCTGGGATAGATAACTTGGAAATACCCCCAAACAATCCGATAATCTCCACAGTAGGTATAGTGTCCGGCTGTGATCGTGTTTTTTCGAGGAATTTGATCGGGTTTTTTTTAGTGTGACCACGTTTTTTCGTGTGAATATCATCAAATATGTAAACAAACAGACTTCCTTTCTGGTAAGACGTAAAAAAAAAATGCTAGAACCTTATATACAAGATCATAGAAGGTAAATTAGTATGTGTGCAAAAAAGATATTATCAACCCTACATTATGTTGTTTTAAAAACGTTTAATTTAGCTTTAAAATGGTT